>CM038795.1:137598958-137935547 GCA_021764765.1 Vicia sativa | reverse complement strand
CAATTTAACGGAATCAGGATGGGTCTAATAAATGTCTCTATGAATACTCCATCATCGCACCTTGGTGCCTTCAAACATAATTATTCTCATCTAGAACTTTCAAGAGGTGTTGCATTTGTTGATCCTCCGAAGGGCTCTTGGTTTGATAACGCTTATTGTGGCTAACTTGTTTGATATTTTGATGTCTCGTATTTTGGCGCTCAAAGTTGCAAAATCGTTTTTGAGGTACCAAATTCAAAGTCATGTTCGAAACACATGTCTTCTCATCCGAGTAGCCGATATGTTATTGGATGACCGAACCAACTTTGAAGTTAAATCATGATTGTTCACCGCTAATCACATTAAATTTCCACTTTGTTGGCTATAAGAGATAACCGTAACCGAAATGGACACTCATGTTTTCTTGTTTGGTATCCTCGCTTAAAATTTTGAGTGAGCCACGTATTTTCCGCTCCTTTCGTATGTCAAAATTACAAACGCATTTCTTCAATCAAGATCGTATTTCCACCTTGCTATCACAATACCCAATCCTAGTCTCGTTGCTCTAAAGCGAATCCACTACAATATATCGTCTCGGTAATTAAAATTCTTCAACATTTTCAAATGTTCACGAACATCTACCGCCTTAATTACGAGAAGCGGAACTACGATCGACTCCAAATCTCAGTCGCTACATCCAAGCGAGGAATGTTGACGAAATTCTACTTTGTCGAGCTATTTCGATATGATTAACCACAAAATGAGAATTTGGAGTGGAAAATAGATTGACAATAGAGAAGTTTTTGAGAGGTTTGAAGGAGAAAGTGTTATGGTGGTGACTGATCCATGGTTGTTGTTTTAAGCAATTTGTGCGTGGACCAAAATCGAGTATACTGATTTTATACAAAATATCCGGTGACAAGTGTATTCAATGTTCCCGCTACTATAGCGGAGTATACATCCGTTCTAAACCGAAGTGCATCTGGATTAAGTTTGCTCAGTGGGTCACACCATTTTGACTGATATGTACAAAATAGTTAACTTAAAATATACTCAATTAAAAAAAAGTATTTTTCGATTTTTCATAAAATACCCACCACTATGGAGTGGATTAAGAAATTTAATTATATCAATGATGTTTTAAAGTTATTTTAGTATAATAAAATAGTCTTTCTATTTTTTTTTTTAATAACTTGATCATTTAAATTAACAAATATATGTAAAATTATTCTTTTATTTTTATTTTATATTTTATTAATTTAAGATTAAGTCAATTACTCAAAATAAATAAAGTTGCAATAAAATGCATACATGAAGATTCTAAATACATAATTTATTATCCAATAAATATAAAGCCAGATCCCAAATTGTTAAATTTTTTTTCTAAAGGACCAGCCTATTAAAGAAAATATTGGACTCTTGGAGTGTAAACGGATAATTATGTGAAAATATGAACCTTATATACTAGGGTGTAAACAGATAAGAAAAACAATTAGATCAACAATTCAAATCAAACTAAATTAAAATAAAATTAATTGTTTAAACCAAAACAAACAAAAAAGAAAACTGATGTCATTTGATTGGATCCTCAATTTTAGTTTATAGAAACCGTCGAATCGATGAACCAAATTAATGAATAAAGTTACATTCAAATTTTTTTATTTTATTTATTATTAAATTTAAATTTTATATGCATCCAACTATTCTTCATCTTTGTTCACACTTTATTCTTTTCAGAAAACACACATCTAAAATCAAATTTCATCCTTATTTTACACTTCACTCCTTTCGACAAAAATACGCATTTAAAATCAAATTTAAAAACATAAAAAGTTTACGTGCAACATCCAACATCTCTATGTTAATTTTCATATTGTATTTTTACTTTTTTTTTTTGTTTTTCTTTCTTCTTCAAAAAATTAATTTTAGTCTTGTTACAAAACAATTTTCTCCTGTGTTTGAAATTGAAATATGTTAATTGATATAAGATTTATTGTGTTTTATTTGTAAGTCAATTTTTTTCAAACTTCTAATATTAAATATAAATTTTTATAATTGATAGTAAATTTATTTAATGATGTAAGAAAAATTATTTTACAGTTTCGTATAGATTAAAAGTAATTTATAATTTATTTAAAAAATATATGTAAATATATTATATGAAATTTATTATTTTAAACCAAATAACGCGACAAATGATAATGAAAAATATATTGATGTAGTATACAATACTTGGAAAAGAAAATCCTAAATCGATCAATCTAACTAAACAAATTAATGTAATTTAATTTCATTATTGAACAAATTTAAAATCCAATCAAAACAAATAGATAAAGATATTATTGATTCAAAATCGGTCCTGCCAAAAATCGGTCCATACCAATCTGATTAGCCCCTTACATATATCCCTGCATATTAATTGATAGGTTCTCCTGTATCCTATATTGCGCGCTCTCTGTCTTGCATGTTTTTACAGTGACCAATTAACACATTTTGTTGTACATTTTGCCAGTACTATTGTACAGGGTTAATTAGTGAACAACAGATGTGTCATTACTTGTTACCCTAAACTTGAAGTACTTACACTGAACAGTTGGTGTGCTTTTAATCTCTTTAATTATTAACACCTAACACGTGTTACAATATTAAATTCCGATGACATGACAAATACATACTGAACCTAAATTAGTAATATTTATTAATAATGTAACTAAAACAGTAAAATCAAGACTACAAAAATACTTTTAAGTCCTCAAATTAATTTTTTTATGTCATAAATTTGGCCATCAAAAAACAGTATTGATTTAGAATTTTTTGGTGTTAACTTAATCAATGTCTCGTAGAATTTTATTATACATTATTTTTGTGTATCCTCTATATATATCTTATAGATAAAAAACTATAATGTTTATTTTTACATTTAAATTTAAAATTTTATGTTCATCGTGTACGTTCATAAATCTCTAAATTAATTATTAACGGTATAAAATATATTTAATTAAGATTTTTGAAAAATAAATTCAAAATTCTCATGAACTCATGAACAAAAAAAAAATTATGATTTTTAACTACTTCAACTAAATAAATACTCTATTAAAATGGATTTTCTTCACGAACACAATTTATAATTAATTTTTTTTTATAAAATATCATATTCAAATCCAATCAACGTATTAATTTGTTTGAATTTCACACTAATTTTTATTTTGATTTTTCAAATTTCGATTTATTTTACAATTTTGAATACACTTTAAAATCGTAGTAAAATTTCGATTCAACAATATATAATTTGTGAATTATTTTATTGATTTGTTGATTTTAACTTTTTTAATGAAATATAATTGAAGATGATGAACAATAACACTCATATAATTTTTGATATTTTTGAATATTTTGAATTTAGTGATTTTTTGTTGATTTTATAAAATAGTAATTCTTTGATTTGATGATTAGCTTTAGATTAATCTAAATAACGAGAGTTGCACTCCCTCACTAACACCATATCCATCCATTTCCATGTGAATTTTTAAACTGTTATTTTTTACAACTTCACCTTTCTTATTTTATTTTAATTTTGACTATTCATTTACTCCAACTATCATTATCTTAAAGAATATTAAATTATTATTTAATATATTTTAAAATAATAATTGAGTATTTTTTAAAGAATCAGCATTCATCGTATAAATTTAAAATATTTATTGTTAATAATATAAACCAAACCGGTATGTAAATAATTTATTTTTTAAGAAAAAATGATCATATATTTTTTATTCTTCTATATATTTTATATAATTGTTTGATTTATTTTTATTGATTTTTATTAACAATTAGAATTTAATATAAGACTTTACAATTTATTCAATGAATTCGTCTTTTATTTAAAATTATTATTATTAAATACATGACTATTAAAAAATAACAATTTTATATCTGTTTTTGAGTATTTTTGTATACCTAACTTATAGTATGAACTTTACTTTATAAGGAAAACAATTTAATTTTCTTTATCCTATTATATTGTAAATTGAAGGAATAATAATGTAAAAATAATATTACACTTTTATAAATTCATATATTAGCGGTTGTCATAAGATCTCTAAAATTTCTAAAGTAGTAGCAAAAGTAACCATTTTAGCAATTAATATTAACTGATTCTTACCAAATCCTCACCTCCTTTATAATATCTTGTTCCCTCTTGGATGCTCAATTAGTGAACAACAGACATGTCATTATATTATAAATATTACCATAAACTTTAAGTACTTACACAGTGCAAGGTTGGTATGCTTTTAATCTTCTACAAATATTACTAAAACCAAACACTCGTTACACTATTAAACTATGATATCAGTTTTCCATGTTAATAATGGGTTAAGGGGTTGGTCCAGGTTCAAATTCTGGTGACAGTATTTTTTTATATTTCTTTCTATATGTAAATAGGTTGTCACATGACAACATACATGCACATAACTTTATTATTTTAATTTTCAATTCATTTATATTTTTAATTATATTTAAATTATTGTAGATATTAAAAGTTGGCGTAATCATACCTTTGGATTAGGGGTATGCAGAAAAAAAAAACAATTATTTTTATATTTTTTTATATATTTTTTTAAAAAGCCAAATATATTAAAAACAAAAAAGGAAAGATTACAAGGGACACAAGAGGAGGATCATTCTTGTCTAGCAAGAAACTTAACAAATGCTCGCATTGAGTCAATGAAAAATGCCACCCAAGCGGAAGAAGGTGGAGTTCCATGAGCGCTTCCATCATTATTGCATTTGGTCCAAAGCCCTTGCAGAAGGAGACCGTAGCATGCTTGATAAAGGGCGAGAAGGCCGAGGATGTAGAGACATCAAAACTTTCTTTAAACATAAACCAAATGCTAGAGGAAGCATGCTTAGTAGAAGAGTTACCAACAATTTTGGCATTAACAACAATTAAAGAGGTGCAATATTTCCAATGTGTCACCTTATCCTCAAATCTAGCAAGATTTCGGGCTTGCCATATGTCAACGCCTATCGAAAACTTAAATTAATAATTTGATATCGATACAATGAAGTTGCCACCGAGATTTATTTATTCCAAGAAGGAAAGGGGAAATATCGAATAAAACCCACGAATAAAGAATAAGACGGTCTACGGGACCAAGAGATGCAGGTTCGGAGCCTGCTATGCAAGAGGAAGGTATTAGAGGACACCCCGATTTAATTTAAATATTAAATAAGTGAGGATTTAATTATTTAATTAAATGAAGTCTCAGTATTAATTTTAGTGGATTAATTGGGTCATTAAATGAGGAAATGTTTTGAGGTGTGCAGAGTAAGCGGTGGGTGTAAGAGAGTAAATCACTCTACTAATTATTAAGTTTTAATTATTTTATTTTATTGGAATAATTAAAGGAACATAAAAAGGAAAAGAAAGGAAATAATAGGTTTTGGAGAAACTGCTTACGGAATTGAGAGAAGAGGAAAAGAGAAGAAAAGCGACACCAAGAGAATCAAGAATCATCAGAGGTGGGTGATTTCGTCAGTTAATATGCTTATGGGTTTTGAGAATCATAGGGATAATTGGGTATGTTAGAGAATTTGAATTATGATGATTATGAGTTATAGGAATAAACCCTATTTGTGTCGGTGTTGGAATTAGGAATCATAAATATGTCAGATAATTGATAGGGATGAATAAACTATGTTGTGTGATGTTATATTGGTGTGAAATGACGATGAAATGATGTTCCCAATGTACCAAATCGTGTTAGTAAGTTTGGAAATGAGTAAGAATGAAAATGTTGTCAAAAAGTAGCAAAATGTTGTGTCGTGGGAACCGGTTCCCGTGGAAGGAACCGAGTTCAGTGTTAATTTGGCCAAAACTGGAAAATAGATTCAGAACCGGTTCCTCGATATGTAGGGAACCGTTCCCCATTCAAAAATCGGGCGAGTATTTTTAACTCACAGAACCGTTCGTATAGGTAGGAACCGTTCCATGTGTATTTTTCCAAAAAACTAAACTTCAAAATTCATATTTTCTAACCGTAACTTCGATTCGAAAGCCGCTTTGGCGTTATTTCTTAAATTTAAAATTCTACCTCTTGAAAAGGAAAATATTATTTTCGAAAATTATTTTTTAAAGAGTCGAGCCCGATTTTGAAAAGTATGGATTAATTAAGGATGATGGATAATTAAATGGTTTGACATTTGATGAATGCTAATGCTTACCATGTTTTGTTGATTATTTATTATGATTGAATACGATAATTTGGTGATCGACATTAAGGGGATTACGTTGAGATCAAAGTCCTAAATTGGTTTAGATTGATCTGACAGGGTGAATGAAGACTAATGCATATGTGTTGGTTCCCTTGTTGTTTATTCATGATTGTATTGATATCATGTGTGGTTGTTATTGTGTATACTGGTGATAGTCTTACTGATTGAGGAGTAAGCATTCGACATATTTATGCTTTGTGATAAGTAGTTCATGATTATGTTGTTATCATGCGATATATGTTGATATTGGCAATTATGTGGAATTATGTTGTTATCATATTCCGTTGAATTAATGTTGCATGCTTTTATGATGCATGCATGAGCATTTGTTAAATTGGTTCATTCCCATTGTGCGGAGGTGAACTGGCAGAGCCAATAGACTTACCCGGTGCGAGGTAGCGAGGTAGATTCTTGACCGGTGGTTATGGGCGAATCATGGATTGGATTCTTGACTCGGTTCGGGGCGAATCATGGATTACACCGTTTTCCACGAGTAAACGGAGCGGTGGGTGAACGCCGTTCACGTTTGGTACCACATGCATAGAGTCCGCATTGCATATGGGATTGTAACATGCTAGGATGGCTTCCAGTGTTGCAATTTCCATTGTTTGATTATATACATGTTCATTGTGTGAACTGCCTTGTGCATTGATTATGACTTGTGTTTGGTTAATGAATTAACGTATCTGTTTATTCTGTTGTATTCTAGAAACGTATAATGCATGTTATATTGAATTGGAATCTCACCCTTACTCAACATTTTCAGATCCGAAGTGATTAGCTGCTTGGATTGGGAGGATAGCTCTAGTATTGAGTTAGTTGATTTAGTCCGCGTCGTTGTCGTGCCTGTAGATGTAACACTGGGAAAAACGATTGTTTGAATCCTTTAATGGATATTTTAATAATTTTGGAATTATGTTGAATTATTATCCCGGAATAACTTGAGTAAAGTATTCGGGATTTAATTATGTTTCATTTCCGCTGTTAAACATAATTTTGAGTATGATTTAATGGATGAGTATTCTTCAGTGAAGCATGACGCTGTTTTGGTTAAAATTTTATGATTTAAATTGTGACGCCTTCTTGGTTGTGATTAAAATACTCGATTATTATGTATAAAAGCGGGTAAATAGAATCTGTGTTACAATAGTGGTATCGAGCATAGTCGTCTGTGACCAAATGTCATTATTCCTTTGTACGCTGACTTCAGTGTGTGCAACATACGGTACTTATTGCTTCGGATCGATTATTGCGGGAGTAGTGAACTAAGTGGGGAGAAGAGATGCTTCCCGATATGTTCCGATTGAAGTCTTGGTGCGAGATAATCGTTGAAAAGACAAAGGCAAGTGTGGTTAGAGCTGTTGGAATCGTTTGGACCATGAGTCATAGTTGGAAGTGCAAAAGGTGAGTACGATTCGAACGGAAAGTGTGGTAATGATGGTTTATACTTCAGTATGATTATCGGATGTCTATTGACAAATTGAGGACTTGATCACCCTTAATCTCTTGTTGATAGTAGACGAAATCGTCTTGCTATCTAATTGGACATAAAGTAATGAATATGAATGAAGTGTGGTAGAAGCTTGTGAACCATATGAGTGATCGAAGACTCTAATAAGAATAATGAATTTAGATGGATGGTTAGAGTTGCGTGAGATATTAATGATGGTGCTGGTATTTATGTTGTATTCTTCGACGAAAGTGAAAGGAAAATATAAGAGCGATGAATTACCGGTAGTGAAGAATTGTCCGAGATTGTTCCGGTAAGTTGGATTGCCGTGGTGGATGAATTTCCAGGTGTTTCTAGAAGACGCCTTGAATTGTCGAGAGAGGGAGGAATTACTATAGATTTAATTCCGGAACTAGTCCGTGTCGATGGCGCCCGTATCGCAGTCGGCATTTGAGTTGTCCGAGTTGAAGAAACGGTTGAAGAGTTAGGTGTGAATTCTAATGTTCCCCGAGAATAATACGACCATCGTTTGAAAGATGTTGAATTAGCCGAGGCTACCTTGGGTTGAATGTTTGAAGTAAACAGTGATTATGAATCGTTTGATGAGTCGATGCATATTCTTGGCCTAGAAGATATTTGGTGATTGAGAAGAATGACTCTTAGGAGATGAAGCCGTGTGATTGGAATGTTGCAATGCTTCCGTTGATCGTGAAGTTGTCGCTGTGAGTGACTCTTTGTGTTCTTGAAAAGATTAATTGTGTCGTGTCAATGGTTGATATAAAGTATGCATGATGTGAATTAGTTATTGGAATCAGTAACTTAACGCAATTAATCATGGTGAATGATGTGTTGGCAGTATGTTGAAGTTAGAATCTCAAATTTTGCATTCTATGATGTTTGGGATTTTTCACTCTCACAAGGTGAGAGATCGATTACCTATCATAGGGAATTGATTTCTTGAAGCTGACAGCATTATTTTTCGAAAACTTGTAAAATCCATAATTTGAGTGTTGGATGTCTGATTTGAGTTTCGTTTGAAGTGTTGGAAAGATAATGTGATGAACTTTGTTTTAAAAATGGTTCCAGCACCTGTAAGTAATTTATTTATCGTAATGATGGTTGAGGAGAGTCGAGTCGTTGTTAATGTCGCTTCGGTAAAACTTATTTCTATGACACCGTACAAGACGTCAACTTTAGATATAGAAAATTGAAGAAGCTTATGGAAGGTGCTCGAGAAATAGATTTGTAAAACCAAGTGTATTGTTTTGGGATTCTCGATTTGAGGAAGGATAAGAGTGGAAGAGGAGGTTGACTAGTGTCTGATTTTAATTTTGCCGAATCCGAAGGGTCTCTTGTTGTGTATTATGATGCGTCATTGATGGGTTTAGGTGGTGTGTTGATGAAGGATAAGCGGTTGGCTTATGCTTCGAGACCATTGAAAGTGCATGAAAGGAATTACCCGACCATGATTTAGAGTTGGCGGTCGTTGTGTTTGTGTTGAAATTATGGAGGCATTATCTGTATGGTTCAATTTGGGTGTTCAGTGATCATAAGAGCCTGAAGTATCTCTCGATCGAAGAGTTGAACAGAGGCGGAAGATGGTTAGAATTTCTCAAGGAGTATGATTTGGTTTGAATTACCATCCCGGTAAGGCAAACGTCCGGGCGATGCGCTGAGCAGGAAATCCTTGCACATGTCGATGTTAATGGTTCGTGAATTGGATTTAGTGGAACAATTCGTAGACTTGAGTTTGATATGTGAGACTACTCAATAGTGTGAAGTTGGGCATGTTGAAGTCGACTAGTGGTATTTTGGAAGAGATTCAAATGGATGGGTCCGATGTTGGTTTAGTGGACAATCGATATTGACCAAGGTCAAGGAGGTGAGTTCCGATTGACGAGAATGGTGCTATGAGATTTGGTGATAGAGTAAAATCCTGATGTTGTCGAGATCGAAAGAGTATTTGGGGAGGACATCGTAGTGGATCGAGTATTCATCCCGTGCTACTAAGATGTATCATGATTTGAAGAAATTATTTTGGTGGCCCGAATGAAAAAGGAAATTGCCGAGTTTGTGTACGCATGTTTGGTGTCGTAAATCAAGATTGAACATCAGAGGTCAGTCGGGATTGATGGAACCGTTGTTTGTTCCGGAATGGAAATGGGATGACATTTCTATGGATTCCGTGATCGGTTGTCAAGACAACTAAGAGTCATGGATTCTAGTTGGGTTATTGTCGATCGATTGACAAAGTTCTCACTCTTCCGATAAGAATGGATTATCCATGGAGAGGTTGGCGTAATTGTATGTCGGTGTTAAGTAAGTTTGCATAGTATTCCGTTTAGCATTGTGTCGGATAGAGATCCGAGGTTTACTTCTAAGTTCGGACAGGATTGCGGAGCTCAGTACTAAGTTACGATTGAGTTCCGCATATCATCCGCAGATGATGGTCGACGGAGAGGGCGATTCGGCCGTTAGAAGATTTGTTGAGAGCTTGTGTGTTTAGAAAGGTGGAGCTGGGATAGCTATTCCATCGCTGATAGAGTTTACCTACAATAGTTTTCATTCGAGCATCGGTATGGCTCCGTTTGAGGCATTGTATGGTAGGAGATGTCGGACACCGCTGTGTTGGTACTGAACTGGAGAAAGTGTTGTGATTGGACCGAAATTGTTCAACAAACTTCGTAAAGGATTAAGATGATTCAGAGAAGATGAGAACTGAGTCGCCGGAAGTTATCATGATAAGAGGAGGAAAGATCTTGAGTTAATGAAGGAGACCATGTGTTCATGAGAGTTACTCCGATGACGGTATTGTCGAGCCTTGAAGTCAAAGAAGTTGACTCAGCGCTTTATTGGTCCGTTTCAGATTACAAAAGAGTTGGGAAAGTTGCTTATCGATTGCTTTTACCGCTTGCTAATTTGCATGATGTTTTCCACGTATCTCAGTTGAGGAGGTACATCATGGATCCGCTCTCATGAGATTCAAATAGATGATGTTCAAAAGGGATAACTTGACTGTTGAAGCGAAGGCTCCTGAATTGAGGATCGGAAGTGAAGCAATCGCAGGTAAAGAGATAGCACTAACAGTAGCTTGGGAGGACCAAATGAAGGGAATGTAACTGGGAGCCGGAGAGTCGATGAAGGACTCGTATCCCAACTATTCGTTTAAGGTATGTTTTCGAGGACGAAAACTCTTTAGTGGGGAGAGTTGATACCCCGATTTAATTTAAATATTAAATAAGTGAGGATTTAATTATTTAATTAAATGAAGTCCTAGTATTAATTTTAGTGGATTAATTATTAAAATGAGGAAATGTTTTGAGGTGTGCAGAGTAAACGGTGGGTGTAGAGAGTAAATCACTTACTAATTATTAAGTTTTAATTATTTTATTTTATTGGAATAATTAAAGGAACATAAAAAGGAAAAGAAAGGAAATAATAGGTTTTGGAGAAATTAACTCACGTGGAATTGAGAGAAGAGGAAAAGAGAAGAAAGAACACCAAGAGAATCAAGAATCATCGCGAGGTAAGGGTGATTTCGTTCGTTAATATGCCTTATGGGTTTTGAGAATCATAGGGATAATTGGGTATGTTAGAGAATTTGAATTATGATGATTATGAGTTATGGAATAAACCCTATTTGTGTTGGTGTTGGAATTAGGAATCATAAATATGTCGATAATTGATAGGGATGAATAAATTATGTTGTGTGATGTTATATTGGTGTGAAATGATGATGAAATGATGTTCCCTAATGTACCAAATCGTGTTAGTAAGTTTGGAAATGAGTAAGAATGAAAATGCCAAAAGTAGCAAAATGTCTGTCACAGTCGCGTGGAACCGGTTCCCTGTGGAAGGAAACCGAGTTCCAGTGTTAATTTGGCCAAAATCGAAAAATAGATCGTGAACCGATTCCTCAGATATGTAGGGAACCGGTTCCCATTCAAAATCAGGGGCGAGGTATTTTAACTCACAGAACCGTTCCCTGTATAGGTAGGAACCGGTTCCATGTATTTTTCCAAAAATTCTAAAAATTTCAAAATTCATATTTTCTAAACCGAATTCGATTCGAAAGCCGCTTTTCGTTATTTCTTAAATTTAAAATTCTACCTCTTGAAAGGAAAAATATTATTTTTCGAAATTTTTTAAAAGAGCGAGCCCGATTTTGAAAAAGTATGGATTAATTAAGGATGATGGATAATTAAATGGTTTGAGTTATCGGATGAATGCTAATGCTTACCATGTTTTGTTGATTATTTATTATGATTGAATACGATAATTTGGTGATAAGCATTAAGGGATTACGTTGAGATCAAAGTCCGGGAATTGGTTTAGATTGATCCGACAGTGAATGAAGACTAATGCATATGTGTTGGTTCCTTGTTGTTTATTCATGATTGTATTGATATCATGTGTGGTTGTTATTGTGTATACTGGTGATAGTCTTACCGATTGAGAGTAAGCATCTGGTTATATTTATGCTTTGTGATAAGTAGTTCATGATTATGTTGTTATCATGCGATATGTTGATATTGGCAATTATGTGGAATTATGTTGTTATCATATTCGTTGAATTAATGTTGCATGCTTTTATGATGCATGCAAAAAACAATTATTTTTATATTTTTTTATATATTTTTTTAAAAAGCCAAATATATTAAAAACAAAAAAGGAAAGATTACAAGGGACACAAGAGGAGGATCATTCTTGTCTAGCAAGAAATCTGAAAAAAAATATCCGAATGAACAAAATTATACCAAATCGAGCATTTGAATTTAAAGCTTATATCCGTAAGAAAATTCGCGCAAAAATTGACTTCCCTAAAAATATGAGTAATCATGAAATCAACAGAAAGGGATTGTGCCCAACACGATAGGCAACGAGATTTGATTTTTCATGGGACAAGTTTGTGATTAGAGAAAGCATCAACCACATGAATACAATCTGATTCTATCCAAAGCTTGATGATATGAAGCTCAATGGCCTTTTCAATTGCTATAATGACAGCCATGAATTCGAAAAAGGAGGCAGAACCCTCACCCAAAAAAATACTGAAACTAAGTAAATGCTCGGCATTGGAGTCACGGAAAATGCCACCACAAGCGGAAGAAGCAGGAGTGCCATGAGCAGTTCCATCAATATTGCATTTGGTCCAGCCTTGCAGAGGAGGAGACCAGAGCACAGTTGATAAAGGGCGAGAAGGCCGAGGATGTAAAGAGACATCAAAACTTTTCAGAAACATAAACCAAAAATGCTAGAGGAAGCATGCTTAGTAGAAGAGTTACCAACAATTTTGGGATTAACAACAATTAAAGAGGTGCAATATTTCCAATGTGTCAGCTTATCCTAAAATCTAGCAAGATTTCGGGCTTGCCATATGTCAACGCCTATCGAAAAATTAAATTAATAATTTGATATCGATACAATGAAGTTGCCACCGAGATTTATTTATTCCAAGAAGAAAAGGGGAAATATCGAATAAAACCCACGAATAAAGAATAAGACGGTCTACGGGACCAAGAGATGCAGGTTCGGGAGTCGGTTATGCAAGAGGAAGGTATTAGCACCCTTTACATCCATCGTACTCGATGGTACCCATTTAGTTCAAAATGTGTTCGTGTGTTAATGTGAAAATTTATGATCTTCTAAATTTTGAAAGGAGAAAGAAAGAGAAAAGAAATGTTTTTATTATTTTTGCTCGCCTTTAGTCGTAAGACTTAGTGCCTACGTTACTCCCTCGTGCAATGGGAAAGTCAGAGCGTCGTAGTTCGGCTAGAAAATGATTGTTTGTTGATTGATTTTAAATTAAAAGACAAGTCAACATTTTTAAAGGATAAGACTCGTCTAAACGCCCACAAGGTGTGATAAAGAATAAAGGACTACACACCAACATGAGGGAGGGTTTGAGAACGCCTCTTGTACTCAAGTGGAGAAGTCGAAAACCATGGGGATAGAGGAAGAACATCTCAATTATAAATGAATCACGTCTAATCTTGAAAAGGGTTTTAAAGGTAAAAGGTGCTCGGACGCACAAAAGGCTTGAATGTGTTAAGATTGATTTTAAGTTGTGGATGATAAATACCGAAACATTAGGCTATCATCTAATGATTCAAATACTAGAAATTGGCGAGTGAGCTCAACCAATCATCTCTCATCCCAAAAACTTTACTATGAAAAAGGTGAGGTGAAAGGAGGTTCACGTTTATTAAGTGTTTCAAGTGAATAAAAGTATTTAGCTTATTGGGCTATCATCCAACAATCTAAAGACTTTAAATTCGATTAAACCGTCGGGCTATCATCCAACAATTTAACCGAATGGTACTCCACTATTTTTTGACGCGGATATAAGTTTTTAGCTTATTGGGCTATCATCCAACAATCTAAAGACTTCAAGTTTGTTTAAACCATTGGGCTATCATCTAATGATTTGAACAAACATCATCCAAGTTTATTGTGAAAACATTTTTTGGAAACAACTCGACGTTGGATCGAGGTTTGAAAAGAAGACTCAACATTGGATCGAGTTTTATTGAAAGTGTTTTAGATGTTTGGTGTATGGAGAAAGAATGAATTGGGTTATGATTAATCAAGTCATGAAACTTGACAGATCTCGAGAGAATAGCCAAGCATACCCTCTACTATGGAACCCTTATGGAAATGATAAACTTGGTATGTGGACCAAGGTACAGGAGATGAAGGAGAAACGAGTAATTGTGAATGACAAATATAACAAATAAAATCGATAAAGCCCATCCAAGGTGGCCAGCGCAAGCATAAAGCGGTGAAAATACAAGTGTACTAGCAAAGTAGGCTAGTCTACTAAGATGACTAATTGGAACAATTAATCGAAATAGGCTCACTGTAAGAAGACCCAGGATCAAGCGTACATGTGTGCATGTGTGGCCATCGCGACGCTTCTAAGCTTTGTCGACTTACGGGTTTAAAATGATTCACAATTATTAGTTTAAAAATAATTTTTTTTTTTTGGTTTGTGTAAGTGACATTAAATAAAATAAAATAAACGCGAGCTAAATAATTATTACATGTTTTCGGGAGAAGGATACATCAATTACAAATGGGGATTTAAGAAATAAAAATAAAATAGAAAGCGATTAGGTACAACGCAACAAGGGAGCGGGATACATTTTTCCGAATGGGGATGAAAATAAATTAAAGAGGAAACGATAAATTAATTACATCACAACGGGATACAAACAAAAAAGGTCAATGCGGAGAAGCAAGTATCGATTATTGACCATTTGTATTTTATTAGATTAATTAGAATAGATTGTAGAAATTAATTCTAAGAAGTCAAATAATATATTTGTGTTCATACACATTCGAAAGTCGAATCGAATTCAAAATTCGAAATTGCAACACGATGAAGATCACTCATAATATAACTTGAATTTATTTACAGATGAATTGAATAAAATATAAGAATAAAAGTAGTATGTATAATTATATATTTACGATACTAAATATAATAACAAAAATATTAAGTATTTTATGTTTACAAAATTAAAAATACATTACTAATTATTAAATCTAAATAATAGAATAACTATAATAACAATGTAATGGAAATTTTTTTTTATAGATGCTAAGAGAAAATGATGTTTGAATTATTCTTAAATGCCTTCACAAATAGCAAATTAGTTAGTAGCATAAGTGTGGGATAAAAAATAAAATAAAAAGAAAATGCAATAAATTGGAAGATGGTTAGTAAGAAAGGTATAAAAATCAAAATGAAATTAACATGGATGTACATGAACAAGGTATAAAGAACTATGCAATTAGTTATTCAAATGTTTCTATTAACAAATGAACTAAAACCAAAGAACTAATGCTTCTTTTTATTTCACGTCCGAAACATGGAAGAATAGAATTCAAATTAAATTATAATCGAATGAAACAAAAACGGGAAGCAACTATGTTATCTTAATGATGCTTAAAAGAAAAACCTGGCAAAAACTTCCTAAATCAAAACATGTTCAAATAAAATCGTCTTAACATGTATGAAACCTTGTGGGAATAATCCAATATCGCAAACAGATTCCTTTCAATTTTAAGGTCATAATGAAACTAGACTATCATCTTAAATCCATTTCCAATGTGATTCCAACAAACATGATATAATCTTAATTCAAACTTAAATAACACAATCATGGTTTCCGATTGATTCAAAAATTGGCATCGATTTCAAACAAATTCAAAATGAAGTAACAATTAAGCATGGTCACCAATTCAAATGAGCACAAGCTTCTAACTCAAACAAATTCCATAAAATTGGGAATATGACACATCTTTTATTCAAATTCAAAATAAAGAGAAGACAAACTTGCTGCCCCATAAGTTTCTCGGTTATAATCTACGCGAATAAACGCGACCTAGCCATTTAAACCATCATTGAAACTAACATGGACTCCTCAATCAGTGCAATCGTCACAAACTAAACCGAATGCTCCAAATATATGCGTCCATACGGTTCACAAGCTAAACAAAGTTAAACTTCGAAATCACAACGTAATAGAAAAAGCAACATAACATGCACCCTTAGTTTCCCGGTTGTATTATTCGTGAATAAGCACGATATCAATACTAAACCATCATCGAAACTACACTATTGCAACCATCAACCAAAAGTGGTGCCATTGTCAATTAAACTTTACATTTGAACTTGAATCGTTTCCAGACCTTTTTTGGACAAAAAGAACATTTGCAACTATAAAAAACCAATGGCTTCCCCGCACAGTTTCTCGGTTAGTTTCTACGCGAATACACATGGAAACAACAACAAACCTTCATCGAAACTAGCCACAAATACATTTACCACAAATTCGTTGGAATTAAAGTGTGCATAAGGATGGCATTAATACCTCGAAATCCAGATTTGATTCGTTCAACATAAAAGCCTCGATGCCATAATACCAATCAGATTCCAAATTTACACCAATAAAAATTCAAACCAAACTTATACACATTCAACTGTAACAACATTTTTTTAAAGGATTTTTTCTAAAAAAAACACTATTCTAAACTCAAAAGAAAATTATGTTATACTATAACTATTTATTGTTTCCAGAACATCAACACAAATTCAGCGGCATATCAATTCAAACTTAAACCATAATCATACACAATATATTCACAACGACACAACCGTTTAACTCGAGCAAACAAAGACTGAAAAAAGAATCGAAAGTTACCTGAAACGTGTCAAAGCCGCCGAAGCTCTCGGAAATAGCGGCGTTGTAGGTGCTTGACGGAGAGAGTATGTTGAGAAGGAAGATGGAGGTCTGTTGGTGTTGAAGTTGAGTGATGAGACGGCAGGGATGTTGTTATGGCAAGATGAGTGGTGAGATAGCGGTGACTGAAGGTTGAGAAAGGGTCGATGATGGAGAGGGTGAAGGGTGGAGCGCAGATTGGCAATGGTGAAGATATGAAGAAGAAGGTGGATGAATGGAAGAAGAAGGGTAACAGTGAAATTTTTGAGGAGAGGTTGGAGATTGAGATGCGGGGGAGTGGCACGGTGGTGTATGCAGAGCTGGAGGATATGGAGGGAGCTGAGAAAGAAGGTCACGACATGGTGGTGAAGAGGGCGAGGGCGGCAGGGAAGGTTGAGATCAGAGAGAAGGTTGTTGATACAGAAGGTGAGTTGACGATGGTGAAGGAGGTAGTGAGGAAACATAGGTTAGGGAACGAAGATGAAGGTTGAAGGTGAAGAGCAAAGGGCGGTGAAAAGGAATCGATGGTGAGGAAGATGAAGACTGGGAGGCGCGGCGGTAGATGTATGAAGTAGAAGCAGAACATGAGATGAAGAGGAATCGGTGGTGGTTATATGAAAAGAAGGGTGAAGGGAAAGAAGGGTGGCACCAGTGATGATGTATGAAGGATGATGGAGGGTAGCAGCTTGAAGATTCATGGCGGACTGAGAAGGATGATGGAAGTTGGGTTAAACGAGGGAGGAGAAGGAATTTTCTTCTGCGTTTTGTTCTCTTATTTTTTTGTTCTTTGTGTTTTCGTTTCCTCCCCCTTTTTCTACGTGTAGCCTCTCTCTTATAACCACACAAAAATAACCTTATCCTATTAGGTATTTTAGAAAGACCAAAAAGACCCTCATGAAAATATTTTGTACAATTAAAGTAATTAAGAAAATAAGCAATAATTTTTAATACATAATTTTATAAATTTAAAATTAAATCTAAATGAAACTAAGACTTAATAAAGATAAAAATATATATATATATATATATATATATATATATATATATATATATATATATATATATATATATATATATTTAATTGACAATAGTAAAATAAACCAACAAAAACTTAATTTTAAAAATAATAGTAATAATATATATTTTTTTAAAAAAATAAAAAATAAAATAAAAAATAGATAGAAAAATTGAGACAAAAAATGCGAAATACGCAATAAAATGTAAAGATGAGAATAAAAATTAAATATGATATAAATTAATGAATGCGGAAATTCAGGGTAAAATTTGGGGTACAACAGCTGCCCTTATTTAAATATCTTCAACCAGATGATATGAAGATGATCAGGCTTCATGTAATCGTAGTGGGAGATAGTTAAATATTAAAGAACCTGAAATTTTACCCTGAGATGTAATGTGTATTTTGTGAATGAAATATGACGAGAATGTGATGAATGCAATACTTTTATTTTTGACATATTTTTTTTAGGATGATGTATGATACGAGACAAACTCTGTGGGGGAAAACATCAAAGATATTTAGAAGAGAAATGGATGATCTTTGGAAAAAGAATCAAACATATTCAGAAATGCATTGAATATACGAGAAACAAAATATTAGAGACATTCAGAAAGGCATTGAAAGAACTCTGGAACACATCATCAAAGACATTTAGAAAAACATTGAATGAACTTCGGAAAAAAGAATCGAGCATATTCAGAAATGCATTGGATATACGAGAAACAAAACATCAGAGACATTCAGAAAGGCGTTGAACGAACTCTAGAACACATCATCAAAGACATTCAGAAAAACATTGAATGAACTTCAGAAAAAAGAATCGAGCATATTCGAAAATGCATTGGATATACGAGAAACAAAACATCAGAGACATTCAGAAGGGAATTTAATGAACTCTGGAAATTGCATCCAGAAAAGCAATGGATGGAGATGGATCAAAACTCTAGGAACATCGGAGACATCTAGAAAATCATTAGATGGAAGGAAACCAGGAACATCCAGAAGAACATTGAATGCAAAAGGGACCTACAACCCGGAAATACGACAGAGACATCTAGAAAAACAATGGATGGAAACAATGATCCTGAAGGTACACCGAAACATTCAGAAGATCTTTGAATGTATGAGAAAACTCTTTGGAAAAAACAATCAGATATATCCAAATCTGAAGCTACATCAGAGTCATCCAACAATGGCACTGGGCGGAAAAGAAAGAGACAGACTGTCAGACATCTATTTTGGTAGGTACCAAGTAAGTTGGACTTTGACCACAAGGTAAGATATTAACTATAACATGACCTCAGAAAATGAAAATGAGGATAAAACACTCTTGATATAAAATGATATTGAATTTTGTGATGCATGATATATGAATGACCTATGCATGTAGTATGTAATGCAGACGTCTATGACAATGAAGATTGACTCTTTTGTGGAGGTAAGATGGGAACTCTTATTCCTCAACACGGAGAACTCTACCAAATCTGCTTAGAGAGAAAATTTCATTTCTAACACACTTGTGAATTGTATCGAAATGAGGATCCTTGGAGGGAGGACTAAAATGCTGCTTGAGGATTGCCCCTGATTAGCTGATTGTTGAAGATAAACCAATCATGTCTTCAGTTCTTGAAAATAACCGAGGGAAAGCATTTCCCCAGTGTGAGTCTTGAAAAATATCTTCTGATTAAAACAATTTTGAGAATGACTTGCACTGAGCAACAAATCTTGAACTGATTCACAACAGGATCCGAAAGATACTTTCCCCTGATTATGATCACTGACCAAGTTTCTCAATAGTTTGGACTTCCTTGATAAGGAAAACTTGTTTACAAGAAAAAATTGTTTATTCAAACATGGTAAATTTAATGCAAAGTTCATGCACAAGTTTTGAAATAAAGATTATTTTGAGATGATGTAATTGGTGTATAAAAAATGAATCACTGGTTAAAACACAACAGTCTGAAAATTTAAAAGTGAAAGAGAAAACAAAGGTATGGATATACCAAGACAATTGATTTGCAAAAAATCTTAGGAGTCATATTACGCAACCTTGTTGTAGCATGCTTTAAAAAGAAACCTGGCTCCAATTAGGTCTTTTGAGGGTTGTAACGTGGTCTGGTTCACGGTTTTGAGAAACAAAGGATAAAGGCTCAAAATTTATTTGTACCCAACCCAATCTTCGTGACGTTCTTCAGTCCTACGCTCAATTAACTCAGACTGTGTATTCAGGTTCCAAGAGATTTTGGATTGTACACTGATAATGATGATGGCTCAAAAGCTGATAGATTCTTGAAATGTCAATCACTTCTTCTTGCAGCATTTTTTGTTTGAGGACTTTTGTCAACACTTGTTTGAATTTGTCATCCATAAATTTTTCCTGAACCGTTCCATTTAAGATTACGGTCAGCGAGATGCCCTTGTTTGTTGCATAAGTTGCCTTTTAGTTTTAACTTAGCGGCTTTTTCTTTTGATATATTTTTTTAAAGATAGCGACTGCTTGACTTTCATGATTACGGAGAACCATCATCACCATTATTTGACTTGAGGAACATCTTCGAAACTTCTTTGATGCGTGTGAAGGAAAGCTTGATTGCGACCTTTATTGAAAGGTGTCTTGCACGATATCTCTTGTAATTGAATGCAAGGCCAAATTAACTGAGAACTACCATGCCCTTGGTTAAAATTGCGAGTTTTTCGTATAGAAAAAAACTCCAACCTCTAGGCTCGGAGGGGTGAACAAGGGATTAACTTACTTATATCTCCAGTGTTTGGGAATTAAAATAATACCTGTATATCATCAACAAAGTTTTATTCGAAAGCATACCAACAAAAATCATGGGTATCTTATTTTTATCATCCTCCCTCCAATCATTGCAAAAACGAGAGTTCGGTAAAGAAATTAAACATGGAAAATATATATTTTTGAAAGCGATAAACGTAGATGGTTTGAATCAAAATAGTGCAATGCTCATTTCATTAAAATTAACATGGAAGTACAAACAAGATTTGAAAGCAACAATTTACATAAACAAAGGAAAATTCAAACAAAAAAAACGAAACATGGCCTAGTGACTGATCAGATATAAGGATGAGTTGTCCTGCCTGAAACACTGGCTTTAGGAGGTGACTTGAAATATTTCAACCCATTCTGTAGCCACTTTGTCCTGGCAATGGATTGTTGATAACATTTGGTGGAGGATCTCTGAAATTTATCTCCTGTCTTTTGATTAGCTCTCGAACTCTAGCCTTCAGTGGGTAACAATTTCCCAAATCATGGCCGGAAGCTCTTTGATGGAAATCGCAATGAAGATCAGACCTGAATCTGTCTAGGAGAAGATCTGGAGGAGTCAAAGGCCTAGTTATGATTAGACCAAGTTCAACCAAGTGAGGATACAATGCAGTGTAAGTCATTAGAATAGGATCAAACTGAGTCTTATTCCTTGCATTGTGGTTCTAATTTTGTCCACCAGCTTGGCATTGAGGAATATGAAATGGTTGAGCCTTGACTGCAGGAGTGACAACATATACTTGTGATTGGTCATATCATTGAGGCCTACGGAAAGTTCCTCTTATTTCAATTGAGACAACATTAGTTTCGACTTCTTTCTTCTTTTGGAAGTTTCTAAAGGATTTCTTTGCACCATTAGAGGATTCACCAGCAACATACACTTTTCCTCTCTTGATTCCCTCTTCGATGGTGAGGAAGATGAAGACTGGGAGGCGCGACGGTAGATGTATGGAGTAGAAGCAGAATGTGTGATGAAGAGGAATCGGTGGTGGTTATTTGAACAGAAGGGTGAAGGGACAGAAGGGTGGCATCAGTGATGATGTATGAAGGATGATGGAGGGTAGCAGCTTAAAGATTCACGGCGGAGTGAGGAGGACGATGGAAGTTGGGTTGAACGAGGGAGGATAAGAATTTTTTTTCTGCGTTTTGTTCTCTTTTTTTTCTTCTCTGTGTTTTCGTTTCCTCCCCCTTTTTCTACGTGTAGCCTCTCTCTTATAACCACACAAAAATAACCTTATCCTATTAGGTATTTTAGAAAGACCAAAAAGACCCTCATGAAGATATTTTGTACAATTAAAATAATTTAAAAAATAAGCAATAATTTTTAATACATAATTTTATAAATTTAAAATTTAATCTAAATGAAACTACTCCCTCTATTCCTTTTTAAGTGTCATTTTAGAAGAAAACGCTTCAACCAAGATAGTGGATTGTTAGAGTTAATTTTTCTATTATACCCTCATTTATTTTCTCTCTCATAATAAATCCACTCATACACTCACTCTAATTTATTAAGAAAGTAAGGGTATAATTGACAAATTATGACATTAAACTATAAAACGATACTTAAATAGAAACAAAAAAATTATTCTAAAACGACACTTAAAAAGGAACGGAGGGAGTAAGACTTAATAAAGATAAAAATATATATATATATATATATATATATATATATATATATATATATATATATATATATATATATATTTAAATGCCAATAGTAAAATAAACCAACAAAAACTTAATTTAAAAAAAATAAAATAATATTTAAAAAAAAATATAAATAGATAGGAAAATTGAGACAAAAAATGCGAAATACGCAATA
This sequence comes from Vicia sativa, assembly GCA_021764765.1. Classification (NCBI taxonomy): domain Eukaryota; kingdom Viridiplantae; phylum Streptophyta; class Magnoliopsida; order Fabales; family Fabaceae; genus Vicia; species Vicia sativa. The sequence continues at coordinate 137,912,984 of CM038795.1, read as the reverse complement.
AAATGTAAAAATGCGAATAAAAATTAAATATGATATAAATTAATAAATGCGGAAATTCAGGGTAAAATTTGGGGTACAACACCATATAAGATAGAAAGCATATGCAAGCTTTGGTTACGGCAGTAGCTTGGAGGTTGGTAGAACTATTCCAATTATGGCCACAATCTAGCAGGCTGTTTATATGGTAGTTGATCTGAAGTTTGTGAAACAGCTAACTCCAAATTTTTGAAGCAAAAGAACATTCAAAGAATAAATGGGTGGGATCTCGCACAAAGAATGAAACAGAGAGCATTGAGAAGGGAAATAAATGCCTCGCAACTTGAATTTGTCACCCGTGGGCAATTTGTTGTGAAGAAGGTGCCAAACAAGCATAGAGTGAGAAGGAGCAATATCAATATCCCTAGGAGAGAAAGGCCAAGAAGAAGATGAGGGAGGGTTTCCAACAGTTTTGATAGGACAACTTGAGACTTAAGTTACCATCATCACAAGCTTGCCAAGCAAAAAAATCTCCAGCATATTGATCTGCAATACCATAAGGAGATGTGAGGTCACGATGCGTCGGGATGACATTCATGATGTTTGAGCTAAGATTCCATGATTTTGAATGCCACCAATCATGAACATTGGAAACAAGACCCTCATGAAATTTTTCATGAATTTTGAACTTGAGGGCAAGGGGTTCACCAACCTAGTTTTCATTCCAAGAATTTATTTTCCTGCCATTACCATTCACCCAAACACAGTTCTTTAACACAATGTTATAACAAGCTTTAAGGCCTTTCCAAAGAGAAGATTTGATGGAATACTGAATGATACGATTGTTCCTTCTAACTCTAGCATCTAAAAGAGATTGGATTCAAAGGCCACCATCCTTAATGTTGTTGCAACACTTCTTCCAAGCCACAATAACGAGCTTTTTCTTATCAATATTCCCACTCCACACAAAATTCATCATCCAAGATTCTAAGGTTTTAATTGTGCTTGAAGGCCAATTGTAAATAGAGAAGTCGTGCACCAACATACTTAGCACAACAGATTTAACTAGGAAAACCCTGCTAGCCATTGAAAGAAGCTTTGCCTTCCACACAACAAGCTTGAGCTTGATCTTATTACAAAGAGGGTTGAAATGACACGCCTTTGGCTTCCCAATAAATATAGGCACTCCCAAGTATATGAAAGGAGTGTGAGCTTTGGATAATTCCAAAATATTAGCTAAAAGCAAATGCCGGTCATTAGACACGCCTCCAACGTATATCAAGGATTTGGAGGAGTTGCAGATTTGACCCTATTCTTCAGCATATTCTTTTAGTAGATTAGAAATAGCAGTAACAGATTTGACGTTACCCCTGCAAAATATCATAATGTCATCAGCGAACAAAGTGTGAGAAGGAACATAGAAATTTTCGTTAGCTCTTATAAGCTTGATGTTGTTAGTAGAAACAAGATAAGTAATGCCTCGATTAAAAACATCTTCGACAAGGCAGAAGAGAAGAGGATACAGAGGATCTCCCTGTCTCACACCATTGGAACAATTGAAGAAGCCAACTTGCTTGCCATTAAATCCAATAGAAAGTATGGAGGAATGAAGAATGTTGAGAATCAAAGTGCAAAACTTATTATTAAAGCCAAAACACTTAAGAGTTTTTATCAAGAAATTCCAATATAGAGTATCAAAGGCCTTAGCTATATCAATTTTAAGAGCAATGTTACGACAAAAACTTTAGTTATAGAGTAAGTTAGTAGCCTCAGGAGTGAGGCAAATTCCATCCTTGATGTTTCTACCAGCCACAAAGCCATTTTTCTCCTTGGAAATGAGAGAAGGTAAGATAGAGGCAAGCCTATCTGCCAGAATTTTGCTGATAATTTTATACTTGAAGTTAGCAAGAGCAATGGGTCTAAAATGGCCCAGGAAGTTGGCATCTTTGGATTTAGGGAGAAGAATGAGAGTGCTTGCATTGTAGTTGGGCCACATCCAACCCTGCAAAAAATAATTGGGAAACAACATTAATAACATCAAGACTAATGATATCTCAATATTTTTGAAAGAAGAGGCCACCAAAGCCATCAGGGCCCGAAGCAGAGTTAGCATTTAAATTAAACACCGCCTTGTGAATTTCCTCAGTAGAAGGAAGCATAGTAATCATGTCATTATTTTTGTTAAGAACAAGATTGGGATGACTTTTTGAATGAGGCCTGTGTCTTTAAAAGTGCTATTCGTGTTGAAAATATTTTTGAAATGTTGCTCTATATGTTGTTCCAGGATAAAGGATTCGTTTCAACCATGTCATTGATAACAAGAGAAGAAATAAGCTTAGTTCTACTTTTAATTTTGGTATAGGTGTGGAAGAAACTAGTATTCCTATCACCTTTAGAATGCCACTTGATTCTGGATTTTTCCTTCCAAAGCTCCTCTTCAATATTAAGGGCCTCTTCAAGATCGTGTTGAGCAGAGATCTCTTTAGCTTGTAAGATATTAGAGTTGCCAGAAGTACTGATATCATGTTGAACTTGCTTAAGAGCTAAATCAGCTTTGGAAACATTAGATTGAATAATGCCAAAAGTTTTAATGTTCCAGTTTTTAAGAATAGATTTGAGATTTTTGAGCTTTTGATAAAAAATGAACATGGGACATCCATAAATGTTAGTTTTCCAAGCTTTAGAGATGATATTAGCACAATCATCATCTAAAGTCTACATTTTCAGGAATCCAAATAATCCTTTAAAGTTAACAAAATCAAAAGTAAAAAAAATAAGAAAAGGGTAGTGGTCAGATTTCACCTTGGTTAGAGTGCTGCAAACAATAAACTTACAAACATCAATAAGTTGGAGATTGCAAATGGCCCTGTCTAACCGTTTTTTCGTAGTGGCTCTACCCTTTCTACCATTACACCAAGTAAAGAAATTGCCAAGAGTAGGGAGATGAATTAAGCTGTTGTTGTCTGTCCAAGAGTGGAAGTCTTTCATAGGAGTTTGGGATGGGGAGTTTCTGCCATGATATTCCTCAACACTAATTATAGCATTAAAATCTCCAATATACGACCAAGGAACATTGTTGGTGTTGTTAGAAAGATCCTGCCAAAGATTTCTCCTAAGAAGATAGTTGGTAGACGCATAAACCACTAAGAAACTAATAGTAGGATTGTGAGCCTCAATTGTGAAGTCAATATGTTGATCATCAATGGTTAAAATACAGGGGTCAAGGTAGGATTTACAAAAGCACCACGGATCGGGGAGAAGATTTCCTTTGTCATTCATAGTGAAAAGTTTGAGGTCAAATCTGTTAAGCCAACCTTGGGGAAACTTAGATAAATCTATCCAGGGTTCAGCTATAAAAACAAACTCAGGCGAGTTCTTGAGAATCAATCTTTTTAGAGCCAATCTAGAAGCATTGTTTTCCATGCCTATAATGTTACAAAATAAACAATTCATAAAGACAGATTTTTCTTACTAGACCGAAGCCTAGTGTTATCAGTGGAACTTGCCTTTTTGTTTCGTTTCTTTTTGGATGTGACCAGGTTGAAATATTTTTCAGGGAAAAAGTCAATACCATTATCATCATCTTTGTCAAAATCAACCATATTTTCCCAAGCTTCATTGAGAAAGGTTTTAACTTGAAGTTGATATTGAGAGTCCAATTGAGTTTCATGAACAACAACCTCTAGATTCGAAGCCTCAATGAATTCAGAATCAGATTTACTGTCCTCATCAGATGTGGAATTGGAATTAACTTCAATGATACCTTTGCCATTATGAGCCAACTCTGATGAAATATGTTCAGCAACATCTGCTGAAGCTTCAAGAGAATGCCCTGAGTTATGATTGATATCAGTAGGAGATGGTTGAGGGACAACCCTCTCAGTTTCCAGAGTGGTGGGAACATGAACCTTTTCACGAAAAACTTGGTTGACCAAGTTGTTTCCATTGGATTTGGAGGGGTCTTTCCTTTTACAGTTAGCCACAAAATGACTAATGCAGGAGAAAAAGTTGCAGAAGTCTGGAACCTTTTCGTATTCTATGTCTACAAAGAAAGCAAAACCAATTCCTTCTACCAGAATTTTGTAGCTGAAACCTTTGGTTAGGTCAAGATCCACGAGAACATGGGCAAACTGACCAAATGGTCGTTCAGATGCTGACTTGTTGGATACTGAGTCAATACATTTGGGGGAGCCAATGCTACTAGCTGTCATACCCCAATTTTTGACCTAAGATACCATCTGATATCATTCACATATGCATCATTGCATCACTAATAATTTCAGAACAAGTTAGATCGTGTGTGTGCTCCTTGAGCCAAATTAGGGTTTTGATCAAAAAATTTCATTTTTTTAAGACATGATAAAATTAGGGTTTGAGTCTTCACTCACCTTAAATGATATATCTTCATCAATCATCAACATTTGATCTTCAAATTCCAATCATTTCCTCAAGATCTATCTTGAATCAACCAATTAGGATTTTGATTGAGGATGGTGTATCATTGATTTTCTGCTCAATGAATGACCTATTTTCTTGTAGAATGATATCAAAATCATCAATGCAATATCTTGACCTAATTTATTGATTCAAAACATTCCAAAAGCCATGATTGGTTCTCAAAGAAATTCTGAATCGTCTGACAAAAAAAGTTAATTGTTCAAATCAGTCAAACTTTGACTTTTGGTCAACTTTTTGAAATCCAAATTTTTTTAATCATCAAATCATTTCAAATTATCCATAATGATCGTAAAAAATCAAAATGTGTGAAAAAGTCAACAAAATGTCAAGATTTGAAATTTTTCTAACGCTTCGAAATTTTTTCTTTTCATGGCCATTTTTTTACCTAGATCCACTTTGATTCAAGAAAAACTCAAAACATGAAAGTTGTATATCTTATTCCAAGATTTCCAAAATGTCCAAGAACTTGGAAATAATTTTGTGTAGCTAGGGTTTTGAAATTGAAACATAATGGTCCATAACCATGATTTTAGGTCATTTTTCACCAAAATTTCAAGTCATTTTTGCAAATTCTCTTCTAGAAGCATTGTCACCATTGAGATATAAGTTATAAATTGAAAATATCTGAGGGCAATGTGCATTAAATGCAAAAATGCACATTCTTAATATCTGAGGGCAATGTGCATTGTCACCATGGTTAAAGAAGTTAACCATGTGCATTAAATGCAAAAATGCCTTTCTTACCCCTTAAGGCAAGTTGCTAATTTATTTCAAGCCAATCCTTGCCTTGCCATTCATAAATCTTGGCCTATAAATAGAGGTCACTTCTTCATTCAAAATCACACCAAAGCATTCCTAAACAAGCTTTCTCATTTCTTTCTTCTTTTTCAAGTTTCAAGTGCAAAAATGAGAGAATTTGCAAATCTCCAAACCTTGCAATTTCTGAGCAATCTCAAGCTTCAAACACTCTCTAAATACCATTAAGAAGTTTTTAGAATCATCAAGCCATCACAAAAACTAGCCAAACTCATAATTGCTTTTCAAAATTCATATATGCATAACTTGAGCCTTAAGTCTCCATCTCTCAATTCACTCGTGCACTTTCCAAATTTCCACTTCAAACATCATAAATACATCATATAGAAGTGATCCAAACACTTGAATCACTGCTGTAACATCTCCATCATCAAAATCGAATTAAACTTGAGCAATCTACAGTTGGACTTGGATAGAGCAATCCAGGCCATCTCCAAGCAAGCCAAGCATCCATACACATTCCATATGGTCCACCGAAGTTGTACAAACCATCAAACAACTTTTGGAACACCTCCTTCAAAGAATTTGATTTCCACTTGAAGAGGTAAGTTGCTCAACTTCGAATTATTCATTTTATGCATTCCAGTTCAAAAATTTCTATGTCATCATGTTTTTGCATGTGTGAGGATCATTAACCCTCAATCAATTGTTTAATTTGATGCGCATACACGATTGCACGATGATTTATCATATTTAGGGTTCATCTGGTTTTACAAAAATTCAGTCATCTTAGGCTTAAAATAAATGAAATTAAAGGCCACCATTGTATTCCTGGGCTCAAAACAAGTAAGTTTCATTTTTACATCTTTTGATTTCAATAAGAAACGAGTGAGTTAGGAATCAATGAAGATTGAGGAAGAAGATGAACATTGCGCGCGTTTTTTGATTTTCCACAATTTCAAATTTTTAGTTTATAACATATACATATCCTTGTATTTTAATTCACGGATGTATAGCCACCCCAGTGGTATCCAGTGCGCCTCTTAAAGCCTTGCCTTGCCTATGGTCCAGGGTTCGAATCCCCTTGAGACCATTTTGTCATTTTTCACTTCTTTTCCACTTTTTCCAACTATTTTCAACCATTTTCATAACTCATTTTCAAATATAATTCAATAGAAGCGTGATATGAACCAGCCATGCATGTGGCCCAATGGTTAATCTTTTCACCTTTGAAAGTCAGGTCCTGAGTTCAAACCTCATTAGGACGAAAACATTCTTTTTATCACTTTTTTTTAAAAGTTTTTCAATAAACTTCAACATTTTCAAAAACCAATCAAAACTTCTCATTTTGAGATGATTTTTTGCACACTTGTCATTTAGTATACCTATTTTATGATTATGTCAAAAATACCCAAAAAATATTTTCTTTTCGATACATTTTATTAGGTTAAAAATGAGGCATTTTTAAGTATTTTTAAAAACTTTTCAAAAATGTTTTCTTTCCGATTTTCAAACCAAATCTTTTTCAAAATATTTTGTGAATATCTTTCACTTTTAAAAATCATTTCAAAACTTTCAAAAACATCTTAATTGACTTATTCACCTCTTTTCTATGATCAATTCGACTAATATATGAAAATACAAACCGAACTAGGTTTTTCCTCGAATTTCTTTCGAATTTAAAATCAAATTGATCATGGGCCTCCCTCACGGTGTAAGTCCCAGCCCTCCTATGTACATATTCATTTCCTTGGACATATCCACCCATTTTTTACATATTCATTTCTTTGTACATATTAAATCTTTGTAAATATTCAAGTATAACAAACTTCGTTCGTTTGTTTTCATCCGCTTGTTTATACACCAATTCCATTGGTATTAAGAGGAACATTATTCTCGGTGAAACTGCCCTTAAACCAATAGGCCTCCCTTAAGGTGTAAGTCCCACTCCTTTGTATATATCCAAGTATACTAGCTTATCCGCTTGTTTTAAACACTTGTTTATATTTTCACACTCCTTTGTATATATCCAAGTTACACTAGCTTTAATTGCTTGTTTTAAACACTTGTTTATATATATTTCCTTCATAAACTCTTGTGGATGCACACACACACACTTTGTCATATATATACTTGTTCATATACTTGTTCATGTTTATATATGTAATTACAACTAGTATAACAACCAGGTTCCCCAGAGCTTCCTCTTGGGCTTTGTACAAGATAACTCACCTGTTGAGTTAGCCTCCTCTTGGGCTTCCTACAAAAGAAATCCCCTATTGATTTAGCCTCCTCTTGGCCTTCGTACAAAATAACTTCCTCGTTGAGTTTAGCCTTCTCTTGGGCATCATACAAGAAAGAGACTTGGAAATCTCTAATAGCCTCCTATTGGGGTTCCAATACAAAGAATCACCTTCGCTAGGATAGATCCCTAAGAGTATGATTTCCCGGTGAAATCACTCATGAACCCTAAGAGTATGGTTTCCCGGTGAAATCACTCTTAAAGCCAAGCCAGCCATACCCTATAGCCTTCTCTTAGGCTCACAATCTAAGGACCCTCGATGTCCCTCGAAATTGCTCGTCTTGGGCTTACAATACAAGGACCCATAGGCTTCTCAAAAGTACCCCCTAATCAATAATAAATTTATCCTAGAGACTTAGACATGTATCATGTCTATGTAATAAGTATCTCATCTATAGCATCACATACAAATCAAACAATTTTAAAATCAACACTTTTCAAACAATTTTCAAATCAAACACTTTTTCAAACGAAACATCTTTTACTTGTATATTGCAATGCTTGTCCACTCAAGCAAAATGCCCAATGCTTACAATGAAAGATTTAAACATTTTTCAAACATCTTTCTTAACTTGTAAGTGGTAACGCTTGTACACTCAAGAAAAACACCTAATGCTTACAATGAAAGATTTAAACAATCAAATCTTCAAAATGCACGTGATGAAATAGATTAGATACATTTTTCATTAAGATGACATTTTCCTTTGTCTCTTAACAAAATCATTGCTTCCACTAGCATATAAGTGGGAACTACGATTTCTCTGACTTTCTCAACCTCCCTTTTAGAATACGTAGGCACAAGGTCTCACCCTTGGAGAGCATACTTCTTTCTCCCTCAAACCAAACAAACCTTAGCACCCTTAGATCCGAGCTACAGATGCTCTAATTCCCACTAGAAGATATGTATGCAGAGAATCCCAATGATCTTTGCGAGCATAATAATTATAACAAAAATTAGGTTCTTTCCTAACCTATCTTTCTTAAATCCCAAAGGAGAAACTTTCCCGAAATAACATAGCAAATAAAACACACAAACATAGAAAATATGCATAAAAAAGTTCCTATAGAAAACTATAGATATATAGGGTGCTAATACCTTCCCTTTATATAACCAACCCTTTTACCCTGGTCTCTCCCCAATGCATTGCGTCTAGTTCACGCTAGTCGTATCGCATATCATATTTAGGGTATTTCAGATTTCCCCTTTTCCATCTTCTTTCTTGTTTATAAACAATAAAGCTTGGTGCTCACGACATCTTTTAAAACAAAAAAATAAAAGAGTAAATCGTTTTGAGCCTGAGATTTGAATTCTGATTCGATTCCCTCGTTCGTCACTTTTTACCGTGAACACTAGCAATAGCAAAAAAAATTCTTGGTCTCCAGTATTCCTGAGAGAGACCGTGAATTCAAATCCAAACTTGGGTGGAGGTTTGTTTCAGAGTATTGGGAATGAAATCCTTAGACCAAGGAAAAAGCTTGAGCACTCCTTGAGGGAGAGACCAAGCACTAACATATCTCACATGATGCACATTTTCAAGAGAGGAGAACTCTAATTCGAAGAAACCTTTACCAATATATGTGACACCCCACATTGCCAGCGAAGGCCAAATGTCCAAGAGTTTAGCACGTAGGTTAACAACCATTAGGGGTGAATATCCTTTGGACCAAACAACTCGACCATGTAAATGATGTTTGCAAGCATCCACTCTGAGTTTGTATTCCTCCTCTGGGATTGTGACAGCTATTTTATATCCTTTCAAACAGGGTGTAGGAAGTTGGCTAAGGGGAATGTCACAAACATTGGTAGAAACCACCGAAGCAAAAGATTTGCCTAAGCCAAGAGGTTGAGGATTGGATTTTTTTGGAAACAATGAAGCAGGGGAATGAGTTTCGGGGAACAAAATTGAGGCATCCATGAAGAAGAATGAAATGAAACAAGAGATAGAAGCTTGGAGGTGGAGAGGTAAGATTGGAAAATAAGAGGTAGCCTAGCCGTTTGCGGGAAGGAGAAACTAGCTGTTACAGGTAGCTTGTTTTAGAGAGAACATTTCTAAGTTCTTGTATATTCTTGATTTGTTGTGTTTTACAAAATTTACGTGAGTTAAATAAAGGGTTAAACATGTTTTTGAACCTTATAAGTATTTTCAATTTTATTTTTATTTTTATTAAAATATTATATATTTTAGTTTTTATAAAGTTTTTATTTATGTAATTTTAGTTCTGGATGTTTTTCTAAAATTTTAAAAATTGTTTAATTAATTTTATATTTTTTTAATTTTTGAATTATTTTTCTATACGTGTTTAGAATACTATAAAATGTTTCATTATCAAAGTTTATAATTTTTTAAAATGAGATGAACTAAATATGAATTTTTTTAATTTTAAAAGATATTGATGAAAGTAATGAAAATCTCGACTTAAAAATCAAATTTTGATTTCCTTTTTTTCAAGGAATTTTTTATATCGTTCTAAACATATCTGCAAAGTAATAACTCAAAAATACACTTCAGGTTAACAGTATGGATTAATACTGCGTACATAATAATTTTTTAGGTATTAAAACATGTGATGTTTTTTATAGGGACCAAAAATAAAATTTGGTAATTTGTAGGACCAAAAATATATTTTACCCTTAAATAAAATTAAAAAACAAAAAAAATAATTTAATCAATACTTAATTAATATAATAAGGTTTAACTATCCTTTTTATTTATTGTTTTTAGCTAGAACTTGTATCTTTTGTTGGAATTACATCAAATCTATAAAGAATTTTGAAACAATCTTAATTAAGATTCAATCACATCAATTGATTTGGCTTTTTTTGTTTCAGTCTTCACTTAAGTGATTCAATCAACCTTGATTGTAAGATGATTCTGATGCATAATGATTATGGAAGAAGAAAAGAAAAGATGAATTGGGAAGAAAGAGAATTAGGGTTTCAATGAAAGAGGAAGAAAAAGATAATATTTTTGTAGAGTTTCTCTTTGCCTTTAAATTGAAATTTATTCTCAATTATGCAGTTCATGTTATTTACAACAATAAAGTAACTTCCTATTTATAGGTTGAGTTTTCTTGCTCCCTAAGAAAACTCCCAAATAACCTAATTCTATTAACATTACAAACTCCCTTTGACATTTCTACAATTACACAACTTCGATACACTAAGCTATTTCGACACCACCTTGTTTCTGTCGAGAAACATTCTTCAATACAAGGAATTACATTCTCAAAACACAACCTAATTCATTGTGTCTAACTTTCCTTTATCGTTGATCTTAATTTATTGAACACTTTGACATGTACTTATTTCGTTTCGTAATAACATCCGCAATCTGATTCTCATCTATGTAGTGTTCCAAGTTCATCTCCCCTTTTGCTACTTTCTCTCGAAGATAGTGGTACCTCATCTTGATGTGTTTGCTTTCTTCCATATGCTATTGAGTTCTTCACTAGATTGATAAATGACATGTTGTCGATCTTCATGGTAATTTCTCCATGATTCTCTATTGTAATCTCTTCAAACAAATTCATCACTAACGTTGATTGACATGCACAAAGAGAAGCATATATGTAACATACTTCACACGACGATAATGATACTACTTGTTATTTTTTTGAGTTACAAGAAACTAGTGCACCCCCTAACATAAACACATAGCCAACTGTGGATTTCCTATCCTCAACATCACTACACCAATTTGAGTCGGTGTAATCCATAAGCTGGCATTATTTTACTTCATCAATTGTAGGAAAAAAATATATAGTCGAGAGTTCCTTTGAGACACCTTAGTTTCCTCTTCGTCACTACTAGATGTGATACCTTTGGCTTCTGCATGAATATACTCACCATATCTACAATGTATGCTAGATCAGGTTTTGTGTGACAAAGGTATCTTAATGACTGAATAAGTCTTTTGTGATGTGTTGGGTCAACATAATCTTTATCTAAGTCTTTCGATAGTTGCAATCTTGGTTTAGCACATGTCGAAGTCGCATTTCAATCTTCCATCTCAAATCTTTTGAGTATTTCACTTGTATATATTTTTTCATGTATCATCAATACTCTACTATTCTTGTAGAATTTGTTACCAAAGAGGTATGAAATGTTACCCACATCAGATATTTTGAATCCATTGTTAAGATCACATTTGAAGTCATCGATCTCTTTCTTGTCGGTGCTTGTTATTAACAAGTCATTGACATAGAGACACAAAATAAAAAATTCACTATTTCTTCTTCTTACATATACTCCAGTCTCATGTGTTCACTTCATAAACTCCTTCTCCCTTAGGAAACTATTTATCTTCTTATACCAGTCTCTTAGAGCTTATTTAAGTCCATACAGGGCTTTATGAAACCTGTATAACTTGTGTAATACGGTGGGATAACTGACTTAGTTATTTTGTGTTTTATCGCAAATGTTGCGGTTATCAAGAGTCGCCACCGACTTTTCTTTTATCCAATAAGGAAAGATGAAAAGAACAGGAAAGAACTTTGATAGATTTTGATTTCGGGGGGTAAGTTATAAAAAAGGGAGGTGTTAGCACCCCTTTCATCCGTAGTTATCTACGGGCTCTTAATTGCTTAGCTCACATTAATCTGCTTTGTTTGTGTGTGATTTGAAAATGTTTGAAAATATTTTGAAATGCCAATGGAAGGCTAACTTTTAAATAACTCTTGTATCAGTCCTCAAGAATGTTTACAAAGTGTTATGAAAATATTTGTTTCAAAATGTGAGGTGTGAAAATGATTTCAGTTGGTGAGCAAGCAATTAAAAATTTACCCACTAAAAGGTCTTTCGTTTTTCTTTTCCTTCTCCTTTAGGGATAGTTCTATCCATATCATTAGTTGGTAGGTAGCCCTATCAATTGGATGTGTAGGGTCTTCGTATGGTCATTGAAAGCAACATATAAGGATACCTTAGCAATGGTATCCAAGGGACTATCATCATATTATTCGTAGGCAACATCGAGGGACAAGATCATATATTCGTAGGCAACTTCGAGGGACATCGCGGGACTTTGATCCTTAGGGTGATTTTAACCGAGGGTCTTTGCTAATGGTATCCCTATGTTCAAGGGACATGATCGATTATTCGTAAGGCAACAGAGAGGGTTAACCTAGAGGTAAAAGAGTCAAATGGTGATTCAATTCAGTTATTTATCTTGAATTAGGGTTTTTTAACAATTGATTTTAGTGTCACCATACAAACCGTAATTACTAACAGTTAAATATATACATCAAGTATAAAGTGAGAAAATTAAATCCAACGCTATTACATGGCTTCAGAGGCAGTTACATAATAATGAAATATGCGAGAATATAAATCTAAGTTATTACAAAAAAATAGTGCGACCTATACACTTGTTCTAGGAATTCAAATAGCAAAAGATAAGAAAAATAATGTTAGGAAAAAAGTGTTAAATGCCTGTTGTACCCCAATTTCCCCCCCTAAGATTCTCTAATACTTCATACCATTGCATGGCACAAAGATCACAATTTGAATCCACCTCTCTCTCTCTCCTATCTTTGGCTTTGCCCTAAGAAGATCACCAAGCACCTTGTGTATGAGGTCATTTCTTGTGTGTGATGATTGATACTTGGTTGAAACAATATGTGTACACTTTGCTTGCTAAATGTTGTAGGTGAATGGTGTACAAGTTTCTTATTCAAGGAATCAATAGGTTCATGTGTTTACTTCCCTGCCTTCTCTCCTCAATTGTCAAGATTTTTGAAATTATTGTCTCATTGAAGACTGCTACATCATCAACCATGGTATCTTATCTTGAGTGTATGCTTCATGTTTGAAAGAGATCATCAAGTTCAAAGAATTCACCACTTTATGGCCATCTATCCTAAAATTAGGGTTTTGGACTTCTGAGGATCATATCTTGATATTTGTAGGAAATTTGTGGATGATTTCAAAGTCATTTGATCCTTAAGAGGATTTTTAATATTAATATGATTGGATCCAAGAAGTTTGATTGATAAAAATATTGTTTTAGGGGTCTATGATTGCCCACTCTCTAGATTGATGCTTCATTCATCTTGTATGACTTCAAAGGATCATAATTTGGTCATCCCTTGTCTCCTTGAGCTCATTTTATTTCACAAAGAACCTACGAATGTCTAATACAACTTTGTTCAATTGGTGAGAAGAGAAAATACATGGAAGCTTTCTTAGGAAGTCAAAAGATTACAAGTCCTTGATGAACTTCTCAATTGTTGGACAATCAAATTCAAAAGATCATATCTTGATCATCATTTATCATATTGAGGTCATTCTTTTTGCACAACAATATTGAAGATGTGAACTTTATCTCCATTTGAGCCTTGAAGATTGCAAGTGTTTGAAAGTTGCTTGAAGAAGTCAAAAGATTATAGGTCATTTCACAAATTTTTATCAAATTCACAAGATCATAACTTTCTCAATTTTTGGAATTGTTCAGTGATTCTTTTTGCCAAATGTTCCTAGAGATGTATACTTCATATCATCTTTGAAAATCAAGAGCAAAATTTGAGTGGAAGGGAAAGTTTGAAGAAGAAACATTATAGGTCATTTTTAGAAAGTGGCATGCTTGACCAAGGCTTGGCCAGAAAAATCAATGATTTTGCAAGAATCCTAAAGGCTCAATCTCTTAACTCAAGCATCCATTTGATTTGCTTCTTTTTGCATTGTGTTCTACACTTTGAATAATTCATTTGGCTCAAGAAAAATCAGAAAACGCATGAGGGAATTGGATTTGGCCTCAGTTCAAAGTTTGTGCCAAAACCTGTTTTACACTCCCCATTAGTTTGTGCATTTGCGCGTGTAACTTATTTTTAAGCCAATCTAAGCCTTTTTCCGTGACTAATTGTGATTAGAAACTTCCCAGGATTAATTAGCACATAAAACTCAAGGAATGATTGAGTTTTGATGCACATGAAGTCACACTTTCTTCATGACCACGAGTGTGCATGATTTCGCTCCAAATTGCATCATTCACCCTCCCATTTGATCCCATTCACTTCTCCTATAAATAAGAAAGTCATTCCACTCATTTCCTCAAACTTTGATAGCTAGAAAACCCCTGCCAAACTCTCTCTCGAACCAAGTTTTCTGTAACTTCGTTTTCACTCTCAAAGCCATTCTAGTTCGAAATTAACCATTCATTCTTCTTCCTTGAACCTCAATGAAGTTAACAGAGCAAGAATTGTTCCTTGAAGCTTCCTGAATCATGCTATCCAAGTCCAGTTTCAGACCTCTGAAAGTGAAATTCGTTCAGGTAGGAATCTCCACCAAACCTTGCAAAATAAAACATCATTGCACTCTCCTCATCTCTCTGATCCTTGTGATCTTCACCATTTGCATTTTCATCAAGTATTGACTGAGAAACCCATCAAAATCATATTCGCTATTATTTGAGGTTTTTCCAAAATTCTCTTCACTCAGTGTAAATAAATTTTCCGCGAGCATGTGGTTGAGATCGTCTTGAAGAGACGAATCCAAGGATACCACTCATTGCTATTGATTTTACAGTTTGAGAAATCATGTATGGAGGATGGCTGGAGGTTGGAGACGACCTACGTGTCTGCCTTCAGCCAATGAGAGCCTGACATGTAATTTTTTTGAATTTAATCCGGAATGTGTTTCATCTCGTGCGGGCGTTATAGGAGCCCTTGGATTTGATTACTTTTATTAGTCAGTATCGATCCAACACGTGACATTATTTCTTGTTTTATTTTTTAATTTTACAATCTGGTGTGAAAACCAAGGAGGTCCGTATCAAGCACAGCGCGCCATGTCCATTGGATGTGATTACTAACGAGTTTGAACTATGATCAGATGGTCCACATTTTTTGGATTTTATTTTTATTTTCTGATTTTATATTTTAAATGTTTTAAACTTCGAAAAATCATATAAAATTCATTTCTGGGACAAAAATTATGAAACAATTCACAAAAATATTTTGAAATATTATCTTTCTGAATGTTATTTTTCATAATTTTATTTTCAGATTTGATATTTTTTATGATTTTTCTCTTTTATTTGATGTTTTCAATTGTTTTAATATAGTTTTTGACATTTTAAAATTCTGAAAAAATTATGGAAGGATCTAATGGTCATTTGACAAATATTGGTGACCTCGTTTTATTTTTATTTATTATTTTATTATTTTTTGTTATTTTTGGTTTATTTCACCTTTTATTTTATTTTGTAAAAAATATTTTTTGACTTTAAAAAATTCTTCAAATTTTTGTCAACACTTGTTGACCTCTATTTGACTTTGGGTAATTTTCTTGGAATTTTATTTTGATGAAAAAAAATACTATTTATGTATTTCGTCAATAAAGTCCAATTAAATAACCTAATTTCAAAATTACTTTTAATCCTTTTTATTAGATTTTATTTTCATTTTTATGTTGCTGACTTTTGAATTTATCTCGGAGTCACAAATTTCCTCAACATCAATGAAATTTAGGTGTTGATAGGTCTCTTGACCAAATCCACCAAGAAAGTTGATTGATTTTGATGAAGTTAGACCGAATAAATTCATCTGATGCAAAAATAAATTTGAAAATTTTTTTTCTTCATCTTATTTTTCTTTTGTCCCGATTCGGAAAATTGATCAATTGGTGGCATGAACTTTAATGTTCTAACATAAGCCCCAAAAGATGACTTGAGCTTTGATCTTGGTTCAACACTTGTGGCGCTTGTTATGTGGCCGCGTTGATTTCTAATAAAACTTCTGGCAAGTTTCCACTAACCTTGTCCATTTGAAATTGTCAATCATCTTTGATCAAGTGATATGATAATTCCAAAAATCGGTTCTATACTTGACAAAAAATAATTGAAATTTATCGTGTGGTCGCGTTGATTCTATCAAGCTTCCGACAAGTCTTCATGCGTAAGCTTCAAGATGGTCACCTTGCTGACGACTAACAATTAATAATTCGATGATATACTTGATAAGTTTCAAGATGGTCATCTTGCTAACCTTTGTTAATTGCTTTTTATTTTTCGCTTTTTACTTTTTGCTTTTATTTTCCACTCTTTACTTTATGCACTTTATTTTTAGCATTTACATTTCATGCCATTTTTTCTTTGCTCATTTGAGCATTTTATTTTCTATGTCATTTTTCCTTTTCTCACTTGAGCATTTTATTTCCTTATTATTTTGAATTTGCTCACTTGAGCTTTATTTTTCTTTTTCAAAAAACCTAATAATCCAACTTAAACATAAAAAACTTTTAATTGGACTTGGTTACTATCCTTGTGCTTGGAGATTGATCTTTGAACTTAGGATTAGGACCTCTCACCTAAGCTTGGAGATCTCAGTCCCGTTGGTGTTATTCTGACTTAGGATTAGGACCTCTCACCTAAGCTTGGAAATCTCAGTGCCCTTGGTGTTATTTTGTCTTATCTGATTATTTAAGTCCATGCATTTTCAAAACTTCTTTTCTTAATAAACTTTCAACTCATCTAATAATACTTGGACTTTTCTTTTTCATAAGACTAAAAAACACCTAACCTCACTCAAACCTTTTTTGAGTCCTTTGTGGCTTTTCTAAACTAATATTTTCTTAAAACCAACCAACACACAAATTTGGTCCTTTTTAGCCGAACTACTTGGTTTTGATTTCAACATTGCACATTGTTGGTATGTAGGCCTAGAACTCATTGGAAGTTCTATCAAACCAAAATTATAAAAAATACGTCTTTTCTCCCCCACCATCCATTTTGTACATATACTCCTTTTTTAGCACACATATACATATTTTCAAAAAAAGGTTCCTGCAGAGTACCGTAGATGCTTTGGGTGCCTAAGACCTTCCCTTTGCATAACTAACCCCCGATCCCAGATCTCTGATATTTTTGTTAGGATTTTATTTGCTCTTTTTCCTAGTCCTTTGGATAAAATAAAAGCGCGGTGGCGACTCTTTTGTTAATTTTTGAGTTAAGTCAATTCAATGACTTATACTCGCAGTTTTTGCCGCTACAGAAAAGTGGCGACTCTGCTGGGGATGTTTGACCTATTGTTGGACCATCTTTAAGTGGTTTAACCCTATTTTCTATTTATCTGTATATATGTGATATATTTTTGTATATATTGCATGCTTGTTTGTCTGGATGATTTTTTGGTTTTCAAGGGTGCTTGGTGATCTTCTTTTGAGTCCTATACCCGGACTTGGGAAAACTTAAGATAGGATGGGAGGTATAGTCATGTTGACTTTTAGGGAGTAATCTCGAAGAAGGATACA
This sequence comes from Vicia sativa, assembly GCA_021764765.1. Lineage (NCBI taxonomy): Eukaryota > Viridiplantae > Streptophyta > Magnoliopsida > Fabales > Fabaceae > Vicia > Vicia sativa. The sequence goes on along the minus strand of CM038795.1, from coordinate 137,895,249 downwards.
TGAGATCCCTCACTCAGTGGAGACCTCCTTGATTGTGGTATTTTATTTACCGAGCGATCGGGAAGACATGGCTGCTTTCGACCTGGGAGTCCCTGAAGCTGAGCAACCGTAGAAACCTTAACCCATCCCAGACTTTTTAGGGGTAGTGCAGGGACTATTATGGAGTTATCTGGAAGTAGTTTCTACGCGATACTACACTCAAAAAAGTTTCACCTGAATGTATTGCCGATTATCGAATACATCGGGAAGTTGGTAGTATTGGATGGAGGAATGAAAACTCTGGGGATTCCTTTTAGAACCTTGATCTACAGGTGACAAAGCTTAGAATACCTTGTGGGTAGTAACTTTTTACTCCATGCTCGTGACTTCGAACCAATAGACCCCCTTGTTTGTGATCTTTGTGTGTGCTTGTTGCATCATGCATTCATGCACCCATACACATTTTTTCAGACAGTTGTTCAAGGAGCTTAAAATTGACCTTTGCAAATATCTCAAGTATACTTTGACCATGGATTTTGGACAGAGGAGGACTCGCAAATAGAGTTTCAAGGAACCTAAGATTGAGGGACTGATGAGCTTGATTAATGAGATTGAGAGTCCAAAGGATTTCTGGAAGAAGTATGGGGCTATTATACCTTTGATGAAGACGAAGATGAAGGGTGGTTTGTTTTCACCTTGGTTCAGTTATATCATCCGTTATACCATTGCTTCACTTTTCCTGACTATCAGTTGCTTCCTACCTTGGAGGAGTATTCTTATCTTTCGGTCGACCTATTACTAGTGATGTTCCTTTTACCGGTTTAGAGGCGCCGAAGTATCATGAGATTACTACTATTACCCATTTGAAGAGGTCTGAGATTGAAGAAAATATGACTACCAAGGGGTGTATCATAGGATTATTGGCTGTATTTCTTTTGAAGAAGGCTCATTATTTTGCTGAGATGAAGAGTATGGAGGCTTTTGAAGCAATCTTTGCCTTGCTTGCTTATAGTTTTTTCTTGTTTCCCAATGTTGACAACTTTGTTGACGTTAATGCTATCAGGATCTTCATGATTAGGAATCTAGTTCTCACACTTCTTGCTGAGACTTATTATTCTATTTACCTTTGAAACTTCCATTGAGAAAGAGAGATTATATGTTGTACACCATTGCTATACCATTGGTTTACTTCTCATTTACCTACAACAGGTGCTTTTTGGGATCCTAGGAGGGGACCTCGTTGGGTGCCAAAGATCATGACTTTCACTCATTATGATATTGTGTGGTATCGTCAGGTTTACTATGATGTAGAGATTATCGACAGTTGTGGTAACTTTCCCAATGTGCCTCTTCTTGGTACAAAGGGATGTATTAGCTACAATCATGTTCTTGCACGTCGTCAACTTGGCTATCCGATGAGAGATAAAATAAAGAGTATTCATGGGAGTCTGTCTAGAAGAGGCTGTTCGAGAGGAACGATTGTCAAAAGACGAAGGATCGAGTGGGGTTAAGAAGCCATCTTTTGGATTCTCCAAAAACAAAGAAGATGTTAATGTTGTTGTTCAGGAAAGGAGAACAAACCTCCTAACAGGCGTTCTTAGAACCAACAATTTACTGCTGTTACCCCTGTTGTTGCTACAACTCCAACTACTATCCCTTATAACAAAGCATCTCAGCAAAGGCAAGACCCAAAGAGAGAACCGCTTGATCCGATGCCGATGACTTATGCAGAGTTATATCCAACATTGATTAAGAGGCACTTGGTGCAACCAAGGGCACCTCTAGCTGTTCTAAATCCTTTGCCATAGTATTACAAGGCTGACCAGACTTGTGCGTACCACCAAGGGGATCCAGGGCACCATATTGAGAACCGTTATTCATTGAAGTCAGAAGTGCAAAAGATGGTAAGGTCAGGTCTTCTATCTTTCAAAGACATGGGTCCTAATGTGCAAGGGAACCCATTGCCCAAACATGGAAATGATGTGAATATGATTGACGGAGAAATCAGGGTTTATGATGTGAATTTAATCATTGGAGATCTTGTGAAGATGCATGCTGCTCTCTATTAAATTGGTTATTACACCCATGATCATGCTGCTTGTAATGTGTGTAGCGAGGGTACTCGTGGTTGTGATAAGATAAAAAGTGATCTTCAAGATATGATGGACAAGAACCTTATTCATATTATCAGGTTGAAGGATGAGCCTGAAGTTGAAGTCAATGTTGTTTATGGTCCTCCTGTAGAAGTTCAAATCCATGATGTAAATGAAACTAATGCTAATTTGGTGAATTTGAATGTTGAATTCAATTTCATTGAAGGGAAAGAGGTGCACCAATATAGTGAATGCTCAATATGTAACACAGATCATCGTGGTTATGGTGTTGTGAAAAGAGATATTCAGCATCTGCTAGATGAAAGCATTATTCAAATTATAGTAAGAAAGGCTGGTTTCAACAATAGTGTCAATATGACTGAAGGATCATTTGATGAATCTGATGATGAATACATTTCTGCTGATGAGTATTTCTCTGTTGATGAGTGTGGTGAAGAAGCAAATGTAAACGTCATTGTGCCACATTTTGATATTCCCACTCCTGTGGAAGTGACCTATTACAATAAACCTCCAGTTACTCCTTTGGTTATTAGCTTACCTGGACCTGTCCCGTATAGTTCCAACAAGGTTGTGCCATACAAGTACAATGCCACCATTCTAGAAGGAGATGTTGAGGTTCCAATTAATCTGTTACCTCATGTAGGAAATATTGTTGATGCTAGTTGAATGACTAGAAGTGGTCGTGTATTTGCTCTTGTGTTTCCAAAGTTGGCTGATGATGGTAAGAAGATTGTGGAAACTAGTGTTCAACCCAATAAATTTGAAGGGAAGACTAGTGGGGTAAACCAAGAGAAAGAAATGGACGATTTGTTAAAGATTATCAAAATGAGTGATTACAAGATTGATGAGCAACTATTGCAGACACCGTCAAAGATTTCAATCTTGGCTTTGTTGATGAATTCTTTAGCTCACAAAGAGTCTTTAATGAAGGTTTTAGATCAGGAATTTGTTGATTATGATGTGCCTTTGGAAACTTTTAATAGTGTGGTTGGAAATATCATGTCTTGCAATAATCTGAGTTTCAATGAGGAAGAGTTACCCGTTGAGGGGAGGAATCACAACATGGCTTTGCATATTTCCATGAATTGCAAGAATGATGCAATGTCCAACGTGCTTATTGATAATGGTTCTATGCTAAATGTTATTCCCAAGAGTACTGAAATTCCTGGCAGCAGATACGTGATGTCACAGAGAATGTTATGACACAGTATCTGACACTCTATTAACAATTCATACACTAAATTCAAACAGTAGTAAAGAACACAATAAATTGTTTACCCAATTCATACACTAAATTCAAACATCTGTTATGACATCAGACTATTTTTAGAATTCGGCCTGACTTTTAGCTTCGATTAAATGCACTTTAAACATCCTTGTCAAGTAGGATTTATCTTCAATCTCTGAATGTCATGACATTTATCAAGACATTGCCACAACCTAGTTTTACCAAAAGTAATGCCAACTTAAAACACTAACAAACTCCCCCTTTGGCACATTTTTGGCTAAAACTACTTAAGTTATCAGAGTACCTATGCAGCAGAAGACAAACTAGTTCTAATGTTTAAAGAAACCAGAACCTAGAGAAGATAAATTCTACCCATACAGAATTCCTAATTCCCCACAATTGCCCACATAAAAATTTCATACACTTTCCCCAATTTCCCACAATAGCGCTCCCCCTTTTTAGCCACAAAGGGGCCAAAGAAACCAATACAAATACCCCAACCAATCAATCAAATATTAAGAAAAGTACCAACACAAAGTTTACAGTTACAATTCTTGTCAAAATGATTACAATCTTCCAAAATACAAATCAGGGAAATGCAGAACAAGAACAAGAAACAATAGACAGAAGCAACAGGGCACATGATTACAACTTAAGTGCTTTCCTCTCCAGAAGAAGCACTGTGGAAGGAAGCATATTCAGAACCTTCTTCAGCAGCAGTTGCTTGATCAGCATCAGCATCTTCATCCATATTTGCAGCAGAATCATCACCAACAAGCCCTTCATCCTCAACCTCTGTGTCTTTCTCCTTTTCAAGTGTAGAGATCAGTTCTTCCAGACTTTTCTTTCTTGCTTCAAGCTCCTTGCAAGTTGCTTTTAGCACAACAATGACATTTGCCTTCTGAGAATTTTCTTTGACAGTTGATGTCTCAGCAGATGTCATGACAATGTCTGGGACATGTCTGCCTTGAAAAAGTTTGTAGTGAAATCCAAGAGCAGGGGCTCTTTTGCATATTGAATCTCTATCACCAAGAATGTCTGGATACTGATCAATTATAATTCCACACAGGAGGGAGGGAAAGGCTATTGGTCCCTTGATTGCATAACTTTCAGCATGTTTAAGGGTTTGCTCAAAGATATAAGTGCCATAATCAAATTTTGCTTTAGTACCAACAGCAAAGATGAATCGGCCCAGACCAATGGAGATGGTGGACTTGTGGTTTGTTGGAACCCAGTTTGCAGCACCTATTTTGTGCAAAATAGCAAACTTAACACTTAATTTGCTGGCAGTTAGCTTTCCTTTCATTGGCCAATGTTTCACTTGTTTAGCAGTGATTGTGTGGCATATTTGATCATCAGTTTCTTCTAGCTCAGGTTCAGCCTCATCTGATCTACCCAAATATTTGTTGATCATACTTGGGGAAAACTTCACTCTTCTTCCTCTGACATAAACAGTCTTGAAATCAGCTGACCTTCCATCAGCACAGCCACTTGACAAGTTCACAATGAACTCCTTCACCAACACATCATAACAATTTGAGAACTTCACCACAGTCTTCATTAACCCAGCTTCTTTAATCAGATCAATCACATCCTTGCATTCAAGAGCACTCTTATTCAATTCCTTTTCAAGAGAAATTCTCTTCAAACACACATATTTCCACCTATTAGCATTCTCAGGGTGGTGGAAAGAAATGTTGTCAATTGCCAATTCAGGGACTTTGGACAGTTTCCAAAGAGAAGGCTTCTTTCTTGGGTGAATGTCTGAGACATTCTCTTCGACATTAAAATCAGAATCATCATCATGTTCTGAGGGTTCAGGTGCCTTCCTCTTCTTTACAATTGGGGTTCTCTTTAGCCTAGAGATACCACCAACAGTCTTCACCCTACTCTTCCCTTTGGAAGTTCCAGCCTTGTCTTTACCAGATTTTTCTTCAGTCTTGTTCTCAACCCTATGAGTCTTATGAGCAATTTTAGCAACCTTCTCTTGAACAGAACTTGGAATAGAATTTTGCTTCCCTTTCCTATTCATCACCCTCCTAGCAATGCTGGGATTAACTTTGGCTATGAGGTCATTATCAGAGAACTCCTCATCTAGATTGATGATATGAGGATCAACATTCTGATTGGTGTTTTTCTCAGGAGAGTCTTCTAGGTTGTCATCAGCTTATTTCTCTGGAGTTTCTTCAAGAATGCTATCAGAGATATTATCAGCAAAAACAGTAGGGGATTTAACAGAGGTACAATGTTCTGGGGATTTCTCAAGAATCTCATCAGAAATCTCATTCTCATTAGCAGCAGGGGATTCAATAACATTATCATCTTTACACCCTTTAGGGACTGGAGCAGAGGGATTTACATCATTCTTGATAGGAGAATCAACATGATCACCAGATGTCTTGACATTCTCAGTGACATCTGGATCAACTGCTAAACTAGGGCTAGCAGACTTATGGTTCAGAGGGACTGAAACCCCAGGTACAGATTGATTCTCATTTAGGATACTAGTCACTATCCTAGCTATGGCTTCATGCACCGACCTAGACCCCTCTCTGTTCACTATTTCTGGGGGAACTGAAGATGATGGTACAGAAGTCTTACCAGAAGGAGATGCTTGTGACCTTGCATTCCTTGTGCGCAATTTCTTGACTTTTTCTGGGTCAGTAGCCATTGCACGCAGCGGAGTAACCCTCAGGGCTTCAACTTGCATGGCTTCAGTATTTGCCCTAACTTCAGTCATGGTAGGAGATGAGGAGCCCGATTCTTGAGATGATGAAGATGATGAAGACATATTTTGCTGATGACTTTTGAGAAAATGGGAGCGAGAATGGCAGAGGGTTTGAAAGTTTCTTTTGGATGAAGAAAATATGATACTTTCAAATGAAGAAACTATTATATGAGAGAGTCTCTTCCTATTCTTGGACCTTTTAAAAATAAGATGAAAATAATTAAATGACCCACTTATAAATAATTGAAGTAAAAGGTCTCTTCCATTCCTTGTTGAAGGCACAATTAATTGCTACAACTCCTCATATTGACAAATACCCAATTTGCCCCTTAAAGTCTTAAACTGACTAGCCTCAAGAACTTTAGTAAGAATGTCACAGTACAATGTCATGACATCCTGTATGACATTGTACTCAGTCAGCATCTGCTTCATCCAGATCATCTGAGTGCAATTGCTACCAGCTGCTATGTATTCAGCCTCAACAATGTACAGGAACACACAGTTTTGCTTCTTGCTGAACCAAGAAACAAGATTGTTTCTTAAGAAGAAACATCCTTCAAAAGAGCTTTTACACAAGCTTTGATCAACATTTTCTCCATATGTGTTCTTGGGCAACTTCAAATGTGTAGGAGCAGGAGTCCTTTTATGGCTGACATTCTTCATTTCAAACTTCTTGACACTGTTCCTTGCATACTTGCTCTGTGAAAGAAATGTTGAGTCTTCCATCTGTGTGACTTGCAGTCCAAGAAAACAAATCAACTCTCCCATGAGGCTTATTGTCATACCCCAAAATTTGCCCTCCATCTTCTCAAGACATTCCATACATCCATACTCAAGGATTCCTCAAAGGTTGATCAGACAAACCCTCTCCTAGACAATCAACCCAAACTAGGGTTTGGCAATTCTCAGCTCCAGATGGACTTCCAACATCTCCAATGTTCATCATGCCTCCTCATATGGTTCAAAGATTCTCCATGTCAAGTTTCAAGTCTTACAAGTCAAGATTGCTTAGATGGTTGAAAATCAGTTGTATTGGACAAAAAGTCAACTGTGGTCAACATGCAGTCAAACTTCATGATTTTTGGTCAACATCCTCATTTTGAAGTTACATTCATCATTTGATCAAGGGTTGATCATGATTCATCGAGAAAACTCAAGATTTGCTCAAAAGTCAAACTTTCTAAATTAGGGTTTCACTGAGAAAAGTCAACCAAACTTTGACTGAGCGTAACTTCTTCATACTTTCTCAGAAATTTTTCCACCACCTCTTATTTTGAAGGAAATTCAATTATCTACAACTTCATGTCTCACAAGAATGTTCAAAAATGCTTCATTTGGAAGGTATGGATCAAAACATTACAGGTCCTTTTCAAAGTCAACAAAAAGTCAACATTTTGTTTTGAAGATATATTGAGCATGGAAACTCCAATTGAGATGAGACCAAAAAGGTTGGTTAGAGGACTCTTAGAGCTTTCCAAAAAGTCCAAGACCACTCAAAAATGTGGAAAATTGAGCAAGATACACTATTCAGAAGTTGGGCAATTTTGGACAATTGCACAAAAGGACATTTTGGTCAAAATGCAAAATTTTCCAAATGGGCCTAAAATCTTTTGATCCAAACTTGTTCATGACATTATTTGTGACCCATAAATGCTTGGCCATGGCAATTTTCTATTTTATTGATTTATTTTTGGATTTTAAACCATTTAATTCAAAATTAAATTATATAAAATATGAAAATAAGATTTTTTTAAGGAGAATGATTTTATATCATGCTTGAGGTCCAAGATAGCCCATGATTCTTACCAATTTCGTGCTAGCCTTCACATTGATGAGACAATCAAATTTTTCCAATATTTGATTTTATTTGAAAAAATATAAATGCACATTCAAGATTAAATCTTTTTTCCTCCTCTTTGCCATCCCAAATCACTCTATAAATACCAAGCATTATGCACAGCAAGAGGAACGAAACCCTAGCCCTTACAACAACCATTATTTTGTCAAATTTTTTCAAGAATCTTTGAAAAATCGAATTTTATTTCCAGCCTCTCTCAGCCTCTTCCAGCCATCCAAACGTGCTCAGGGGGTAAGGTTGAGTAAGAATGCACCATTATCATTGATTAAAGCAAGCTAAATCGTGCCATATACATGCATACATATCCTATTTTTTCTTGATTTTGCATTTGATTATTCTGCTTGTGTTAGTCGATTCTAATGCTTTTACTGTGTTCATAAGACTCCATATACACGATCTGGGCAATCGCTAGCAAGGTTAAACGTCCAAATTCCACGATGCCATGATTAGGGTTTTGGAACTGTTGAGTTTCGAACTGATATTTAGAGACACTTTCAGGAAAAACTGAGACCACCATTGGATTCGCAGACCCCGATTTAGGGGGGGGGGGGTAGCCTTAATCCCAGTCCTCGAATTCACGTATTTTGCAGGTTTGTAGATCGGGCTTCCCGGAGAAGATGACCGGAGCCCTAGCTCCGGCGCTGACTCAGGCGAGGACCGGCGAGGAGACTGCGTGGCATAATGATGCGTTTTGATTCGTCCGTTCATAAGTTATGGGGTCCACACGTGCTGACTCGTTTTCAAGTACATCCAGGACGCGTCATCACTTATATTCAAATGATTTTGTCTTTACAAACACCAAATGCCAAGTGTCCCAGTGGTTAAGGCGTCAGTTGTGCAAAGATACTCCAAAAGGTCTCCAGTTCGAACCACACAGGGACCAGATTTGTTTTTCTTTTCACAAACTTCAAACTTTTTCAATTCTTTCATATTTCTTATTTATTTAATATTTTACATGCATTTTTAATTCTTTTCATAATTTTTATTCATGCATTAAAAATCATCAAAAAATATTTTCCTTTTGCATTTATTTTCAGAAAATGTTTATTTAATTTATAAAATTAAAAAATATTATTTTACATGCATATTTATTTTTATTCATAATTTAGCATTTAAATCAATTTTAATTAGTTTTTAATTAGTAAATTGCATCTAAAAAATCCCAAAAAAATTATTTTAGCATATTTATGTTATTTCCAGCATGTCATATTTTTCTCATTCAAAAAATTGCATTTTTACTAATATTTTCCTTTTATTCGATTCATCTCGTATTTTCCGATTCCTCATCTTTTCACAGGTTATCCCGTTTCAGACGATTTTTCTTATCGTTTCTTTTTTTTCCAATAATGTAACTGTTCATGAGATGTAATAGTTAATTAGGGCTTTTATTTTCCGCAAGTTTAAATTATGTATCTGCCCCAAAGCCATGTAATAGCGTAGGACATTTATCTTTCCGCATCTTTACATTCCGCATTTTAATTTCCGCACCCTATAAATTGCTAGTAACTAGGCGTGTATGGCAAGACTAAAATTGGACATAGCTCACTCCAATTTCAAGATATAATATCTGAAACAACACACTGTTCACACATGCACCCTTAGGGTAATTCTCTCTCGTTGCCTTACAATTCAAATATGGTCATGTCCCTCGAGCGTAGAGGTATTCTAGCACCGTTGCCTTCCAAACAAATCATCATAGTCCCTTCGATACAAGATCATAAGACCCACGATGTCGCCTCCGAATACATGATCTTGACCCTCGATTGTCGCCTACGAAAATGATGATAGTCCCTTCGAATGTGCTAGGATACTTCCAAGTTGCTTTCTATGACCATCCGATGTCCCTTCGAATGTCCCTTTACATCCAACAAATAGAGTTACCTACCAACTAATGGTATGGATAGCTATTCTAAAGGAAAATAACACGAAAACGACCAATTCTGAGTAGGTAATAAGACTTGTAGTTGCTTGCTCAAATCAAATGCTTTTCACACCTCACACTTTTGTCAAAATTCGAACTCTTTTCAAAACAAAACATTTCCAAACACTTTGTATACATTCCTACATGAATCATTACAAAGTCAAAGCGAAATGCCTTTTCAAAACATTTTTGTCAAACACACAGAAAGCACAATTTTAAAGTGATCTAAGAGCAACTAAGAGCCCGTAGATAACTACGGATGAAAAGGGGTGCTAATACCTTGAACCTTCTCCCTTACTCGAGAATCTAACGAAGGTCTTTTCCTGTTCTTTTCACCTTCCCTTAATTGGATAAAAGAAAAGTCGGTGGCGACTCTTGCTATCCGCACATTTGCGATACAAAAACCTACAAAGTCAGTTCACCGTGTTACACTTATTCCAGATTCAGCATGCATTTGGTTGGCAAAATGTCTCACCATTGTGTCTGACATTTCTCCAAATACTATGTTATTAACATAAATTTGAGCCACCATGATCTTTCCTCTTTCATTCTTGACAAAGAGGGTTTTATCCAAGGCTCCTCTCCTATATCCTTTGTCAGTAAGGAGCTTGGTTGGCCTTTCATACCAGATCCTAGTAGCTTGCTTCAACACTTTAGAAGTGGTCAGATGTCTAGACATTGAGTGTGACATTCTGGTTTCCTGTCCAGCCTCATACTTACCATATATTCTCCCTTCATCAATGTGAAGTCTTGGTATCCTTGACTCCTCCATGGGCTGATCCTTTTCATTCCTCCGAGATGTAAATGACCAAGTTCTTGGTGCCACAATTTACTTCCTCTTCATCTTTGTCAGAGCACAAAGCAGTGGTGTTCTCGATTCCACATGTAGCAGTTGTCCCTTGATCTTACTCCTCTCATAATCACTTCTTGTTCATCATTGATTACAAGACATTCAGACTTAGTGAAGTTGACTGTGAATCCCATATCACATAGCTGACTTATGCTAATGAGATTAGCATCAAACCTTTACCAACAACACTCCATTTAGGTTTGGAATTCGGACGGTTTGAGTTTCAACACCTTTGATTTCTCCTTTAGCTCCATCTCCAAAAGTAACAGAACTGGTAGAATGAGGTTTAACATCATTAAGAAGATTTCTGTCTCCAGTCATATGCTTAGAACACCCACTGTCAAAGTACCAATCTTCCTTGGTAGACACTCTAAGAGAGGTGTGAGCTATCAGAGCTGCAATCTTCTTCTTCCACTGTTGAGTGTATGATACCTTGTTGGTCTTAGGCTTCACATAAGAACCTTGATTAGGATATCCATGTAGTTTAAAGTAAAAAGGCTTTATGTGACCAAACCTTCCACAATAATGACATCTCCATCTTTGAAACTTTTTGTTCATGTTTCTATGATCTTGATGTTGAACCCAATGTTGTGACACCTGTTTTGACATTGGTTTATTAGGTCTGTTCTTCTTTTTGTTATCAACAAATTTCTTAGCCTCCACATATCCTGAGGCAGACCTATTTCCTGTTTTGTGGTGTGACATCTTCTTTGCCATTGACTTGCCAGGTTTGTTCTTCTCCTTGTTGTTAGCAAATCTCTTTGCAGCCACATACCCTGAGCCAGACACATTTCCTGTTTTATGTTGTGACAACTGTTTTGACATTGGTTTCCCATGCCTCTTCTTCTTCATGTCACCAACAGGTTTCTTTTCAACCACATATCCTAGACCATGCTTATTTCCTGCATTTTGTCCAAGCTGAAGGATTTCTTCCAACTTATCAGTACCAGATGTCAACATTTTGACAGATTTAGACATTTGATCAAGTTTGGAGTTCAACATTATAATATCATTGTTGAGGTGATTTATAGTGGCTGTGTTTTCCTTCATCTCAGCCTCCAACTCCACATTCTCAGCTTCCGACTTCTCAATCAGCTTTTTCTGTTTTTCATTTTGCTGACATATTTCACCACTCCTTACACACAACTTCTTGTAGGTCTCAACAAGCTCTTCAAATGTCACTTCCTCATCACTAGAGTCCATATAAGAGTTGCACACTCCAGAGAGAGCAGTGACAAGTTTGGCTGCTTCTTCCTCAGATTCACTTCCTGAATCACCATCAGACCAAGTGACAGTCATCCCTTTCCTTTGTTTCTTTAGAAAGGTGGGACATTAGGCCCTAATATGCCCATATCCTTCACAACTATGACACTGGATTTCTCTGCTTTGACTTCCTTTTTCCTCTGACTTGGATCTTCTGCTGGAGTCATAAGATCTGCCAATGTCAGATGAAATGTCCTTGACATTAGACCTTGACTTTGGATCAACCCTCTTGATGAGTCTGTTGAACTTCTTTCCAAGCATAACTATAGCTTCAGATATCTTCTCTTCATTATCCACCTTGCATCCCTCTTCAGTATTGGATACAAGTGTTATGCTCTTGTTCTTCCTGTCAACAGTTTCACTGATTCCCATAGCAAAAGTCATAAGAGATCCAATAAGTTCTTCAACCTTCAAGGTGCTGATGTCCTGAGCCTCCTCTATTGCAGTTACTTTCATTGCAAATCTTTTAGGAAAGGATCTGAGAATCTTTCTCACCATCTTTTCTTTTGACATCTTTTCACCAAGTGCTCCTGAGGTATTGGCAATTTCCAAGACATTCATGTGGAACTCATGAATAGTCTCATCTTCTTTCATCTTCAAATTCTCAAATTTGGTAGTGAGCATCTGAAGTCTTGACATCTTTACCTTGGATGTCCCCTCATGAGTAGTTTTGAGAGTGTCCCAAACATCCTTGGCTAGCTCACATTGATGAACTAGTCTGAAGATATTTCTGTCAATTCCATTGAGTAAGGCATTCAAGGCTTTAGAGTTCCCCAGTGCTAGCTCCTCTTCCTCTTTGCTCCATTCTTCCTCAGGTTTCAAGACAGTAGTCCCATCTTTCTCAAGCTTGGTGGGATGTTTCCATCCTTTGTCGTGACTCTCCACGCTTTAATATCCACTGATCTTAAAAAAGCAACCATACGAGGTTTCCAGTAATCATAATTAGACCCATCCAGAATAGGTGGTCTACCTCCAAATCCTCCTTCCTTATCCATTACGCCAGAAAATATTATCGCTAGATCTCACCCAAAAATAACAGGCAGGGTGTCTGCTCTGAACCAATTGAAATTCCTGGCAGCAGATACGTGATGTCATAGAGAATGTTATGACACAGTATCTGACACTCTGTTAACAATTCATACACTAAATTCAAAGCGAAAGAACACAATAAATTATTTACCCATTCGGGTCTAACTACACCTACATCCGGGGCTACCAAGCCGGGAGGAAATCCACTATTAGTAGAATTAATTAGGAATAAACCAACGGTTTATCTCCTTCACTTAAAACCTACCCAATGCAACTTCAATCTAAGTCCTACTTAGACACGAGTTCTACTCACTCCCTCAATCACAGCGGTGATATCAACCTATTGAATAATTGAATTGTGAAGACACACTTCAATAAACTATCTTGATCTTGCTTCAAAGCTTCAATCAAGAGACAAACACTCGTGCTTCAAAGCTTTGAGTGATAAACTACCCTTACAAACAAATCCTAGTCAAGGCACTTATCAATTGATAATTGGTTGGCTCACAAGAGAAACTAGAATTACACAAATAACAACTGCTAAGTCTTCAATACATTCCGAGGCGTGACGATGTAAGGGTTTTATACCTTTTATAAGCGATCCGAAACTTGTTTTGGGCTTCCATAAAGATAGCTAGGTTTCACTTAATTAATCCTAAAACTTGGTCTTTTCAACAACCAATTTAGATTTAACTAAGATTAACCTAATCAGCCACGTGAGCATACATTCTAATAACGGAAAAACATAATCTGACTCAACAAACTTCCTAAAAATCTCGGGAAAAGCAGTTAGAATAGAATGTCTCAGAATGTCATAACATCATTATGACATCGGACTATTGCATAATTCCCATGACTTTTAGCTTCGATTAAGTGCACTTTAAACATCCTTGTCAAGTAGGATTTATCTTCAATCTCTGAATGTCATGACATTTATCAAGACATTGCCATAGCCTAGTTTTACCAAAAGTAATGCCAACTTAAAACAATAACAAGTACCCTTTCAAAGCTTAAATATCAAGGTCCGCCAATGCGTCCTAGTGGTGTCATTGTGAAGGCGTCTGATGGTTCTCGTAATGTTATTGGGGAAGTGGATTTGCCCCTTCACATTGGTCCATATTTGTTTCAAATTAGCTTCCAGGTAATGGATATATTTCCTGCTTATAGTTGTTTGATTGGACGACCTTGGATTCATGAGGATGGTGCTATGACTTCAATCCTCCATCAAAAATTGAGGTTTATCTGTGAAGGTGTTGTGATTATTATGGAATGAGAGCAAGATATGCTAGTTTCTCATCTATCTTCTTTCTCCATAGTAGAAGCTGATGAAGCCGCTGTTGGAACGCAGTTCCAAGCTTTGTCTATTGATAGTGTTCAAAAGACTGGAGATTCTATTATTTTGTTGAAGGATGCTCGTAATGTGGTTCATAAAGGTCCTAGTAATGTTTGGGGACAAGTTATTGAGCCAAAGGTGAATAAGAGTGGTTTTGGCTTAGGCTTTTCCACAAAGATCAGAAGAGAAATGCTGAAGTTAGGACCTGTTGCCGCCAAATATTCAGATGTTTTCCGAAGTGCTGGTTATCTTGATCCTACTGTTCTAGGAGTCAATTCCATTGTTGAAGATGGACTAGAGTAGGAAATTCCTAACTTTGTGACGCATGGAACCAAAGTTTGTAATTGGACTGCTATTGACATTCCCACTTTCATTCATGTGCCTAAGTAATTCACTTATGGTTGTTTAAATTTTCAAATAATGATCCTTTCGCTCTGCCCAAGGTGAACGTGATGTTGTATGGGCAGATTTTGTTTGTTTTGAAATTTAAGATCATTAATAAAAGTTTGTTTTTCATTCCAAATTGTGTCTTTTATTTTCTGCTTCTTTTTCCTTGAAAAAATGGTAATAAAAAAAACCCTTTCACAAAAAATAAATATCGAATTGAACTGCATAATCACTTGTCACATGTGTCAGTTTCGAAAATCAATCATAATCACATGTGCAGATTAATTCATAAAACCGTTGAAAATAATGACCCTGCACCCTCTGCCAACTTTGAACATCCTGTATATGTAGGCGAAGAAGAGAAATTTGATGATATCCCTGAAGAGGTTTCTCGATTGCTTGAGCGCGAGGAAAACACCATTAAACCACACAAAGAGCCGTTGGAAGTCATTAACTTGGGTTCCTCTGAAGATGTGAAAGAAGTCAAGATCGGAGCATTGCTACATCCTGAGGTGAAGATTTGTTTGATTGAGATGCTGAAAGAATATGTGGATATCTTTGCTCGGTCGTATCAAGATATGCCAGGGTTAGATACTGATATTGTGGAGCTTTATTTACCGTTAAAGCCTGAGTGCCCACCAATCAAGCAGAAGTCAAGAAGAATTCATCCTAATATGGAGATAAAGATTAAGGAGGAAGTTTTAAAGCAGATTGATGCAGGTTTCCTTGAGACATCAGTATATCCTTAGTGGATTGCCAATATTGTGCCAGTACCAAAGAAGAATGGAAAATTTCGTATGTGTGTTGATTACCGAGATCTGAAGAAGGCTAGTCCGAAAGATGATTTTCCTTTGCCACACATTGATATGTTGGTGGACAGTACTTCATAATGCAAAGTGTTCTCGTTCATAGATGGATTTTCCGGATACAATCAAATTAAGATGGCTCCTGAGGACATGGAAAAACCATATTTATTACACCCTGGGGAACATTCTGTTACAGTGTGATGCCCTTTGGATTGAAGAACACAGGTGCGACGTACCAGAGGGCCATGACGACCTATTCCATGATCTGATGCATAAAGAAATTGAAGTGTATGTTGATGATATGATTTCTAAGTCCCAAACTAAGGAAGATCATTTGGAAGACTTGTTGAAATTATTTCAGCGTTTGATGAAGTATCGCCTCCGTCTGAATCCTAATAAATGTACATTTGGTGTTCAGTCTGGAAAACTATTGGGTTTTGTTGTCAGCCAGAAAGGAATTGAATTTGATCCTGATAAAGTTAGGGAAATTCAAGAGATGCCGACACCAAGAACTGAAAAGCAAGTCATAGGTTTCCTTGGACATTTGAATTACATTTCCAGATTCATTTCCCATATGACTGTGACATGTGAACCAATCTTCAAGCTGTTGAAGAAAGATCAAGGTTGCGTATGGACAAATGATTGCCAAAGGGCATTCGAATGTATAAAAGAATATTTACTTGAACCGCCTATCCTGCTCCTTCCCGTTGAAGGAAGACCATTGGTTCTATATCTGAATGTGTTGGAAGGCTCCATGGGTTGTACTTTGGGATAGAAAAATGAAATAAGAAAGAAAGAATATGCCATTTAATAAAAGACTTGTTGTGCTTTAGCCTGGGTTGCGAAGCATCTGCGACAATATATGTTGAATCATACTACTTGGTTGATCTCTTGAATGGATCCAGTAAAGTACATATTTGAAAATCCTTCTCTTATGAAAATAATTGCTCGTTGGTAGATGTTGTTATCTGAATATGATATTGAATATCGCTCCCAGAAAGCTATTAAAAGTAGTGTACTGGAAGAACACCTGGCTCATCAGCCGATTGAGGATGATCAATTTGTTGAGTTTAACTTTCCTGATGAGGATATAATGTATTTGAGAATGAAAGATTATGATGAACCTTTACCTGAAGAAGGTCCAGATCCTGAGTCCCGATGGGTAATGGTGTTTGATGGAGTTGTGAATGCTTGTGGAAAAGGAATCGGTACTGTGATCATCACTCCTCAAGGATCCCATATTCCTTTCACAGCAAGATTGATGTTTGATTGTACGAATAACATGGCAGAATATGAAGCTTGTATCATGGGTTTTGAAGAAGCCGTTAACCTTATAATCAAAATTCTTGATGTGTATGGTGATTCAGCTTTAGTAATAAATCATATTAAAGGATATTGTGACACTCGTCACCCCGACTTGATCCGTTACAAAGATTATTCAAGGAGACTGTTGACTTTCTTCAATAAAGTATAGCTTCACCATATTCCTCGAGATGAAAATCAGATGGAAGATGCCTTGGAGACTTTAGCTTCTATTTACAAAGTGAACCATTGGAATGATGAACCTCAGATCACCATTGGGCGCCTTGAGAGGCCAACTTATATATTCGCCATGGAGGTGGCAAAGGATGATAAACCCTTGTATCATGACATTAAGCACTTCCTGATGACTCAAGAGTATCCGGTTGATGTGACAAGCAAAGATAAAAAGACCCTGAGGAGATTGGCTGGTAGTTTCTTTCTCAATGAAGGTCTTTTATACAAAGGAAATCATGACATGGTCTAGCTCAGATGCGTGGATAAACAGGAAGCAGACATGTTAATGCATGAGATTCATGAGGGTTCTTTTGGTACCCATGCCAATGGACACTCTATGGCTAAGAAGATGCTAAGGGTAGGATACTATTGGTTGACAATGGAATCCAATTGATACAAATTTGCAAAGAAGTTCCATAAGCGTCAGATTTATGCTGATAAGATTCATGTGCCTCCTACTTTGCTCAATGTTATTTCTTCCCCGTAGCCTTTCTCTATGTGGGTTATTAATATGATTGGGATGATTGAACCCAAGGCTTCTAATGGAAATCGTTTCATCTTGGTAGACATTGATTACTTCACCAAATGGGTTGAAGCGGCTTCTAATGCCAATGTTACCAAGCAAGTGGTGGTCTGATTTATCAAGAATAATCTTATTTATCGGTATGGTGTGCCTAGCAGGATCATCATTAACAACGGCTCGAATTTGAATAATAGGATAATGGCGGAACTTTGTGAAGAATTCAAGATTGTTCATCACAACTCTTCTCCTTACAGACCCAAGATGAATGGGGAAATTGAAGCTGCAAATAAGAATATCAAGAAGATCATCCAGAAGATGGTAATCACCTACAAAGGTTAGCATGAAATGTTGCCATTTGGTTTACATGGATATCGCACTTTGGTACCCATTTCAATAGGGGAGACCCCTTTCTATTTGGTTTATGGGATGGAAGCAGTACTCCCCATTGAAATTGAGATTCCATCTTTGCGTGTGATAAATGAAGCTGAATTATCTGATGCTAAATGGGTTCGGAATCGGTTTGACCAGTTGAATTTGATTGAATAAAAGCGAATGGTTGCTTTATGTCATGGTCAGTTATACTAGAAAAGAATGAATAAAGCTTTTGATAAGAAGGTCAAGCCTCGTGTATTCAGAGAAGGCGACCTCGTGCTTAAAAGATCATCTCTTTAAACTCTGATTCCAGAGGTAAGTGGACTCCCAATTATGAAGGCCCATATGTTGTCAAGAAATCCTTCTCTGGTGGTGCATTGATTCTTGAATGATGATGTAGTCAAGAAATAATTTGCCAAAATAAATAAAAGAATAGCTCTCTAAGTTGAAAACCCGAAAGGGCAGTCTAGGCAAAAATTAGAGACATAAACAAACTAAATCCCCCGGTAGGCTGAAAACCCGCAAGGGCAGTCTAGGCAAAACTTAGGGACTTATATGGTAAGTAACTACAACAGACAAGAGCTTGATCACAGAAGCAACAATCTGCATTGATTATCTTCATACCTCAACTGAAGACTACAATACAGGAGTTCAAAGCTGTTAGGGAGAATAGTGTTTATTGTTCTTCGATGTACCTTTTCCATGTATTTACCATTTTTCAAAACTTTGTAATCGTCTATGGAGTCATGCTATTGGCAGACTACCATTCTATCAATACAATTTGAGCCTTTATCCAACTCCTTTGTGAACTTTTTTTTATTCAGTTTATAAAAATATTCTTTTGTTATTGAAACTACATTTCAAAACAAACAAATTTGTTAGGACATACTTGCGAAAATTTTGAAATTTAAGTGTATTTACTTTGGATGTGAAGCAAAGGGATAAGATGACACTGTCCTAATAGCGAATAAGATTGATAATGTTGATGTTGGTACCATCCGGATCTCTATAACATTTTTCGCTCGAATATGAGATGTAAGTGCAAAGTGGATTGTTCGTACAGAATGTCCCATTTTTTTTTCCAGAAGACTTGGTAAGAGTAATGCTCTAATGAGACATGGTGACACCCCATGGGATGCTTCCATCAGAAGGAACTTGGGAATGCTTACGATATGCCTGCCGCTTCTTTTGAAATTGGATGCAATAAAGAACTACCCTTCGGTTGATGGTTTGTGAAGACTTCATTTTTGCCGAGTATTGTCCGTGTGTTAGTCAACCTTCCATGTTGATCCTCAATAAAATGTCCATATGCATCTCACGTACATTCATTCATACACTATGCATAGCTAAACTTCAATTGATTGCTCATTTGCATATGTTGACAACCAGATTTTGTTTCATCTTTACAATAGAATGTCAGCTTTAAGCAGGAAAAGTTCATATTTTTGTTTTCTCCACTGAATTACTCCTCGTGGAAAAATAGAGTCTCGAACCTCTTTGTAAGCCTCTGTGATTGTTCAAATTACCCTTCCCCAGCTTGATTGTGGTTTGCACTTTGGTCTCCAAGCAGCATTATTATCTTGTTCTTCTTAGGCTATGATCTCTTTGTGGAGAGTACACTTGTGTCAAGAAGATCTCATCTCTCCAACAAAGGTGAATTTGATGAATCCAAGAGAATTCACTTGCATTCTCCAACAATATTGTTATAATATTTTCCTATCAGCAGGTGATAGTCTCTTCCCTCAAGTAGTTGGTTTCCCCTAGCAAATCTGTTAATGCCAATTTGGCCTCCTTTTGGCGACCCAACGAGGAATATCTCATTGTGGATTGACCGTATTTCTCTAGAAAGTTGAAGACTTGTTATGAAACTTCCAATAAATGATCTATAAGCTCATTATTGGCTGATTCCCATAGTTATGTGCAGCAAGATTTGTTCCGATGAATGGCAACCTTGTCTTTATGGAAGGTAGTTTATTGAAGATTTGTTATTCCGATGAATGGCAACCTTGTCTTTATGGAAGGTTGTTTATCAAATATTTGTTATTCCGATGAATGGTAACCTTGTCCTTATGGAAGGTAGTTTATCGAAGATTTGATATTCTGATGAATGGAAACCTTGTCCTTATGGAAGGTAGTTTATCGAAGATTTGTTATTCCGATGAATGGCAACCTTGTCTTTATGGAAGGTAGTTTATCGAAGATCTGTTAATATGATGAATGACAACCTTGTCTTTATGGAAGGTAGTTTATCGAAGATTTGTTTTTCTGATGAATGGAAACCTTGTCTTTATGGAAGGTAGTTTATCGAAGATTTGTTATTCCGATGAATGACAACCTTGTCTTTATGGAAGGTAGTTTATCGACAATTTGTTATTCCGATGAATGGCAACCTTGTCTTTATGGTAGGTAGTTTGTCAAAGATTTATTATTCCAATGGATGACAATCTCATCAATATGGGAGATAGTTCATCGTTGATTTGTTGAGTACTCCAATGGGCGGAATTTTTACCCATTAGTTGTATGATCTGTTTTGGTACCTTTTCCAGATGAAGAGTCCAGGTTACAGAAGGGCTTCCAGTCGGTCTTTGGTAAAACGCCAGAGCTCTTTGAAGACTTAGTCTATTGATTATGTTGTCCTTTTACCACCTTTTGGTCAGAAATAATTCTCGGTGCTTATTCGGGGTTGATGGTTTATTATCTTTAGAAAGTTGGTGTGACTCTTTTCTTTTTTTAACTCCTCTGTGAGAAGATAGTTCGCCGTCTATCTAGAGATTGTTGTTATTGTTCTCATTCTCCAGTGGAATCATGCTTTTTCTCTCTCCCATAAGATTGAGCTTCTTTCCCCAGTAGTTCGTCTTCTTGATTGAGTTGTCCTTTTTAGCGTGTCTTCATTATCTTTGCTTTCCCCAAAGGCGTTCTGTTTCCCATGTGAAAATTGTCATATTGCATTGCATAATCATCGAGCATTGCATAACATCTTACGACCAAAAATAGGGCTCATATTATATTTAAGTATCTTTTATCCCATCGAGCCGAAGGATCCCTTCTTATCTCCGAATAGAAGACACTTAAATAAGGTCAGTTGTTGTACCCCAATTTTTGCTCCTAAGATTCTCTAATACTTTATACCATTGCATGGCACAAAGATCAAAATTTGAATCTACCTCTCTCTCCTATCTTTGGATTTGCCTTTAGAAGATCACCAAGTGTAACACCCCAATTCTACCCCGCGTAATTATATAATAAAATCAGAGTTTCAAAATTCCATTTAAAAAAATTGAGGCATCACATCTTCGCATTTCCAACAATTAGCATTATAATGCATATCAAAAATCGGATATACTGAATCATACATAATTCATCATAAGTACATATAAATATTCACAGCACAACGGATATGTTAACAAAATATACATAACATCATGTTGTCATCAATACAAAAGGTTATAACATAATAAGATAGTATATACAAACTATCCTATCAAAATAATGACGTCGCCCAAATCCCGAGTGTCACTACGACCAGAGCAGAACGACGCAAAATAAAGTGACTCGAGCTAATCCACCTCATCCTCGGGGATCACCTGCACGTCACCAATATATAGGTAACGGCGAAACAAGTAAAGGGGTGAGATAATTCTAAAACATATAATTAAAAGCAATGATGGAATATATAGATAGTTGGAATTATAATTGATATAAGTTAAATAAAGTATGTCAACATATATTTAAACTTGCATACTTTGAATTAGCATTTAGTGTATAATGTAACACATTAACTACCTCACATAATCATTATATTCACATCAACACAACAATAACATGTACCGTCTCAATTCAATTATCATTCATCAATTAAGGACTCAACGATAAACAACTCGAACATAAACATAGCCGACTCCAAAGTAAACATAATGGACTCAATGAGACACGACTATGTTATGCATGTGGTACCCATCGTTTTGTCCATAATTAGGGACACAAGGCATAAAGCCCATCTTCGCTCGGCATAAAAGCCATCATCGCTTGGCATGAAAGCCCTCTTCGCTTATGAAATGTATGTGACTCTATAAATAAAAATCACACAACAACATATCATCATCGCTCATCACATTTGACATAAATTCTACTTCGCCATATTTATTCACATCACATAAACATGTCATCGCATCGCATAAACAACAAGTATTCATAATTAGATACACCGTCGCAAACATCATCGTCAATTAATCCGTCAATTTCCAAAAACGGAAAAATAGTAAAAACATCAATAATCATCGCGAAAGCCATTCTTAATTACCGACATAATTTATAAACGTCAACTTCAAAATCGGATAGTTCATATATGCCTTAAAATGACTAAAACACAATCCGGGTCAATTTACCGTAATCGGAAAATCGGAACATAATCGGGTTCTAAATTTAATCGGCTATCTTATCCCCTAATTATATTTTATGGTTACCAAATATTACTAGGTGGAATTTGCATATTAAAAAAAAGCAGAAGCCATTGCAGGGAAATTATGCAGGAATTTCATTGATAAAAAAGCATATTCTGAAAATTAGAAAACAGGGAAAAATTCGTTTCCCTTTTCCTCTTGCAGGGACGAATTTCCCTTCTCCATGGCTTAAAGGAGGCGGGTGCCTCAGCAATGGGGGTGACTGTCCCACAATGGAGGTGGGCGCCTCACCCCCCCTTAATCCTTCTCCATTAAACTTTCATTGCCCTGCATTTTTTGTCTGTAACATTTCCAATTTTTTTTCTGTTTTGCAGTTTTTACTGATAAGCTTCCCTTTCCATTTTCATTCCTATTTCATTTCTATTTCTATTTTCATTCTACAATCCACATACTACAACACCAATAACAATACCCATAATCTTTACCACAAAACCAACTCTCCTAAACATTTCAACAAAACTCTATAAACTATCTATCAAATTTTCTCCCAATTCAAACTAAATCCATCAAACCCTAACCAAATGAAATGGAAATCAAACCCCTTACCTAGCAAGCTTTGGGTATTATTGATGATTCCTCAACCAAGCAGCCAAGCCTTGTTCTTCTTGCTCTCTCCGTCTTCTTCAACCAAAACCCTATCTTTTTCTCCAACTTCTAAACTTTTGTGTTTTTGGTGTTATGTTTGGAATGGTGGAGGAAATGATATAAATATAACATGTCTTACTAGCCAACTTAAATAAATTGCTCACATACCCCTCATCTATTCTTAATACACTAAATATAACATCTAATTGTATTATTCACTCAATTTGTTAATTTAATTTCGGGAAATTAAATATCGGTCCGA
This sequence comes from Vicia sativa, assembly GCA_021764765.1. Lineage (NCBI taxonomy): Eukaryota > Viridiplantae > Streptophyta > Magnoliopsida > Fabales > Fabaceae > Vicia > Vicia sativa. Next base: position 137,872,015 of record CM038795.1, on the reverse strand, counting down.
ATAATATTTTACCGAACCGAACAAAACGTCGCTTAATATATTAATAAATATACCGATTAATATAATTGTTTTCGTCGCTAAAACAATCGTCAAACGATAATTCAAAAATATTAATATAATTTAATATTAAATAAAACGGGTGTTACAACTCTCCCCCACTTAAAAGGTTTCATCCTCGAAATTACCTGACTCGAAAAGCTTGGGATACGAATCCTGCATCTTACTCTCCAATTCCCACGTCGCACTTTCACCAGCTTCTCCAATCCAAACAACCTTGACCAATGAAATCTCTTTGCCACGAAGGGACTTCATCTCACGATCCTTAATCCTCAAAGGCATCGTTTCCACCATAAGATTTTCCCGAACCTGAATATCATCCATCTCAATCACATGTGAAGGATCCGGAACATACTTCCGAAGTTGTGACACATGAAAAACATCGTGCAAATTCGAAAGATTTGGTAACGCCCACGATAAACCACTTTTCCCACCTTACTAGTAATCGATAAGGACCAATAAAGCGAGGTTAGCTTCTTGACTTGATGCTCGTCCACACGGTTGTAGGAGTAACTCTTAAGAACACATGATCACCCTCTTGAAATTCCAAGTCTTTCCTCCTTTTATCATGATAACTCTTTTGCGACTTTGAGAAATTCTCATCTTTTCTCTAATCATCTTCACCGCCTCCGTAGTTTCCCTAACGGTTCGGGTCCAAGCACCACACTTTCACCCGACTCGTGCCAACACAAAGGAGTTCTACATCTCCGAGCATACAACGCCTCAAGCGGTGCCATTCCAATACTAGCGTGGCATTGTAAGTAAACTCAATCAAAGGAAGATATGTATTCCGTGAACCACCATACTCGAATACAAGCTCGTAACAAGTCTTCCAGCGATTGAATCGTCCTTTCCGTCGACCATCGGTTTGAGGATGATAAGCGAACTCGACCTCAACTTAGAACCCAAAGCCTCTTGCAAGCTTTTCCAAAATTGAAGTGAACCTCGGATCTCTATCCGAAACAATACCAAAGGAATACCATGTAACCTAACAATCACATGCGTATAAATCTCCATGACTTGATACGGGATAAGTGATGTTAATAGGAATAAAGTGAGTCGACTTTGTAAGCTATCAACAATCACCCAAATCGCACGTGTCCTCTTGATGTATTCGGCAACCCGTTACAAAATCCATAGAAATGCTATCCATTTCCATTCCGGATCTCAATGTTGCATCGACCACGAAGGTTTCGATGCTCCACTTTAGACTTCTGACAAGTCAAACAAGCATAAACAAACTGAGCCACCTCTCTTTTCATACCCGACCACCAAAATAGTTTCCTCAAATCTTGATACAGTTTAGTTGCCCCGGGATGAATACTCAAATTACTCCTATGACTTTCTTCCAAGATCATTCTCTTTAAATCAACATCATGAGGAATACAAATCCTACCTCGGAATCTTAAACCACCCTGAGCATCCAACTTGAAATCTTCACTTTCAGTTTGTCCAATACTAACCAACAAATCCACAAGTTTCACATCAAGCTTTTGAGCTTCTCTAATGCTATCAAGGAAATCGTTATTGATCTTCAACATCCCCAAGATAACACTCTTCGGCATCACTTCTATCACAAGACTCATATCTCTAAATTGTTCAATCATTTCCAACTCCTTCACCATCAAAAGTGACATATGCAAAGTCTTTCGACTTAAAGCATCGGCCACTACATTTGCTTTACCAGGATGGTAATTCAATCCGAAATCATAATCTTTCAACAATTCAAGCCACCGCCTTTTCCTCATATTAAGCTCTTTTTGATCAAACAAATATTTCAAGCTTTTATGGTCACTAAACACTACAAATCTAGAACCATAAAGATAATGCCTCCAAATCTTAAGCACAAAAACAACCGCCGCAAGTTCCAAATCGTGAGTAGGATAGTTCTTCTCATGAATCTTCAATTGCCTCGAAGCATAAGCAACCACCTTGCCACCTTGCATAAGCACACCACCTAAACCCATCATAGAAGCATCACAATAAACCACAAACGGTTCTTCAGGATTAGGTAAAATCAAGATCGGCGCCATTGTTAACCTTTTCTTCAATTCAACAAAACTTTCTTCACACTTGACATCCCACACGAAATCAGTTCCCTTACAAGTTAACTTTGTCAAAGGAAGTGCCAACTTAGAAAAACATTCAATGAACCTCCTATAGTAACCAAACCAAGAAACTTCTAATCTCATATGATTTAGGAGTTTCCCGTCTTTCTGACATCAACTTTAGAAGGATCAACCGCTATGCCATTACGAAATGACATGCCCTAAAAGCTCACTTCACCTAACCAAAACTCGCACTTTGACAACTTTGCATAAAGCTTCTTCCTTGAACTTCTAACACAATGCCAAATGTTCGCATGCTCTTCCTCCGATTTAGAATAAACTAGAATATCATCAATAAAACAACCATGAAACTATCCAAGTAAGGATGGAAAATACGGTTCATGTACTCCATGAATACTCCGGTGCATTAGTGACACGAAGGCATCACCGAATACTCGTAATGTCCATACCTCGTCACAGCGGTTTTGAACATCTTCTTCTTTCACCCTTATTTGATGGTAACCCGATCTCAAATCAATCTTACTAAACATGCGAGCACCAACCAACGGTCCATCAAATCATCAATCCTAGGAAGTGGATACCTATTCTTGATAGTTACTTTATTCGGTGACGATAATCAATACAAAGCCTCATGCTACCATCTTTCTTCTTTACCAATAACACGGGAGCTCCCATGGTGACACACTTGGTCTAACAAACTTCTTCTCGAGCAAATCTTCTAATTGACTCTTCAATTACGCTAACTTCGATGCGGGCATCTGTGGCGCCATAGAGATAGGTGCAGTACGGGACAAGATCCACAAAAACTCCACTTCTTCGGGGTGCACTAGGAATCTCATCGGAAACACTTGGAAAGTCGCACACCACCGGAAAGTTTGCAATAGATTGACTCTCCACGAAAGAGTCGCCATCAACAAGAAAACCGATGCTTCATCTTTCATGAAATCCTTCAATTGTTTCGTTGACACCAACATAGTTTGGTCTTCTTCGCTAAGGAAGAAAACCTCCGATGTTGTCATAGCAATTGATATGGACATAGTTAGCTTTCAACCAATCCATACCCAAAACCACGTCCAACCCAACAAGCGGTAAACAAATGAGATCCACCACGAAGTCTCTACCAAAGATTGATAAAGGGAAATTTGCACACCAAAAGTAAGTAAGTTCCTTAGCCGGAACTTCCACCACCATATCTCTATCTAGAGATGACAAAGTAAGACCAATCTCTTAACACAATCAGCAGCAATAAAACAATGAGTAGCACCAGTATCAATAATGGTAATAAGGGGAATGTTATTAATGAAACTAGTACCTCGAACAAGACCATCTTCGTTTGCCGTCGGAGCACCCAACAAAGCAAACACCTTCCCCGCTCCTTGCGCCTTCTTAGGCTTCTTACATTGAGGACTAGTGTGACCTCCCTCACCACAATTAAAACAGACCACTTCTCTATGCTTACAATCATGAATCACATGACCCGTTTCACCGTATCGGAAACACATCACCTCGATCTCTTTAGTCTTCCCATCACTCCTACAAACATTACTCTTGCGGCCAGGTTTCCCACACTTGTAACAAACAATACTAGCAGGAGCATCTCCCCCACTAGTCCTTCGTCCTTGAAACGCTTGCTGTTTCCCTTTACCAGTAGGGACATCATAAGGTTTCCCACGGCTCTGCTGGCCCTTGCTCCTCTTATCAGACAACATCTTATATTGTGCATTACTATCCTCTTCAAAGATTCTACAGCTATCAATCAAATCCGCAAAGACACGGATTTTCTGATAACCGATCGCCTTCTTAATCTCAGGATGCAAGCCATTCTCAAATTTAATGCACTTAGAAAATTCAACACCCTCACCATTAAAGTGAGGATAGAACTTAGCCAAGTCAATAAACTTCGCAGCATAATCAGTGATAGACATGCTCCCTTGCCTTAGTGAAAGGAACTCAATCTCCTTCTTTCCCCGAAAATCTTCCGGGTAATACTTCCTCAAGAACTCCCTACTAAAAACTTCCCACGTTACTTCTTCACCAGCAACTCCAAGCCTTTGACGGGTGTCAACCCACCAATCATCAGCCTCTTTACTTAACTTATGAGTACCATAACGGACTTTCTACGCAGGAGTGCAATCCATCACACGAAAGATTCTCTCAATCTTCTTCAACCAGGTTAGAGCACCTTCAGGATCATACTTCCCGCAGAAAGTAGGTGGATTCTCTCTTTAGAAGGTCGCCAAACTACGAGTCCCAGCGCTCTCGTCAGCATTCGGCGGGTTTTGGAAAGCATGAGCCATAGCCTGCATAGCAACAGCAATAGCATCATCGTTCTTACCAGCATTCCTACCAGCATGCCTACCAGCCATAACAACTTCTGCTAACAACAAAACAAGGATTAGAATCAACAAATAACAATACTTGATTGTTAGACAACAACAGACTCAACAACTTGGCCGGAAAGACCGACCTGCTCTGATACCACTAATGTAACACCCCAATTCTACCCCGCGTAATTATATAATAAAATCAGAGTTTCAAAATTCCATTTAACAAAATTGAGGCATCACATCTTCGCATTCCTTACAATTAGCATTATAATGCACATCAAATATCGGATATACCGAATCATACATAATTCATCATAAGTACATATGAATATTCACAGCACAACGGATATGTTAACAAAATATACATAACATCATGTTGTCATCAATACAAAAGGTTATAACATAATAAGATAGTATATACAAACTATCCTATCAAAATAATGACGTCGCCCAAATCCCGAGTGTCACTACGACCAGAGCAGAACGACGCAAAATAAAGTGACTCGAGCTAATCCACCTCATCCTCGGGGATCACCTGCACGTCACCAATATATAGGTAACGGCGAAACAAGTAAAGGGGTGAGATAATTCTAAAACATATAATTAAAAGCAATGATGGAATATATAGATAGTTGGAATTATAATTGATATAAGTTAAATAAAGTATGTCAACATATATTTAAACTTGCATACTTTGAATTAGCATTTAGTGTATAATGTAACACATTAACTACCTCACATAATCATTATATTCACATCAACACAACAATAACATGTACCGTCTCAATTCAATTATCATTCATCAATTAAGGACTCAACGATAAACAACTCGAACATAAACATAGCCGACTCCAAAGTAAACATAATGGACTCAATGAGACACGACTATGTTATGCATGTGGTACCCATCGTTTTGTCCATAATTAGGGACACAAGGCATAAAGCCCATCTTCGCTCGGCATAAAAGCCATCATCGCTTGGCATGAAAGCCCTCTTCGCTTATGAAATGTATGTGACTCTATAAATAAAAATCACACAACAACATATCATCATCGCTCATCACATTTGACATAAATTCTACTTCGCCATATTTATTCACATCACATAAACATGTCATCGCATCGCATAAACAACAAGTATTCATAATTATATACACCGTCGCAAACATCATCGTCAATTAATCCGTCAATTTCCAAAAACGGAAAAATAGTAAAAACATCAATAATCGTCGCGAAAGCCATTCTTAATTACCGGCATAATTTATAAACGTCAACTTTAAAATCGGATAGTTCATATATGCCTTAAAATGACTAAAACACAATCCGGGTCAATTTACCGTAATCAGAAAATCGGAACATAATCGGGTTCTAAATTTAATCGGCTATCTTATCCCCTAATTATATTTTATGGTTACCAAATATTACTAGGTGTAATTTGCATATTAAAAAAAACAGAAGCCATTGCAGGGAAATTATGCAGGAATTTCATTGATAGAAAAACAGAAAACGCATGTTACAGAAAATTAGAAAACAGGGAAAAATCAGTTTCCCTTTTCCTCTTGTAGGGACGAACTTCCCCTTCTCCATGGCTTAAAGGAGGCGGGTGCCTCAGCAATGGGGGTGACCGTCCCACAATGGAGGTGGGCGCCTCACCCCCCCTTAATCCTTCTCCATTAAACTTTCATTGCCCTGTGTTTTTTGTCTGTAACATTTCCAATTTTTTTCTGTTTTGCAGTTTTTACTGATAAGCTTCCCTTTCCATTTTCATTCCTATTTCATTTCTATTTCTATTTTCATGCTACAATCCACATACTATAACACCAATAACAATACCCATAATCTTTACCACAAAACCAACTCTCCTAAACATTTCAACAAAACTCTATAAACTATCTATCAAATTTTCTCCCAATTCAAACTAAATCCATCAAACCCTAACCAAATGAAATGGAAATCAAACCCCTTACCTAGCAAGCTTTGGGTATTCTTGATGATTCCTCAACCAAGCAACCAAGCCTTGTTCTTCTTGCTCTCTCCTTCTTCTTCAACCAAAACCCTAGCTTTTTCTCCAACTTCTAAACTTTTGTGTTTTTGGTGTTATGTTTGGAATGGTGGAGGAAATGAAATAAATATAACATCTCTTACTAGCCAACTTAAATAAATTGCTCACATACGCCCCATCTATTCTTAATACACTAAATATAACATTTAATTGTATTATTCACTCAATTTGTTAATTTAATTCCGGGAAATTAAAAATTGGTCCGAATAATATTTTACCGAACCGAACAAAACATCGTTAAATATATTAATAAATATACTGATTAATATAATTATTTTCGTCGCTAAAACAATCGTCAAACGATAATTCTAAAATATTAATATAATTTAATATTAAATAAAACGGGTGTTACACCAAGCACGTTGTGTTTGGGGTAATTTCTTGTGTGTGATGATTGATACTTGGTTAACAATAATATGTGTACAATTTTCTTGCTAAATGTTGTAGGTGAATGGTGCACAAGTTTCTTATTCAAGGAATCAGTAGGTTCATGTGTTTATTTCCATGCATTCTCTCCTCAATTTTCAAGATTTTTGAAAGTATTGTCTCATTGAAGACTGCTACATCGTCAACCATGGTCTCTTATCTTGAGTGTGTGCTTCATGTTTGAAAGAGATCATCAAGTTCAAAGAATTCACCATTTTATGACCATATTTCCTAAAATTAGGGTTTTAGGCTTTTGAGGATCATATCTTGGTGTTTGTAGGAAGTTTGTGGATAATTTCAAAATAATTTAATCCTCAAGAGGACTTTCAATATGAATATGATTGTATCCAATAAGTTTGATTGATGAAAAGATTGTTTTAGGGGTCTATGATTGCCCACTCTCTAGATTGTTGCTTCATTCATCTTGTATGATTTCAAATGATCATAATTTGGTCATCCCTAGTCTCCTTGAGCTCATTTTCTTTCACAATGAACCTAAGGATGTCTTATACAACTTAGTTCAATTGGTGAGAAGAGAAAATACATAGAAGCTTGCTTATGAAGTAAAAATATTCCAAGTCCTTGATGAACTTCATAATTGTTGGACAATCAACTTCAAAAGATCATATCTTGATCATCATTTATCATCTCGAGGTCATTAGTTTTGCACAAAAATCTTGAAGATATGAACTTTATCTCCATTTGAGCCTTGAACATTGAAAGTGTTTGAAAGTTGCTTGAGAAGTCAAAAGATTATAGGTCATTTCACAAATTTTCATCAAATTCACAAGAACATAACTTTCTCAATTTTCGGAATTTTTGAGTGATTCTTTTTGCCAAATGTTCCTTGATAACTCTACTTCATATAATATATGAAAATCAAGAGAAAAATTTGAGTGGAAGGGCAAGTTTGAAGAAGAAACATTATATGTCATTTTTAGAATGTGGCATGCTTCACCAAGGTCTGGCCAGAAAAATCAATGATTTTGCAAGAATCCTAAACGCTGAATCTCTCAAATCAAGCATCCATTTCATTTGGTTATTTTTGAATTGTGTTATAATCTTTGAATGCTTCATTTAGCTCAAGAAAAAAAATAGAAAACACACGAGGGAATTGAATTTGGCATCAGTTCAAAGTTTGAGCCAAAACCTGTTTTACACTCACCATCAGTTTGTGCATTTGCGCATGTAACTTGTTTTTGAGCCAAGCTAAGCCTTGTTTTTGTGGCTAATTGTGATTAGAAAATTCCCAGGATTAATTATCACATATAAACACAAGGAATGATTGAGTTTTGATGCACATGAAGTCACACTTTCTTCATGACCACGGGTGTGCATGATTTCGCTCCAAATTGCATCATTCACCCTCCCTTTGGATCCCATTCACTTCTCCTATAAATAAGAAAGCCATTCCACTCATTTCTTCAAGCTTTGATATCCAGAAAACCCCTGCCAACCTCTCTCTCGAACCAAGTTTTTTGTAACTTCATTTTCACTCTCAAAGCCATTCCAGTTCGAAATTAACCATTCATTCTTCTTCCTTGAACCTCACTGAAGCTAACAGAACAAGAATTGTTCCTTGAAGCTTCCTGAATCGTGCTACCCAAGTCCAATTTTAGACCTCTAAAAGTGAACTTCGTTCAGGTAGGAATCTCCACAAAACCTTGCGAAATAAAACATCATTGCACTCTCCTCATCTCCCTGGTCCTTGTGGTCTTCACCATTTTCATTTTCATCAAGTATTGACTGAGAAACCCATCAAAATCCTATTCGCTATTATTTGAGTTTTTTCCAAAATTCTCTTAACTCAATGTAAATAACTTTCTCGCGAGCATGTGGTTTAGATAATCTTAAAGAGACGAATCCAAGGATACCACTCATTGCTATTGATTTTACAGTTTGAGAAATCATGTATGGAGGATGGCTGGAGGTTGTAGACGACCTACGTGTCTGTCTTCAGCCAATGACAGCCTGACAACGACTGACTTTGAATAATAGGATGATGGCGGAACTTTGTGAAGAATTCAAGATTGTTCATCACAACTCTTCTCCTTACATACCCAAGATGAATGATGCAGTTGAAGCTGCAGATAAGAATATCAAGAAGATCATCTAGACAGTGGTCATCACCTACAAAGGTTGGCATGAAATGCTGCCATTTGCTTTACATGGATATCGCACTTCAGTACACACTTCAACAGGGGCGACCCCTTTCTCTTTGGTTTATGGGATGTAAGTAGTATCTCCATTGAAATTAAGATTCCATCTTTGCGTGTGATAATGGAAGCTGAATTATCTGATGCTGAATGGGTTCAGAATTGGTTTGACTAGTTGAATTTGATTGAAGAAAATAGAATGAATGCTTTATGTCATGGTCAATTATACCAGAATAGTATGAAGAAAGTTTTTGATAAGAAGGTCAAACCTCGTGTATTCAGATAAGGTGACCTCGTGCTCAAAAAGATCATCTCTTTAAACTCTGATTCCATAGGCAAGTGGACTCCCAATTATGAAGGCCCATATGTTGTCAAGAAAGCCTTCTCTAGTGGTGCACTGATTCTTGAAACTATGGATGGCGAGGAGTTCCCACGTCCTCTGAATGCTGATGTAGTCAAGAAATAATTTGCCTAAATAAATAAAAGAACAGCTTGCTAAGTTGAAAACCCGAAAGGGCGACATAGGCAAAGAGAACATCTCGGTAGGTTGAAAACCCGAAAGGGTGGTCTAGGAAAAAATTTAGAGACATAAACAAAAGTAATCTCCCGGTAGGATAAAAACCCGCAAGGGAAGTCTAGGCAAAACTTAGGGACTTATATGACAAGTAACTACATCAAACAAGAGCTTGGTCACAGAAGCAACAATCTGCATTGATTATCTTTATACCTCAACTGAAGACTACAATACAGGAGTTCAAAGCTGTTAGGGAGAATAGTGTTCATTGTTCTTCGATGTGCCTTTTCCATGTATTTACCATTTTTCAAAACTTTGTAATCATCTATGGAGTCATGCTATTGGCGGACTACCATTCTATCAATTAAATTTGAGCCTTTATCCAATTCCTTTGTGATCTTTTTTTATTTTGTTTATAAAAATATTCTTTTAATATTGAAAATACATTTCAAAACAAATAAATTTGTTAGAACATACTTGCAAAAAATTTATAATTTAAGTGTGTTTACTTTGGATGTGAAGCAAAGGGATAAGATGGCAGTGTTCTAATAACAAATAAGATTGATAATGTTAAAATTGGTATCATCAGGACCTCTTTAACATTTTTCGTTCGAATATGAGATGTAAGTGCAAAGTGGATTGTTCCTACAGAATGTACCATTTTTTTCTAGAAGAGTTGGGAAGAGTAGTGCTCTGATGAGACATGGTGACACCCCATGGGATGCTTCCATAAGAAGGAACCTGAGAATGTTTACGATATGCCTGCCGTCTCTTTTGAAATTTGATGCAATAAAGAACCACCGTTTGGTTGATGGTTTGTGAAGACTTCATTTTGGCTGAGTATCGTCCGTGTGTAAGTTAACCTTCCATGTTGATCCTCAAAAAAATATCCATATGCATCTCAAGTACATTCATTTATACACTATGCATAGCTATACTTTAATTCATTGCTCAATCGCATGTGTTGACAACCAGAGTTTGTTTCATATTTACAATAGAATGTTAGCTTTAAGTAGGAAAAGTTCATCTTTCCGCTTTCTCCACTGAATTACTCCTTGTGGAAGAATAGAGTATCGACCCTCTTTGTAAGCCTTTGTGATTGTTCAAATTACCCTTCCCTAGCTAGATTGTGGTTTGAAATCTTGTCTCCAAGCAGCATTATCATCTGGTTCTTCTTAGGCTATGAGCTCTTTGTGGAGAGTACAATTGTGTCAGGAAGATCTCATCTCTCCAAAAAAGGTAAATTCGGTGAATCCAAGAGAATTCACTTGCATTCTCCAGCAATATTGTTATAATATTTTCCTAACAGTAGGTGATAGTCTCTTCCCGCAAGTGGTTGGTTTTCCCCAACAAATCTGTTAATGCCAATTTGGCCTCCTTTTGGCGACCCAACGAGGAATATCTCGTTGTGGATTGACCGTATTTCTCTAGCAAGTTGAAGACTTGTTATGAAATTTCAAATAAGTGGTCTATAAGCTCATTATTGGCTGATTCCCATAGCTGTGTGCAACAAGATTTGTTCCGATGAATGGAAACCTTGTCTTTATGTAAGGTAGTTTATCGAAGATTTGTTATTCCGATGAATGGAAATCTTGTCTTAATGGAAGGTAGTTTATCGAAGATTTGTTATGCCGATGAATGGAACCCTTGTCCATATGGAAGGTAGTTTATCGAAGATTTGTTATTCCGATGAATGACAACCTTGTCCTTATAGAAGGTAGTTTATCTAAGATTTGTTATTCCGGTGAATGGCAATCTCGTCCTTATGGAAGGTAGTTTATCGAAGATTTCTTATTCCGATGAATGGCGACCATGTCTTTATGAAAGGTAGTTTATCAAAGATTTTTATGCCGATAAATGGAAACCTTGTATTTAAGGAAGGTAGTTTATCGAAGATTTGTTGCGATGAATGGAAACCTTGGCTTTTTGGAAGGTAGTTTATCGAGGATTTGTTATTATGATGAATGGAAACCTTGTCTTTATGGAAGGTAGTTTATCGAAGATTTATTCCGAGGAATGGCAACCTTGTCCTTATGGAAGTTAGTTTATCGAAGATTTGTTATTCTGATGAATGGCAACCTTGTCTTTATGGAATGTAGTTTATCGAAGATTTGTTATGCCGATGAATGGCAACCTTGTCTTTATGGAAGGTAGTTTATCGAAGATTTGTTTCGATGAACCATGTCTTTATGGAAGGTAGTTTATCGAAGACTTTTTTATTTTGATGAATGGAAACCTTATCTTTATGGAAGTTAGTTTATCGGCGATTTGTTATTCCGATGAATGGAAACCATGTCTTTATGGAAGATAGTTTGTCGAAGATTTGTTATTCCGATGGATGGCAATCTCATCAATATGGGAGATAGTTCGTCGATGATTTGTTGAGTACTACAATGGGCGGAATTTTGACTCACTGGTTGTACGATCTGTTTTGGAACCTTTTCCTGATGAAGAGTCGTGGTTACAAAAGGGCTTCTAGCCGGTCTTTGGTAAAGCTCCATAGCTCTTTGAAGACTCAGCCTCTTGATTATGTTGTCTTTTTACCACCTTTTGGTTGGAAATAATTCTCGGTGCTTATTCGGGGTTGATGGTTTACTATCTTTAGAAAGTTGGTGTCACTCTTTTGTTTTATCTTCTCCTCTGTGACGAGATAGTTCGTTGTCTATCTATAGATTGTTGCTATTATTCCAATTCCCTAGTGGAGTAATGTTTTTTCTCTCTCCCATAAGATTAAGCTTCTTTCCCCAGTAGTTCGTCTTCTTGATTGAGTTGTCCTTCTTAGCGTGTCTTCATTATCTTTGCTTTCCCCAGCGGCGTTCTGTTTCCCATGTGAAAACTGTCATATTGCATTGCACAACCATCGAGCATTGCATAACATCTTAGGGCCAAAAATAGGGCTCATATTATTTTTAAGTATCTTCTATCCCATTGAGACGAAGATTCCCATCTTATCTCTCGATAGAAGACACTTAAATTAGGGAAGATGTTGTACCCCAATTTTTGCCCCTAAGATTCTCTAATACTTCATACCATTGCATGGCACAAAGATCAGAATTTGAATCTACCTCTCTCTCATATATTTGGCTTTTCCTTTAGAAGATCACCAAGCACCTTATGTATGAGGTCATTTCTTGTGTCTGATGATTGATACTTGGTTAACAATAATATGTGTAAACTCTTCTTGCAAAATGTTGTAGGTGAATGGTGCATAAGTTTCTTATTCAAGGAATCAATAGGTTCATGTGTTTATTTCCATGCCTTCTCTCCTCAATTTTTAAGATTTTTGAAAGTATTCTCATTGAAGACTGCTACATATCCAACCATGGTCTCTTATCTTGAGTGTATGCTTTATGTTTGAAAGAGATCATCAAGTTCAAATTTCACCACTTTATGGCCATCTATCCTAAAATTAGGGTTTTGGACTTTTGAGGATCATATCTTGGTGTTTGTAGGAAGTTTGTGGATGATTTCAAAATAATTTGATCAGCAAAGTACTTTTAATATGAATATGATTGGATCCAAGAAGTTTGATTGATGAAAAGATTGTTTTAGGGGCCTACGATTGCCCACTCTTTAGATTGATGCTTCATTCATCTTGTATGACTTCAAAGGATCATAATTTGGTCATCCCTTGTCTTCTTGAGGTCATTTTCTTTCAAAATGAACCTAATGATGTCTAATATAACTTAGTTTAATTGGTGAGAAGAGAAAATACATGGAAGCTTGCTTATGAAGTCAAAAGATTACAAGTCCTTGATGAACTTCTTAATTATTGCACAATCAACTTCAAAAGATCATATCTTGATCATCATTTATCATCTCGAGGTCATTCTTTTTGCACAACAATCTTGAAGATGTGAGCTTTATCTCCATTTGAGTCTTTAAGATTGAAAATGTTTAAAAGTTTCTTGAAGAAGTCAAAATATTATAGGTCATTTCAAAAAATTTCATCAAATTCACAAGATCATAATTTTCTCAATATTTGGAATTTTTGAGTGATTCTTTTTTCCAAATGTTCCTTGAGAGGTCTACTTTATATCATCTTTGAAAACCAAGAGCAAATTTGAGTGCAAGGGCAAGTTTGCAAGAATCCTAAAGACTCAATCTCTCAACTCAAGCATCCATTTGATTTGGTTATTTTTTAACTGTTTTCTACTCTTTTAATACTTCATTTGGCTCAAGAAAAATCAGAAAACGCATGAGGGAATTGGATTTGGCCTCAGTTCAAAGTTTGAGCCAAAACCTGTTTTACACTCACCATCAGTTTGTGCATTTGCGCGTGTAACTTGTTTTTAAGCCAAGCTAAGCCTTGTTTTCGTGACTAATTGTGATTAGAAACTTCCCAGGATTAATTAGCACATAAAAACGCAAGGAGTAATTGAGTTTTGATGCACATGAAGTCACACTTTCTTCACGACCATGGGTGTGCATGATTTCACTCCAAATTGCATCATTCACCCTCCCTTTTGATCCCATTCACTTCTCCTATAAATAAGCAAGTCATTCCACTCATTTCCTCAAGCTTTGATAGCCAGAAAACCCCTGCCAAACTCTCTCTCGAACAAAGTTTTCTACAACTTCGTTTTCACTCTCAAATCCATTCCAGTTCGAAATTAACCATCCATTCTTCTTCCTTGAACCTCACTGAAGGTAACAGAACAATAATCGTTCCTTGAAGCTTCCGGAATCGTGCTATCCAAGTCTAGTTTCAGACCTCTGAAAGTGAACTTCGTTCAGGTAGAAATCTCCACCAAACCTTGCAAAATAAAACATCATTGCACTCTCCTCATCTCCCTGATCCTTGTGATCTTCACCATTTGCATTTTCATCAAGTATTGACTGAGAAATCCATCAAAACCCTATTCTCTATTATTTGAGTTTTTTTCCAAAATTCTCTTCACTCAGTGTAAATAAATCTTTCGCAAGTATGTGGTTGAGATCGTCTTGAAGAGACGAATCCAAGGATACCACCCATTGCTATTGATTTTACAATTTGAGAAATCATGTATGGAGGATGGCTGGAGGTTGAAGACCACCTACGTGTCTGTCTTCAGCCAATGAGAGCCTGACATGTAATTTTTTTGAATTTGATCTGGTATGTGTTTCAGATCGTGCGCGGGTTATAGCAGCCCTTGGATCTGATTACTTTTATTATTCAGCATCGATCCAACGCGTGACATTATTTCTTGTTTTATTTTTTAATTTTGCAATCCGATGTGAAAACAAAGGAGGTCAATATCAAGCACAGCGTGTCGTATCCATTGGATGTGATTACGAACGCGTTTTGACTATGATCAGATGATCCATATTTTTTGGCTTTTATTTTTATTTTCTGATTATATATTTTAAATGTTTTAAACTTCAAAAAATCATATAAAATTCATTTCTGGTCCAAAAATTATGAAAAAATTCACAAAAGTATATTCCGATTTGATATTTTTTATGATTTTTCTCTTTTATTTGATGTTTTTAATTATTTTAAAATACTTTTTGACATTTTAAAATTCTTAAAAAATTATGGAAGAATCCAATGGTCATTTGACAAATATTGGTGATCTTATTTTATTTTTATTTTTTATTTTAGTATTTTTTGCCATTTTTGGTTTATTTAACCTTTTATTTTATTTTCAAAAAAATATTTTCCGACTTTAAAAAATTCTTAAAAATTTTGTCAAAACTTGTGGACCTCTGTTTGACTTTGGGTAATTTTCTTGGAATTTTATTTTGATGAAAAAAAACTATTTATGTATTGTGTCAATAAATTCCAATTAAATAATCTAATTTCAAAATTACTTTTAATCCTTTTTCTTTGATTTTATTTTCATTTTTATGTTGCTGACTTTTGAATTTATCTTGGAGTCACAAATTTCCTCAACATCAATGGAATTTCGATGTTGATAGGTCTCTTGGCCAAATCCACCAAGAAAGTTGATTGATTTTCACGAAGTTAGACCGAATAAATTCATCTGATGCAAAAATAAATTTGAAAACTATTTTTTCTTCTTCATCTTATATTTCTTTTGCCTGATTTGGAAAAAAGTGATCAATTGGTGGAATGAACTTTAATGTTCTAACATAAGCCCCAAAAGATGACTTGAGCTTTGTCGTGTGGTCGCGTTGATTTCTAATCAAGCCTCTGGCAAGTTTCCACTAAACTTGTCCATTTGAAATTCTCAATCATCTTTAATCAAGTGATATGATAATTCCAAAAACCGGTGATATACATGAAAAAAAACAATTGAAAATTATCGTGTGGTCGCATTGATTCTATCAAGCTTCTGGCAAGTCTTCATGCGTAAGTTTCAAGATGGTCACCTTGCTGACGACTAACAATTAACAATTCGATGATATACTTGACAAGTTTCAAGATGGTCATCTTGATAACCTTTATTAATTGCTTTTATTTTTCGCTCTTTACTTTCCGCTTTTATTTTCCGCTCTTTAATTTATGCACTTTATTTTTAGCATTTACATTTCATGCCATTTTTTCTTTTGCTCATTTGAGCATTTTATTTTCTATGTCATTTTTCCTTGGTCACTTGAGCATTTTATTTCCTTGTTATTTTGAATTTGCTCACTTGAGCTTTATTTTTCTTTTCCAAAAAACCTAATAATTCAACTTCAACATAAAAAACTTTTAATTGGACTTGGTTACTATCCTTGTGCTTGGAGATTGATCTTTGGACTTAGGATTAGGACCTCTCACCTAAGCTTGGAGATCTCAGCGCCCTTGGTGTTATTCTGTCTTGCCTGGTTATTATCTTTGTATGCAGGTTATTCCATTATACTCAATTAAGAGTGAATTTCCTCGAAATACAACCGTTACTCTGCCCGTTTTTATCAAGACAAGAATTCACCTAAAAGCATTGACTTATCGAAAGCTTGTTTTTTATTTGTCTGGTTATTTGTTGTTTATGTGTTAATCCAAAGGATGGGATATGGTATTGGATCTTAATGTCAAGTACTAGTCTTCTCACCTGGTTAGATCTTTCTTTACCCTTACCTTTTACTTTATGCACTTAGGTTAGCCTCTTCATCTCCTCCCCATTCTTTAATTTTCAAAACCTTCCCTCTTTTTCAATGGATTCTTGTTTTCAAAACACGATCCGCTTTCATAAAAAAAACTTGGACTTAGGTCCATGCATTTTCAAAACTTCTTTTCTTAATAAACTTTCAATTCATCCAATAATACTTGGACTTTTTTTTCATAAGAGTAAAAAACACCTAACCTCACTCAAACCTTTTTTGAGTCCTCTGTGGCTTTTCTAAACTAATATTTTCTTAAAATCAACCAACACACAAATTTGGTACTTTTTAGTCGAACTACTTGGTTTTGATTTCAACATTGCACATTATTGGTATATAGTCCTGGAACTCATTGGAAGTTCTATCAAACCAAAATTATAAAAATACTTCTTTTCTCCCCACCCCATCTATTTTGTACGTATACTCCTTTTTTAGCACACATATACAAATTTTCAAAAAAGGTTCCTGCGGAGTACCGTAGATGCTTTGGGTGCCTAACACCTTCCCTTTACATAACTAACCCCCGGTCCCAAATCTATGATCTTTTTGTTAGGATTTTATTCGCTCTTTTTCCTAGTCCTTTGGATAAAATAAAAGTGCGGTGGCTAATCTTTTGTTGCTTTTTTAGTTAAGTCAATTCAATGGCTTATACTCGCAGTTTTTGCCGCTACAATGCCCAAAACATTCTATGTGTTCGAAAAATATTTTGTTGTTTTTTATAGAAAATAATTTAAGTGTTAATAAATAATTAAAACCTAAATTCTAATTAATTTTATTTAACAAAAATAACCTAAAGTATAATTAATTTTAATGTTAATAGTAATTAAAAAAACCTAATTTCTAATTAGTTTTAAGAAAATTATTCAGTCAATTAATCCTATAACTAATCAGGTTATAATTTTAGAAAAGAGAAAAAAATATTCAGAAGGTAATTAGTGAAAATAATGAAAAGAATTATGGTTAGTAAAAATAATAAGAATAATTACATGGGGTGAGTGTTGAACCCACATTCCAGTCATCTTCTCCGGCGAGTTAATTCTTTCAACCTGCAAGATAGAGCATGTTAGTGATCCAAGAAGACCCTACCCCCATAAATCAACCCTTGCGAATTCATTGGTGGCCTTGGTTTTGGCTAATTCTTCCTACATACAGAAATACGAGCAAAATACTACAAATTCGGTCCAAACATGGTGATGGATTATTTTGGAATTATGGGACTCATGCGATGGGTTAAACCTGTGTAGTTACACCTCAGAAGCATATTAGATTTGTTAGTTTCAATCAAATCATAGTAAATATAAAAATATGAATTTCTCAAAAGTATGCAACACGGTGATGATTGTAATGTATATTTCAGGCGCTTTTGATCATCAAGAACGATCAATACTTACTCTATAGCACCTCAGGATTCGATTGGGACAACTGGTTTTCTTTGAGAGGGTCTGGAGAAAGGGTTGCAAGTTTGCCCTAGTTTGACAAAATTTGAGATTTCGGAATGTGATTTCTTGCAAGGTTTTTTTGTGACCTAGTTTTGAGGAATTTTGAGAGCTATTAGGGTTAGCTCTTGAGGCAAGAAATTTCGTGCTCTCTAGTGTATGAGGGTGTTGTGTTTATATAGAGGAAGAGATTAGGTCAATAAAAGTGGAAATAGTCTTGTGCATTCGTGGTGAAAATATTTCATTTGGAAATTAAATCAAAAACTTCCAATCTTCACCAATCTTGTCTTAATGAGCTTCATGCATTTTTTCCATCTTGCTATTGTGATCTTGGGCCTTCAACACGATAGGAAATCAAGTCATGTGCCTAAATCCATAATTTTTATATTTTACTTTATTTTATTTGCATTTAAATGAATAAAATCCATATAAAAGAAAATAAAAATCATAAAAAATAAATGAGTGGATTTAGGGGTCCTCTATAAGGTCATGAATATGTTTAGACCCAAAAATATAGGTCTACTAGCCCAAAATTGTGATTTTGCTCAATTTGGTGTTCATGCATTTCCTCAAAATTGCCCAACTTGTGCAATTCATAACTTGCTCAGTTTTCAACATATGAAGGTGATCTTTGACGTTTTGGAAAGCTCAAGATGTCCCCTAAAACTTTAATTTAATTACTTTTTGATTTGTAGCCTTTATCTTCATGTGAACTGCTTTAACAAAAAATGTCTTTATGTTGACTTTCAAAATGACCTGTAATGTTTTGGCATATATCTCTCAAATGAAGCATTTTTGGCCTTGATCTTAGAGAGACAAAGTTGTAGGTAATTGAATTTCCTTCAGGATGAGCTTTTGTTGAGGAATTTATGATGAAGTATGTGAAAGTTGTGCTTGGTCAAAGTTTAGTTGACTTCTCCTAAAGAAAACCTATATTTAGAAACTTTTTGACTTTTGAGTAAATCTTGATTTCTTGATGAATCATGATAAACTCTTGATCAAGTGACGAATATAACTTCAAAATGTTGATGTTGACCAAAAATCTTGAAGTTTGACTGTATATTGACCATAGTCGTCTTTTTACTCAATACAATCGACGGTTGCTCATTTGAGCAATCTTGTGAAGCAGGGCTTGAGACTTGTCATGGAGATACTTTGAGGTATATGAGACACCATGAAGTCCACTTGAGGCTTTGGAAGCTCAATTTCTTTTGAGAGAAGCAAAACCCTTGTTGTGGGTTCATTGCTTAGGAGGAGAACTTGTATGAAAATCCTTGAGCTTTTGAGACTCCTATGAATATGAGGAAGCTTCTTGAATCAATTTATCTCAAAGATGTGCGGGAAAATTGATCGCGACTTTAAGAGTCTAATAGATTCTTCACTACAAGTGCATAGTCGTATCGTGTAGTTTTAAAAGTTATCGAACCCACAGAGACGAAAAACCAAACTTATCGTTATCTAATGTTACTGTGTAAATTTAAGGCTAATGAATATCTGGATTTTGGGGGAAATTAAGATAAAACTAAATTAACCTAGAGAATATTAATAAGGTGGATATAGATATGTAATTCGTCAATCCTAGGTTATCCGAAGGTTCATTGGCCAATTTTCTAAATAATGTAAAATTCCTTTTTCAGTAGACAATATTCATTTGAAATCCCTTATCTCAAACTCTCGTTCTGTTGATTTAGGTTATGCTATTAAACCCTAACGTACGCTTCCGCTGACCCGCCGAGTTTAAAAAACACTTTTCGAAAATAAATAGAATCTACTCAGAATTAAATCTATGTATATATCAACTCTAGAACCGTATTTGGAGAATATAGTGAAATGAGTATCAGAATGAATCTATATTTCGATCGCATCTAAACTGTATCTAGATACACCAGAATGATAGTATCAGAAGGAATATCATAATGAATCTCATATCTAAATTGTATTTGGAAATTCCCTGACATAAGTATTAGAATTAAATCTTTGTCTTGATCGTCTCTGAACTGTCTCTGAAAAATATCTTGAAATAAGTATCATAATTAAATCTTTGTCTTGATCGTCTCTGAGTCGTTGAAGCATCAGAATTAAATCTTTGTTTTAATTATCTCTGAATTGTCCCAAGTCTCAGAACTAAATATTTGTCTTGATCATCTCTGAAATGTCTCTGGAAAATATCTGGGAATAAGTATCATAATTAAATCTTTGTCTTGAATGAGTGTCAGAATTAAGTCGTTGTCACGATTATCTCTGCACTGTATCTAGAAGATGATAATGTTTATCTGATTGTGAACTATTCTGAAAAGGAAAAGTTAGTTTTATTCAATGTCATTGATGTATGTAATGCATTGTGTAATGATGCTCTCAAAATAAATGAGAATGTTATGTGTTTTGCATGCATATGCTGTGATATTCTATAACTGATGCATGGATAATATCATTATTCATCTTTTGTTTAGAACAAATGTATTGGGAATTCCCGCTCTTTTGTTTGGGAATACTCCATTGGGGATGACCTTATGAAGATAGTTCTATAGAGATTGTTCTGTAGGGAAATTTTCATGAAACTGGCTCTGTGAGGGTTCGTGAATATCTTGAACGTTATCCCAACTCCTAAAGTCATTAGTAAATGTCATTCCTGTTTTTATGCATATATTTGTAAACAATAATTATTTTCAAATGCATATGATCATTAAAAATAACCATTGGACACTTTTGCAAAAAAACAAAGAAAATAAAAATATTTTTAGGCTAGAAAAGGATTTGTATTGATTGAAATAGTGTGCCTATAAACAAGCGGTTTTATACAAGGAGACAGATATCCTAGTAGGAGGAAATCATCGTAGAAATTGAAAAATGTACAAGGTGGTAAACAAAAAAAACCTATGTAGAAATGATCCTATCAAGTTTCATCTCTACTACCGCCCATATGTCTTTCAACATCTCATCCCTTGCTATCGGATGAAGGTGCCTGAATTGATCTGTACCGTTTAAACTTGACGTTGATAACAAAGCTATCTATAAGAAGGTGAGCCAATGGGACATAGTCAGACTCTTTATTACCTAAATTTTGTCGGGACCGCATTTTCGGGTTTTCAGTCCATCGGGATACCCTTTTTTTCCAAACCCGCCTTTTCAGGTTTTCGACTTGCCAGGTGTACTAGATTTTTTTATATTTATATCCCTAATTTTTCCCGAAACCTTTTGGTTCGCCAGGATGCCCTTATTTTTTCCTAGGCCAATCAACCTAGTCGGTCTTAGGCGTAGTGTTTTTTAACTATGACCGCGTTCACAGGGTGCAGAAAGCCTTCATCGTCCATGGTGGTTGTAAGTTCCTGAATTGTATGGATTGGCTTAATTTTAATAAAACAAATAAATAGTAGCAATAATGTTTTGTACAGTAGGATTCTCAACTTATAATCCTATCTAGAATGCTTGAACATGCTGTGTTGAAGATTTTAAACATTTGGAACAACATGTCATATGAGATCACGCTACAAAATCATGCATCAGGACATCACGCTACAAAATCTGTTAAGTTTGTTACAACTCTTTTTTAATTACAACATAATATTCTGGGAATATTATCCATCTTATGTGGCGTGATTTTAAAGGCTATATGGAGGTCCAAGAGCTAAGGAGAAAGATCAGCAAGGACCTTGATTGTAGAAGAAGTTATCCACATTTTTATTTCTGCAGAAGTTTTGTTACACCTTATGTTGTTATATTGAAGGCCCAAATCTAGTTGGGTAATAGGTTATAAATAAGAACTTGTAACCTAGTTTTAGTAATCTAGCCGGTTTTAGAAAGATGTAATCTTTAGGGTTAGCAATGTAAGTGAACCACCGAATTGTGGGATGGTCACTGATTTGTACCACGAAGCATGTAGGCAAGATGATTATTTTACTAACTCAGAAGCTGTGAAGCAATGAGTATGGTTGTGTCCTTGAAGAAGTTGTGAAGAAATTCCAAGTTTATTTTGTGTCACTTGAGTGACTAGTTTATATTATGTTTGAATTGTGTTGTCTTTAAACTGTTTTAGTTGTGTTTGGAGTGAGGTATCTCCAAGCTGATTGTGTTAGGAGCCCAGCAGTTGATGTAGTTGCTAGTGTGATAGTAGTTGATAGACATCACTGAGGTGATTGGAAGTGAGAAGAGGTTCTCATATCTAAGTGTGGTACCTTAGGTAGAAGGGTCATTGGTTAGTCTGATTAAGTGAGGAGTGTAAACAGGGTGGTTTCCCTCCGAATTAATACTTCTGATAGTGAACTTCATTCCTGGCTTGGTATGCCCCCAGATGTAGGTTGGTTAGAACTGAACTGGGTTAACAATTCCTTGTGTTCTTTTGTTTCTTGAATTTTAATTGTAACTCTACCTTGTCTATTTTGTAATGTTGGATCAGATGTCACGATATCCTGAGTCAGCCTAACCAAAATTTCAATTGGTATTAGAGCAAGCATCCTGTCTGTTTCTGGATGAGATCCATATGGGATACTTTCTGGTTGCGCACAAGGTAGAAGATTGTTTGAACAAGGATTCTTCATATTGTATGGTCCCTAGAAGTTAAGGATGAACCTATTTGTGGTTTGTTTGAACAAGGAGTGTTCATATGTATGATCCCTAGAAGTGGGAGATGAACCTATGTGTGGAAAACTAGACCAACCTGACTAGAACCTGTACCTTCTTGAATAAAGAAGATAAAGATGCTAGAACAAGAAATTTAAATTCAAAGACTTCATGCGGGAGTGAGGATTTTGAATTGTATTGTTCAAGCTATAATCAACACATAGAAAAGATTGTAAAAACCTTCACGCGGGAGTGAAGTTGTTGATAAGGTAACGTCTTTGCTTCTATGTTTCCATATTGGTTGGGTCTAGTTTGTTGCTTGGTGGAGAGGCAAGCTTATTGTAGGGTTGATTTACTTTCAATGCTTGGATTTCATGCTTACAAGTGAATTATGGAGTAAGCATTATGTACATTCTGTTGAGGTATGGCTATATTCCACTGCATAGCCTTTGATGCAACCCCTATAGTGAGAAAAGGATCCTAGAGTTATTTTTATCAACAAAATATTTGGCAGATCTTACAACCTATTAAAAGTGTCAAAGATACTTGAGATTTCCTCAAGTCCACTCATAAAGACATTTACTAATAGAGTTGATGAGTATCAATTGATTTATGATTCTCATATACATCTGCAAGTTGAAGACCTTGAAAATTATCAAGGATGATGAGTTCTAAGGATATGGAACCGATGTTCTACAGAATGTCAGAACATTACTACTGGTATGCAGCCACCAGTTGAAGAATAAATGTTCTGGGTGCTAAAAAAATGTAGTGTGAGTACATATGTTTGGAGCCTGCTCCTAATTTGGAAGAGGAGACATCTATATTTGTTGATCAGGACACGGTCAACAGGCTCTTATACTCCAGATGTCATTTTATTTCTGACCTAAGCTTATGGGAGTATAGAAGTCGAGCTCAGTGTAGTAAAAAACTCACACAGGTACACCCTTCAATTCTTTTATGTGATATCAAGATGAGCTCATATCTGGTACACCTTTATGATTAAAGGAACCAAATATGTGGAGTTTTATTCATGACCATACAACAAATTGTGGAGCTGAATACTGTGTCTCAATCACAGTGAAATATGATCATGAATGTTGAATTTCCTAAATATTGTCCTTGAAGGGTATTGTTATACCCCAAAATTTTCCCTCCTACTTCTCAACACAATCCATGGCTTATATTCAAGAAATCCATAAGGGTTGATCAGACAAACCCTCTTTTAAGCAATTAATCCAAACTAGGGTTTTGCTCCTCTCAAGCCAAGTTGGATTTCCAAGGATTCAAGTGGTCACCATATCCCATCATATGCATCAAGGGATCATCACATCAAGTTCCCAGCCTTACAAGTCAAGATTGCTCACCCAATTGCTCAGATAGCTGAAAATCAACTGTATTGGACAAAGAGTCAACTGTGGTCAACATACAGTCAAACTTCATAATTTTTGGTCAAACACAATATTTTGAAGTAATATTTATCATTCGGTCAAGGTTTGACCATGATTCAGCAAGAAAAATCAAGATTTGATCAAAAGTCAAAGTTTCTAAATTAGGGCTTTTTAGACAAAAGTCAACAGAACTTTGACCAAGCATAACTTTCACATACTTTATTAGAAATTTTTCCATCAAAGCTCATTTTGGAGAGAATTCAATTCTCTACAACTTCATGTCTCATAAGCTTGGGATGGAAATGCTTCATTTGGGAGTTATAGGTCAAAACATTACAGGTCCTCTTAAAAAGTCAACAAAAAGTCATGTTCTTGCAAAGTAGTGTTCATGAGCATGGAAACTCCAATTAAGATGAAACCAAAAGAGTTGCTTAGAATACATCTTGAGCTTTCTAAAAAGTTCAAGAACACCTAAAAATGTGGAAAATTGAGCAAGATGCAAATTGTGCAAGTTGAGCATTTTTGAGGAGGTGCATGAAGAAAAATACTTAGCAAAAGCAAATATTTTTCAAATGGGCCTAAGATTTTATGATTCAAACTTATTCCCAACATTCTCAAGAGCCTCTAAGCCTAGCTACACGCCCTCCTTCCTTTTATTTTATTTATTTTTGAATTAAACCATTAAAATTCAATTTTAATTAAAATAAAATATTAAGACAAGGTACAAGGCATATGGGCTTGATATCCAAGTTCCTTGAGGTCCAAGATTGGCAATGCAAGCTGGAAATTTCGTGCAAGATATTTTAAGGAAGATTGAGCAAGGAAAAGAAAGATTTGATTCAAAAATTCCAATCAAATATCTTTCATTCAATGCAATATATTTTACCAAGTTTGTTGACCTAATCTCTTGTCCTATATATACTTAACATCCTCACAAGACACAAGGACGAATTGGCAGCCTCTTACACAGATTGCTAGCCTCTTACAAACCCTAGAAATCTCTCAAATTTTTCTCAAAACTTGAAAAATCGTGTTTCAATTTCCAGGTCGTTTCAAGCCATTATATCCATTCATTCGTGTTCCTGAAGTTCCTAGAGATCGATTCATATCATTACACGATCCCAGAACGCTCCAAATCAAGCTTCCCACGCTGCTCCGATTTGGTAAGTGTCTCAAAATTGTTTTTCTTAATACATGCATTACTAACTGTTTTTGTGTGTTTGTATGATCTCAGGATGTTGTTTAGAACAGGTACAACGTGTTACATGTGAGCTTTAGGGCTTAAATCCCATGATGCCATTGTTAGGGCATATGAGTTATGAGTTTCAAACTCACTGATACAAGGACTTTCAGGCTATAAAAATACCACCATTGGATTCCTAGGGTTCGAATTAGGGGGTAGGGTCCTTTATTTGCATTTATCTTGATTATTTTGTAGGATCTAAATTCCAGATGGCCGGAGAAGACGATCGGAGCCTTGCTCCAGGGCTTCTGATTCAGTAACCAACCACACATACATATTCATGAGTCCAACAATATGAATGGATGTATCACCGCCCCAGCAGTTCACCTTGCGCGCGCTATATCACTTTCTATCACTCAGGTCGTGGGTTCAAACCCCACCTTTTGCTCTTTATTTTCATTGTCCTTTTTTATAGGTTTTACAGTCTCCAGAAGGAAAGCCACGAGCTCCGACAGGTCTCCCAGCCTTGAGAATCCTCCGAGCTCCGACACGGATGGCTAAATGAGAAGTCCCCAGAAGCTCCAACATCTGGACGTCCCAAATCCAGAATCCCTAGAAGCTCCATCTTCTGGATCCTTTCCAACGCCAGACACCCAAGCTCCGACACGGAACTCAGCGTCGGAACCTCCGAGCTCCGACACGGGCGTCTCCAACAAAACCTCTAGAAGCTCCGCACGGACCCTTTCGGATCTGAAGGTCCGACGGACACGCTCGGTAGGTTCCACGAAACTCCGGTTTACGGATGCCCTAACGCTCCACTCTGAAGGCCCAACCGAGGCGACCGAAGCTCTCTTTTACTTTTTTGTTATTTATT
Organism: Vicia sativa; assembly: GCA_021764765.1. NCBI lineage: Eukaryota > Viridiplantae > Streptophyta > Magnoliopsida > Fabales > Fabaceae > Vicia > Vicia sativa. Next base: position 137,845,938 of record CM038795.1, on the reverse strand, counting down.
TATTTTCTGTTTCCATCTTATTTATTTAATTAATTTAATTTGTAATTAGGTTAATTAATTAGGCTAATTAGATAATTTCATAAATAACTTTTTATGCTTTTAATTAACTTAATTAGTTTAATTTAGGTTAATATTCATTATTTTTTTCTTAATTAAATCAAAATCAATTAGAAATAGGTTTTTTTTTCTCACATAAACTCTAAATTTCAAAATACCAAAAATACTAGAATTTAGTTTTTTTTCACTTAGATCATTGAAATTCCTGGCAGCAGATACGTGATGTCACAGAGAATGTTATGACACACTATCTGAAACTCTGTTAACAATTCACACAATAAATATAAACACCAATAAAGAACATAATAAGTTGTTTACCCAGTTCAGTGTCTAACTACACCTACATCTGGGGGCTACCAAGCCAGGGAGGAAATTCAGTATTAGTAGAATTAATTACGGAATAAACCAACCAGTTTATCTCCTTCACTTAAAACCTACCCAATGCAATATCAACCTAAGTCCTACTTAGATCGAGTTCCTACTCCCCTCAATCACAGTGATATCAACCTATTGAATAATTGAATTGTGAAGACACACTTCAATAAACTATCTTGATCTTGCTTCAAAGCTTCAATCAAGAGACAAACACTCGTGCTTCAAAGCTTTGGTGATAAACTACCCTTACAAACAAATCCTAGTCCAAGGCACTTATCAATTGATAGTTGCTTGGCTCACAAAGAAACTAGAATTACACAATACTGTTAACTCTCCTAGCGGTACAAATAACAACCTGCTATATCTTCAATAAATTTGAGGCAATGATATAAGGGTTGAATTCCTTTTATAGAAGCGATCACGAAACTTGTTTGTGCTTCCATAAAGATAGCTAGGGTTCACTTAATTTAATCCTAAAAACATGGTCTTTTCAACAACCAATTTAGGTCTAATTAAGAGTAACCTAGCAGCCACGTGAGCATGCTTTCTAATAACAGAAAAACATAATTTAGCAGCTCAACAAACTTCACGAAAAGCCTCGGGAAAAAGCAGTTACGAGCGAATGTCTGCTGAATGTCATAACATACATTATGACATCGGTATTTTCTGCGAATTTCCGACTGACTTTAGCTTCGATTCTGAGTTGTCCTTTAACATCCTTGACAAGTAGGATTTATCTTCAATCTCTGAATGTCATGACATTTATCAAGACATTGCTATAGCCTAGTTTTACCAAAATTGATGCCAACTAAAAACACTAACAATCATTTTTATTTTTCTTGCATTTTAAATTCTAGAAAGGATGTATAGGTTGCCAATTTTTTATCATGTAATAGCGTAGGATTTTATTTTCCGCCTTTACTTTCCGCACCTCCTATTATGTATCTGCGCCAAAGCCATGTAATAGCGGACCTTTACATTTCCACAATTTACTTTCTGCACTTATTAACTGCTAGTAATTAGGCGTGTATGACAAGATTAACTTAATCAATCTAGATCACTAATCACAAGATAAATATCTGAAAACAACACACCTTCTTCATACATGCACCCCCTTTAGGGTATCCTCTCTCGTTGCCTTACGAAATAATGGTCATGTCCCTCGAACGTGGGGGTATCTTAGCACAGTTGCCTACAATACATCATCATAGTCCCATGGACTTAAAAGATCATAGTCCCTCGATGTTGCCTACGAATACAGGATCTCGTCCCTCGGTTGTTGCCTACGAAAAGTGATGATCGACCCTACGAATGTGCTAGGATATCCCTATAAGTTGCCTTCTATGACCATCCGATGTCCCTTCGAAATGTCCCTTTTACATCCAACGAATAAGGTTACCTGTCAACCCATGATATGGATAGCCTTATTTTAAAGGAAAGAAAAATAACACGAAAACAACTGTTCTGAGTGGGTAAAATAAGCCTCTTTTGCTTGCTGAATCAAAATACTTTTCACACCTCACACTTTTGAAACTTTTCAAAACACTTTGTATACATTCCAGTGTGAATCATTACAAAGTCCTTTTCCAAAACAAAACATTTCCAAACACTTCGTATACATTCCAGCGTGAATCATTACGAAGTCAAAGCAAAATGCCTTTTCAAAAATCTTTTCAAACACACACACAAAAAGAAATTTATAAAGTGAGATAAGAAATTAAGAGCCCGTAGATAACTACGGATGGAAAGGGTGCTAACACCTTCCCTTTTCATAACCACCTCCCTTACTCAGAATCTAACGAAGGTCTTTTCCTGTTCTTTTCGCCTTCCCTTAATTGGATAAAAGAAAATTCGGTGGTGACTCTTTCTATCCGCAACATTTGCGATCAAACGCAAAACAAACAAGTCAGTTCTCCCACCGTGTTACAGAACTGGCGACTCTGCTGGGGAAAATAAAGAGAGGTTACCTTAAGGTTTTTAGATCACTTTACTGCTTTCTGTTTGATTTGTATGCCTTACTTTTAAGGGCTACTTGGGTATTATACTTGTGGGGGATCCTACACCCGGATCCAGGTTTCCTTAGGTAAGTAACAATAAATCGTCGCGACCGTTAGACGTATACCGAAATGGTCAACATGATGGCTACGTTAGTATGACACTTTGGATGTCCCGATGCCCCTCATGTTCAGTTGAGGAAGGTATTTGTCATTTGCGTGGTGTCATCAGCACTAACTCAACTTTTAGAACCTTAATTGATCCATCTTGGCCATTAGAAGGTAATGAGATGGCCGCCTTCGGTGTAGACTGAGGTTGGTTGATACTCGATGCTACGCTCATTAAGATTCGACTTTCGGGATGTTTCGGTCGACCATTTGGTATTCGTATTGAAATAAAGCCTATGAGAAAGATCAATGATATGAGACTCCTAGAACCCAGTTACTATTATAGGACAGGTTGACAGGTTGAACCAACTCAAAATTTGGTAGGGTAGACACCTATACCTCACGCAAGCCTTAAACCTAGGGCTATTGTGTGAATTGCTTGTGCTTGTTACTTGTTTTAAACATGACATCATGACATCATAGCATCATAACTTCATATAATTTCTAACAATTTCAAGGACCTAAGGATTTATCTTTGCTCTATTTTGTATGAATTATGGCTTCCAGGAAGACTATCCGGATCAATTTCATGGGTATACCTTCTCAACTCAAAGAATTGGTTTCAGAAATTCTTGATCACGCTCAGTTCATCAAAAGACATGGTTATCTGCTTGACTTGGTTATCTTCGATTTTGAAGAAGATATGATGCACGTCGTATTCCAGTTCTTCGATCCGAAACATCACTATTTTACATTCCTAGATTATCAGTTGGTGGCTACATTGGAAGAGTTCTCTAAGATACCTGGGATACCTATCCTTGATCAGACACCATTCACCGGTTTAGAAAAAGCTCCAAAATACGAAGACGCCGCATCTATGTTACATCTAAAGCGATCAAACGTTGAGGCTAATTGGGAAACAAGAAGCGGAGTTAAGGGTTTGCTTTCTAAGTTTCTGATAAAGAAGGCTCGAGAACTCCTAAAGGCTATGGGTTTCCATGCATTCGAAGAAATTTTGGCCTTGCTAATCTACGATTTGGTTCTATTCCCTAATCCAGACCAGTTCATAGACGTGAACGCCATCAAGATATTACTCACTCGGAATCCAGTGCCTACCTTACTTGGAGACATCCTACATTCCCTCCACACTCGTACTATGAAAGACAAGGAACTCTCATGTGCTGCATGTCGTTGCTTTCCAGGTGGTTTATTTTGCACCTTCCTCAATCGGTAATGAAGAACGAGCAAAGATTGAAGTGGTCTCAAAGGCTAATGTCACTCTCTCATTCTGATATCCGTTGGTGTCTTTTTTCTCAAAATGACTTCACTTTCATTGAGAGTTGTGGGCAATTCCCTAATGTACCACTCCTTGGCATAAGGGGAGGTATCACTTACAACCCTTCTCTAGCTCTACGTCAATTTGGTTATGCGTGAAGAAATGGTCCTCATGACATGCTTCTCCAAGACATTGTGTTTGACTACAACAACGATCTCCAGAACTACCATCGAAGATTTGTACACGCTTGGGGCATGGTAAAGAAGACTGATACCAAGACTTTAGGACACAAAAAGTCAATCCCTTGGGAACCTTACCTCAAATGGGTGCGAGCTCGAGCTCAAAACCTCATGATTTCGTTTACAACTATTCTACCAGTGCTTATGGAACCTGTTTCTATAGGTGACGAACCCTACACCATTCTCCATCCGGACATGCCTACTGATTTCGAAGACTGGAAGAGATCCTGGATTCAGCTCAAAGAGGAAAGAGATACGTTCAAAGCTCAGTGTTATGCAAGCAAGAAGAAGGTGTTAGAATTGACAAAGCTACTTCACGAGGAGCGAAGCATCAATACCTACTTCAGCACGAAGAGGAAGTGCCCATGGGAGACCTGAAAGATTTAGGAACTTTTTTCTCATTTATTTAGAACTTTCCCTTGTACTTAATAAAAAAGAAACTAATAAAAAAAAGTTTGTTCTTCTTTGTTTAACAAATTTAAATTCCTAAGGTCCTTGAAAACATTGCATTGCATAACATCGCATTTCATTGCATAACATCACATCTCATGGCATAACATCTCATAACAGGTACATCAAAAACCGGTTTTCTTATTCTCTCACTATTTATTTCAGCAGAAATGGCTCTTGAACAGACTGTCAAAGATCTCCAGGATCAGAATGCTCAATTCAAAGAGATGTTCACTAGCTTGGTCCAAGGCCAGAAAGACTTGAAGAAGCTCATCACCAGAAAGAAGAAGACCATCGGTATCCTCAACATGGGAAGAAATCATAAGGGTGCAGCTAGGGTAGTCAGCCAGTTCGAAATCTCAGACAAGAGAGTTTATCCGGAACTCAGTTGGAGTGGTATTATTAGCTAGAGAGTACCCACACTCATACCTGGAATAACTTAGCTGAATTGGAACCTACCCGCATGCAACTACAGAGTATGTGTATGGGTCGTGATGAAAAGTTCAAGGAATATGCTCAGAAATGGAGAGATTTAGCAGGCAGAGTTCAACCACCTTTGTTCAATAGGGAGTTAGTTGACATGTTTATGAGAACACTGACAGGCCCATTCTTCAATCATCTGATTGGAAATTCTTCAGCCGGATTCACCGAGTTGATATTGATAGGTGAACGTATCAAAGCTGGAATCAAGAGCAGAAAGATTCAGGTAGAGTCATCTTCAAATGCTGCGAAGAGATCTTTTGGTGGTAAGAAAGAAGCCAATGCTGTGTATGGTCAGAAGGGCCGTGACAAAGTTGATCATGCTCAATCTGTGGGAGCGGTTGTGATCTCCAATCCTACACCAGCCCAACCTCAACGAGACAACGCGCGTAGCTTGAATGTACCACGAAGACAGTTTACGAAGATCAACATGCCATTGTCGCAAGCATTACAACACATGTTGAAAGCAGAGCTGATTACTTTGAGGGATCCTCCTTAATACATCAACACTTCGTCTCCGAAATACAATCCTAATGCAAGATGTGCATACCACTCCAACAGTCCAGGGCACGACACCAACAACTGTTGGGCTCTGAAGAACAAGATTCAAGACATGATTGAAGCTAGAGAAATTGAGTTTGACCCTCTTGTTGAAACTCTGAATGTGATCAACGCACCAATGCCTGACCATGGTAAAAGTTCCAATGCTATTGACGAAGACTCTTACATTTACGATGTGAACAATCTGACCATTCCTCTGATGACTGTCAAGAAAGATTTGCTGCAAGCCGGTGTATTTCCAGGATGCCCTGATGATTGTCGTTGGTGTGCATCTGAATCTGACGGATGTGCTTGGTTGAAGAGGCGTATTCAACGCATGATGGACAACCGATAGGTGCTATTTTTGAAACCTCCATCTATGGAGAATCTGTGCGAAGATATTTCCAAGAATCTGAAGATCGAAGATGTAATCGAAGTCGTACCAGAAGCTTGGGATACCTTGGGGCAGCCAAGTGGAAACTTTGATTTTATGGTTAAGTATACCGCTCCTGAAAGCTACAAGATTCCATTCAAAGACATCAAGGCAACCGGATGGGGAGATGATTTGCCAGAAGACTATGTTGATGTGAACACAATAAGGATCACCTCTGCCAATCCTGCACCTAGCGTGGCACCTCTCATCATTACCTCTCCCAGACCAGTACCATATTCCTCTAACAAAGCTATACCTTGGAACTATGGAGCTGAAGTTTACTATCATGGTGTCAAGCAAGAACTTTTGACCATTGAAGACATTGCAGCTGAAGCTATCAATCCTAACATCGACAACATCACCGGATCAAGCAAAGTAACCAGAACTAGAAGAGTATTTTCTCAAGAGATCTCTCCTCCAAAGGATACTACTACACCAAATCGTATTTCTGCTATCGAACCAGTTCCCGAAGCGAGAGGGAAAGAACCAGTAACTCATCCTGCTCAGATAGAAGTACCAAAGGAAGTTGCTGAAGACACCTCCAAGCAAGAAATGGAGGAAATTCTGAAGATCGTCAAGAAGAGCGACTACAATGTTGTGGAACAGTTGGGACAAACTCCGTCCAAGATATCCATGCTAGCTCTGCTATTATGCTTTGAGGCTCATGCTAAAGCCTTAGTAAAGTTTCTAAAGAATGCTCACATACCACAAGACACTACTACTGATCAATTCGAAGGTTGTATTGCCTGCCTGACCGTCAATAATTATTTAGGTTTCTCTAATGCTGATTTAACTCCTACCAGAAAGAAGCACAACAAAGCCTTGCACATCTCCATCGAATGCAAAGACACTACGTTGTCTCACGTATTGGTGGATACCGGTTCTGCTCTGAATGTTATGCCGAAGAGCGCTTTCGACAGACTTAATGCTGAAGAAGTGGTCATGAAGCCCAGTGACATAATTGTAAGAGCTTTTGATGGTTCAAAAAGAACAGTACTTGGAGAGCTCATTCTGCCGGTTAAAGTCGGTTCCCAAACTTTCGACTCTACTTTCTTTGTCATGGACATCCTCCCAGCCTATTCTTGCCTACTTAGGTGCCCTTGGATACATAGGGTAGGCGCTGTCACCTCCACCCTGCATCAGAAGCTGAAGTACCTAGTGAAGGGGAAGATTGTTACAGTATGCGGCAAGGAAGAATATATGGTAAGCCATCTGCAGTCATTCCGATACCTCGAAATGGAAGGAGAATTCATCAAAACTCCCTGTCAAGCCTTCGAAACAGTTCCACGAGTCATGCCCGTTGACTTCCCTGTCACTCCTGAAGTTACTAGAGTTCCACCGAAGATGGCTTCACTAAAAGACGCCAAAGCTGCAGTTGAAGAAGGAGGTCGTACTATTTGGGGTCAACTCCACGATCTCCCATTCAAATCTGACCAGACTGGTTTAGGCTTCTCCACACAAAGTCAGAGGATGATACGCCGCGAGCGTAACGACAAACTTCCTTTCCGCATCAACAAAAGCGGAGTCCATGCTATAGAAGACGACGACAACAACTTTGACATCAATTGGATCTTTCCAACTCCAGGCGACGGACTCGACAATTGAAAGACTGAAGATGTTATACCAATCTCCTTTAGACAGCAGTAATTGCTTTTTTCTTCTGTTATGCTTTTTGCTTTTTTACGCTTTGAACAATAAACTTTAAGCCTAGTGTCTTGCCCGGGGCATCATGACTTGTTTGTGAGGGTTATTATTTGTCATTTGCATATTTTCATTCAATAAAATCATTGGAATTTTGCACTCAAATACTTTACTCTTTCCTTTCTTTTACTTTATTACCCCTTCAAAAAGCTATGTGTTCTTACACACACCCACGTCGTACACTACAGACTCACTCCGAATCTCGTCGATAACAACTCTGTTATTGCTAAATATGACTTCAATAATCTAATCTACCAAGCCGAAGACGAAGATGAGGAAGATTGTGAAGTTCCAGGAGAACTTGTCAGATTGTTACAATAGGAAGAACAGGTTATACAGCCACATGAAGAGCCAGTCGAGGTTGTGAATCTAGGTACTGACACAGACAGAACAGAAAGGAAATCAAGATAGGAGCGGGTCTTGAGAACGGTGTCAAAGAGAGATTGGTCCAGATGCTGCGAGACTATATCGAGGTTTTTGCTTGGTCCTACAAAGATATGCCAGATTTAGACATTGACATTGTGGTACACCGACTACCAACGGAAGAAGGTTTTCCCCCTGTGAAGCAGAACGTTCGTCGTATGCGTCCTAAGATGTCTGAGAAAATCAAAGACGAAGTTATGAAACAGTTCAATGTCGGGTTCCTAGCCGTTACTTCTTACCCACAATGGATTGCGAACATGGTGCCCGTACCTAAGAAGGATGGTAAAGTGCGAATGTGTGTGGACTACAAAGATCTGAATAGAGCAAGTCCGAAAGAAGATTTTCCACTTTCTCATATTGATGTTCTAGTTGACAACACTGCTCAACACAAATTTTTCTCCTTCATGGACGGTTTCTCCGGTTACAATCAGATCAAAATGGCTCCCGAAGACATGGAAAACACTACTTTCGTTACACAGTGGGGCACATTCTGTTACAAAGTCATGTCGTTTGGACTGAAGAACACTGGCGCCACATACCAACGTGCCATGGTAGCTTTATTTCATGACATGATTCATCACGAGATAGAGGTTTATGTGGACAACATGATAGCTCGATCACAAACTGAAGAAGAATATCTCGATTATTTGCGAAAGCAGTTTGATAGACTGAAGAAATACATATTAACACTTAATCCTAACAAGTGCACCTTTGGAGTCAGATCCGGTAAGCTCCTGGGGTTTGTCGTCAGTGATAAAGGAATTGAGGTTGACCTTGCCAAGGTTAAAGCTATTCAAGAGATGCCAGCTCCCCGCACCGAGAAGGAAGTCAGAGGTTTCCTGGGATGATTGAACTATATTGCCAGATTCATTGCACATCTAACCGCTACTTGTGAGCCAATCTTCAAGTTACTGAAGAAATATCAAGTAGTGGAATGGAACGATGATTGCCAAATATCTTTTGACAAAATCAAGGAGTACCTACAAAATCCTCCTATCCCGATGCCACCTGCCAAAGGAAGACCTCTTATCATGTACTTGACAATATTAGAGAACTCAATGGGGTGTGTGTTGGGGCAACATGACGAGTCTGGTCGAAAAGAGTATGCAATATACTACCTTAGCAAAAAGTTTACCAACTATGAAACAAGATACTCACAGCTTGAGAAAACTTGCAGCGCTTTGGCTTGGGCTGCTTGCCGACTAAGACAGTATATGTTGACTCACACTACTTTGTTGATCTCCAAGATAGATCCGATAAAATACATATTCGAGAAACCTACTCTCTCCAGAAGAATAGCAAGATGGCAAATGATTTTGACTGAATATGACATCTAGTATACCATTCTGACGGCGATCAAAGGAAGTATAGTGGCCGATCATTTGGCTCATCAAGCCCTAGATGACTATCAGTCTATGCATTTCGAGGTTCTAGACGAAGATGTTTTTCTAGTCACTGATTGCGAAGAACCAAGACCGGACGAAGGACCTGAACTAGGGTCCTGATGGACCATGGTCTTTGATGGAGCCTCAAATGCACTTGGCAATGGTATTGGCGCCATCATTACATCTCCTACAGGAGGACACACGCCTTTCACCGCCAGACTTTGTTTCAACTGTACTAACAACATGGCCGAATACGAAGTGTGCATCATGGGTATCAAAGCTGCTATTGACTTGACAATCAAATTCTTACAAGTATATGGAGACTCAGCTTTGGTGATCAGTCAGATTAAGGGCGAGTGGGATACGAAGCACCCGAATCTCATTCCATATCGAGAGCATGTTTTAAGTCTAATCCCCTGCTTCTAAGAAATCACTTTTGATCACATTCCACGAGAAGAGAATCAGTTGGCAGACGCATTAGCTACCATGTCATCAATGTTAAAGGTCAGATGGGACAACGAAGCTTCCCAAATCATCATTGAAAGGTTTAACGAACCAGCTGTTAGCTGGCAATTTCGAAAAGGGCAAATTGGCATAAATGTATAAAATATTTCACATCCACCTGGAAAAGAAATCAATATTTATTATTGGTGGGTAAATATAAGACCTTTTTATTCTATGGAAAAGGGATCTTTCGATTTCCAATGTTAGATGATATTTCGAGTGGAAATCCTTAATGTTTAAAGTATGAAGAAATTCCTTTAGTAAGTACGTCAATATTGGAACGGTTCAAACAAAGGGTTAATTCGAAATTCAAATGATTTGGGAATTCGAATTTCAAATGAGAGCTGGAGATTCGAATTTTAAATAAGATTAGCGAACGAAGGAAGTCTGCATGTCTTAAACGTGGGGCAATGCTACTGTAGGACCGTTAGGGTCAGAATACTATAAATAGGTGTTTTCTATTAGATTTTGGGAGGTTCGTTTTTATGTACTTAAAATTCTCAAACACTCAAACTACCGCAATTGAAAGGGAAACGAGTCAAGGAGATATCATGTACGTTATGAACATCATGGTCTTTCATAATTTAAATACAAGTTTGTTTATATTTATTTCCAGTTTACTGTACTTTTATTCTTAAAGCATTTCGATTCCCTTCCATATCTTTACCTTATTTGCTTTAAACACATTCATCTCTCCAGAAATTACATTTTTTATCTTTATCTTTTTATTCAAAGTACTTTACTTTCCAGAAACCTTTACCCTTTTCAAAGAGTCTTTATCATTACATTTAATTATCAACAGTCAAGTTTAAACTCGAAGGCTTTATATAAACAGTCAGTATATTTGCATAGTCAATTCTAAGAAAGTTCCTTAGGAATCAATTAAAATCATGGGTTTGAATATAACAATATATTATGACACATGTGTCCTAGGATCAATCTAGTCGATCCTGCAAGTAACCAATAGTAATTAGTAAAAATTGGAAGACTATCAGTTGTTTACGAGAAATCACCGTAAACAAATTGGCACACCTGGTGGGACAGTGTCATATTAGAAATTGTGTATTAAAATTGTATAAAAATTGTAGATTGTAAACAAATGTTGGTATATGAACCTTCGAAGTGGTAAAATAAAAGATAATAATCTATATATACCCAGAAGACAACGTGCCAAAACAATGACAAATACAACTAACCAAGATAGGGGACAAACTTCCCTACAAGGGGCGTCAACAATCGTTTCAAGTTTGATTGATGCCTCTGGTGCCATCCCTGTCGGCAGTTCGAATGCGGTCCCAACTGGTATGACAGAAATACCATCTGGCATGTCAACTATGCCACACGTAGGAAGTCAACCGTATTCGACCCCCACTAGGCCTCCAGGTTTCGACCCTTCGAGGCCCAGATATCCCCTATATGGGATGCCAACTTCGTTTATGGCAGGATTGCATAATGCACCCATCTTATCCCTAGTCCATGGGTCTGGTTCAGGAACGAACCATTTTGCTACAAACTCTCAAAACTTAGGAAATCGTACCCAATGGCCTGCCCTTACAACTAGCAATCAGGCAGTGCTTAGGCAACAAATGGATGATAGTAACCATGATAGGGTAGGAGTTCTAGCCTGCAAATTGAATGCTATCTTTGGTCCCTTAATTCAGAACATAAATAGAACAAACCAAGAAAATGCAGCCCAGATGTCTAGGATAGCAAATTTCTTTGGTGCCTCTGATGCATCTGTGAGACGTAGGCAGAACCAAGTGGTAATTCAAAATGAAGAACCCACAATCGAACAAGTTCGACCCCCTATACGAGGGGTCGAAGAGAGAAACCTAGGGGCAGGATTAAGGCCTCAGGACGTTCAAGAACGTCAGAACGAACAACCTAGACCGATAGTGGTTGTCAATAGAGACCAAGATGCAGAGGAAATTGTCCATAGGGTCAGAAATGACAATTTAGTGGCAGAAAATAACCTAACCATTATGATAGAGAGAATAATGGCCCAGAACGGTTTAAATTCAGGATTCAGAAGGCCAAATTACACTTCTCCTATTGTGGGTTACATCTTGCAAACAGATTTACCCATGGGCTTTAAAGTCCCTAAATTCACGAAATTTGCTGGTGATACCAGTGAATCAACAGTAGAACACATAGCAAGATATCTAATCGAAGCAGGAGATATATCCAATAATGAAAACCTTAGGATAAAATATTTTCCAAGTTCTCTTACAAAGAACGTTTTTACTTGGTTCACTACCCTACCTCCTGGATCTGTGGATACGTGGCCCTATTTGGAAAGACTCTTTCATGAGCAATTCTACATGGGTCAATCCAAAATTAGTCTGAAGGAACTAGCAAGCATTAAAAGAAAATTCACAGAACCCATAGATGACTATTTGAATAGGTTCCGCTTGTTAAAATCTAGATGTTTCACAGTAGTGCCCGAACATGAATTGGTCGAAATGGCCGCAGGGGTCTAGATTATTCCATTTGAAAGAAACTGGATACACAGTATCTCAGGGATATGGCCCAATTAGCAGATAGAGTTCGACAAGTCGAAAGGCTAAAAGCTGAAAAGGCTAGGGCTAGTAAGAATCATAAGAAGGAACGAATAGCTTATATAGAAGCAGAAGGGGAAAACATAAATGATTTTCAAGATCCATATGATTTCGATCAGTTCGAAATAGATCTTGCAGAATTAAAAGAAGCACCCCCTTACGCTTGCAAAGTTCTACTTCCTTCCAATGGAAAAGACACTGTCGAAAATGAGAAAAATGAGAAATATCCTAAGAGAATATATACTTTCGATATAACTAAATGTGATGAAATCTTTGACTTGCTTGTTAAGGATGGCCAATTGATAGTCCCTCCAAACCTTAAGATTCCTCCTTTGGAACAAAGGAAGAAGAGGGGTTTCTGTAAATATCACAAGTTTTTAGGCCACAAAACCTCACAGTGTTTTCTTTTCAGGGATCTGATACAGAATGCAATCAAGGATGGCAGGTTAAAGTTTTCAGACAAAGGGAAAAACCCCATGAAAGTGGATACAGATCCGTTGCTGATGGCGGAAACCAATTATGCTGAGCCTTTGGAGATCAACGTAGTCGAAGTTGCTGAGAACAAGGCTCAAACAAAGGTGGAGTTTGAAGAAGATGGGGGTTTCGTTCTAGTTAAGAACAAGAAGGAGGTTACTGATGGACTTCCAAAAGTGCTCAAAGCAAAATTACTAAAAGAAGCAATACCGGCTACTGAAGGCCAATGTGTTGTTGACAAGAATTTGACTGAGGCTACTGAAGGTCTCAGGGTGAAATTCGAAAGGGTTAGAATTGCTGATGACCAAATGTTGGGAGTGAACATGGTGGATTTCGAGCAGCCACATGCTGAGATGCAAGAGGTGGAGCGATGCTTAGAGAAAGAAAGAGAACAAAGAAGAGGAAGCTTGCCAAAGAAAGATGCGAGCCTGCGCGAATACCTGTTTCATTGTCACAAGAAGAATCAGGACAAGCTGTTGTGCCCAAGGTGCAGCATCATTTGCAATCCCAGAATAGCTGCTGAATTCGAGAGGGCCCAACGTGAGCGAACAGGGGTCAATTGGAGGCAAGACAATCAATTGTACAGGGTCTACCCAAGGGCTGATGAGATTCTGCTGGAGTTTATAGTTCGTTGCCACAAGATTGGTACAAAATGTCTGATTTGTCCCAGATGCGCAGCAGTCTATGATAAGGAAATGTCTGAGGCATTCGAAAAAGTTCCATTCGCTTCAGGTTGGGGGCGCCAAGGTGGAATTCCTTTGAACCACGCTGATGTAGGCAGAACCATGCAGAGAAGGCCAGACAGTCCCTATCCCAGGGGAGCGAAGAGAGTATCTTTCAAATTACCTGCAGAGATTCCTACTGATAGGTGGCTGCAAGTGAAAGCTGACAAAGGAAAGAGAAAATGGCGAAGCTACGATCAAGGTGGAAGGACTACAATGGCGTACCGCAGACAGTTTAATTCGAATAGGAGAGAAGAAATCAGACTGGAAAATTACAAAGGAAAAAACCCAATGTCGCGCTCTCAATGGCGCAGGCACCAACGAAATAAGAAAGCTGAAAAGGAGTCGAAACCTATGGAGATTGGAGAGTCTAGCAGTAACAACCCAAAGTCGGTGACTCAGCCTGGGGGCAAACCCCCAGTGTCCAGGAAGTTGTTCTCACCAAAAAAGGCAATCGAAGAAAATAAAGCACAAAAGGAGACTGCAAACGAAGAAGATCTAATGACTGACAACTTCGAGTCAGAAGGGGAGTCTTTCTTTACCGCTAACTGTAATGTTGTATCAATATTACCTTGTGAATTCGAACATAATACAGAGGTATGTGTCGGAGAAGAAACTGACGAAGAGGAAATGGCCAAACATAGGCCAGTGTGTTACTACGTAATGAATAACGGAGCAGTCGAAGAGTAGAACGCTTTCTTCGAAAGACCAGAGGAAGGAATGAAGAATCACTTGAAACCCTTGTTCATTAGGGCTAAAATAGAGCAACACGGGGTGAACAAAGTACTGGTTGACGGAGGAGCTGCTGTCAATTTAATGCCCAGATTCATGCTGAAGAGGATTGGGATGCAGGATTCTGACGTTCGACCTCATAACATGGTGCTCTCCAATTATGAAGGTAAAGTTGGAAAGACATTAGGGGTGATACAGGTGAATCTAACCGTTGGCTCCCTTACTAGGCCAACCATGTTTATGGTGATAGCTGCAAAGGCCAACTATAATTTGCTACTTGGCAGAGAATGGATCCACGGGATTGGCGTCGTGCCTTCCTCAATGCATCAGAGATTGGTACTATGGAGAAATGATGGAATAGTTGAAAATATAGAAGTTGATCAGAGTTATTATATGATAGACATTAATCACGTTGATAAGAAACATTTCGACCGCAACATGGCCAACATTGGGCCATGCAACCCACCTGAGGAATACTTCGAACCAAATGAAAATGCCTACTATTCTCTAACACTTTGTCCCAATGGTTTTCAATGGGATAGAGAACTGATGTGGGATGGACAGGAAGTTGAGGAAGAGGGTGAGACTTTGAAGATTCGGCCAACTGACTTGGGCAACGAAGGTTATTATGACTGAATCCAATTACTATCAGAAGATTTCGGCCTATCTGGCTGAGAATAAGAAAAAGACGGCTCTCGAAGCCGAAATACAAAACATGGCTGCATAAGCCATATATGCAAAAACAAAAAACAAAGCAGAAATAGCAAGTCCTGAGGGCAATTATTTAACCCCACCCAATGACGGACAAACTTCCACACCAATGGATCAACGGCTAGACGCTATCTATGATCAAGAGCCATTGAGATTCGAAAAGGATCCAGAATCAACGAGTGCTAAAATGTTGGCTCAAGACCCTTTGGAGGAAGTTAATATTGGGGATGAAGTCGAAAAGAGAGTAACGTACATTAGTGCGAAACTCAGTCCCAGTTTGAAACATAAGGTGATCAAACTGCTTAAAGCAAATAAAGATTGTTTCGCCTGGGACTACGACGAAATGCCTGGTTTGAAAAGAGAGCTGGTAGAACATAGGCTTCCGATCAAGGATGGCAAAAAGCCCATCAAGTAGGCGCCTAGAAGATTCACACCAGCAATCCTTTCGAAGATAAAGGCAGAGATAGAAAGATTGCTCCGCTGCAACTTTATCAGGACCACGAGGTACGTTGAATGGCTTGCTAATATTGTGCCTTTTATTAAGAAAAATGGTTCTTTACGCATTTGCATAGACTTTAGGGATTTAAATACTGCCACCCCAAAAGATGAATATTCCATGCCTATAGCAGAGATGTTAATTGATTCTGCAGCAGGCTATGAATATCTGAGTATGTTAGATGGCTATTCTTGATATAATCAGATTTTCATTGCTGAGGATGATGTTCCCAAAACAGCTTTTCGATGCCCAGGCGCTTTAGGCACTTATGAATGGGTAGTAATTCCCTTTGGTTTAAAAAACGCTG
This sequence comes from Vicia sativa, assembly GCA_021764765.1. Classification (NCBI taxonomy): domain Eukaryota; kingdom Viridiplantae; phylum Streptophyta; class Magnoliopsida; order Fabales; family Fabaceae; genus Vicia; species Vicia sativa. The sequence goes on along the minus strand of CM038795.1, from coordinate 137,829,973 downwards.
GGGCAACATACTAAAGAGCGATGAACATGATTTTTCATGATTTTATCGAATCATTTATGCAGATTTATATAGATGACATAGTGGTCAAATCTGTTTCTGATGAGGATCATTTAAATCATTTGAGCCAATCATTTGAACGAATGAGGAAATATGGCTTGAAAATGAATCCTCTTAAATGTGTTTTTTTCGTGCAGGCAGGGGATTTCCTTGGCTTCGTGGTCCACAACAAGGGAATCAAAATCAACTTGAATAAAACAAAGGCCATTATGGAGACAAAGCCTCCTTCTACAAAGAAAGAGTTGCAATCAATCTTGGGTAAAATCAACTTTTTGAGGAGATTTATATCTAATTTGAGTGGGCGAACCCAAGCTTTCTCTCCATTGTTGCGCATGAATCAAGAAAATTTCGAATGGACGGAACAACATCAACAGGCATTCGAAAAGATCAAGACTTACCTGATGCACCCTCCGATCCTAGCGCCCCCTTCTAAAGATAGGCCAATGCGATTGTATATCTCTGCCTCTAATGTAACCATAGGTAGCATGTTGACCCAGGAAAACGAAGATGGCACTGAAACAACCATGTATTATATTAGTAGGGTCTTAAATAACGCAGAAACTAGGTACAATAGTATAGAAAAACTATGTCTTTGCTTATATTTCTCTTGTACAAAACTCAAGTATTATATTAAACCTGTTGATGTTTATGTTTCGTCTCACTTTGATGTCATTAAACATATGTTGTCAAAACCAATCATGCATAGTAGGATTGGTAAATGGGCCTTGGCGCTCACTGAATATAATTTGGCCTTCAAGCCTTTGCAGGCTATGAAAGGACAAGTTATCTCAGATTTCATTGTTGATCACTCTGTGAATGAGAATTTCGCATTAGGTTATGTCGAAATCCAACCATGGAAATTATATTTCGATGGATCAACACACAAAAATGGAAGTGGTGTTGGAGTATGTCTTATTTCGCCTGAGGAATTCCAACAAAGTTCCAGTACAAGTTGGAAGGCCCTCTGTGTTCCAACAATGAAGCTGAGTATGAAGCATTGATTGCTGGACTTGAAGCATTGTTGGAATTGGGGGCAACCAGAGTCGAAATAAGAGGAGACTCAGAGCTAGTTATTAAACAAATAACTAAAGAATACAAATGTATCAAAGAAAATTTGATCATGTATTTTGTTATTGCTAATAGACTAATCAAGAGATTCGAATATGTGGATTTAAAACATATTCCTAGAATTGATAACCAGGAGGCAAATGATTTGGCTCAGATAGCTTCAGGATATAGGATATCAAAAGAAAAGCTCCAATACCTCATAGAAACTAGGGGTAGAATAATGGCTACAAAATTATCACCTTTAGACTTAGAAAATTCGAAATTGGGTTATGCAGGACAGGAGGAATTCGAAGTCTTAAATATAGATGCCTTAGCAGATACGGATTGGCGGACTCCCATAGTAAATAATTTGAGAAATCCTTCAGTGAATACAGAGAGAAAAGTCAAATATAGAGCATTATCTTATGTGTTAATAGGAAATGAGTTATTTAAGAAAACCCCAGAAGGATTATTACTCAAATGTTTAGGGGAAAATGAAGCATATTTAGCCTTGTCCAGTGTGCATAGTGGAGCATGTGGGGCACATCAAGCAGGCCACAAAATGAAATGGCTTTTGTTCAGATATGGAATGTATTGGCCCACTATGCTCAAAGACTGCATAGAATTTGCCAAAGGATGTGAGGAATGTCAAATCCATGCTGGTATTCAACATGCTCCAGCAAGCGAATTACATTCGATTGTTAAGCCTTGGCCTTTTAGAGGATGGGAATTAGACTTAATTGGTGAAATTCGACAAACATCATCTAAAGGACAGAAATACATTCTTGTGGGAATAGACTATTTTACAAAATGGGTCGAAGCAATTCCTTTAGTAAATGTGGACCAAGAAGCTATTATAGAGTTTATTCAGAAGCAAATTATTTACTGATTTGGAATACCAGAAAGTATCACAACAGATCAAGGTTCAGTTTTTACAGGACGAAAAATGCAAGAGTTCGCACAAGAAATGGGTTTCAAACTGCTTACGTCAACACCTTATTATGCCCAAGAAAATGGTCATGTAGAAGCAGCCAATAAAGTCATAATAGGTTTGATAAAGAAACATGTAGGTCGAAAACCAAAAAATTGGCATAAAACCCTAGACCAAGCTCTATGGGCATGTCGAACATCCCCTAAAGAGGCAACGAATACTACTCCGTTTCGACTAACATTTGGACACGACGCGGTGTTACCAGTCGAAATACATCTACAATTAGTCAGAATCCAAAGACAAAATGAAATACCAGTTGAACAATACTGGGAAATGATGATGAATGAGTTAGTAGATGTAGATGAAGATAGGCTACATGCTTTGGAAGTTATGAGAAGACAGCAAGAAAGAGTAGCTAAAGCATATAATAAAAGAGTCAAAAACAAGATATTCTCAACTAATGATCTGGTATGGAAAGTTATTTTACCTATGGATAAAAAGAACAAATTATTAGGTAAATGGTCGCCCCATTGGGAGGGACCTTTTCGTATTTTGAAAACATTTTCGAATAATGCTTATGAAATAGAGGAACTAGCAGAAGATAGGAGGATCTTAAGAATAAATGGGAAATACTTAAAGAAGTATAAACCATATCTGCAGGAAATTCGAATTACTTTAGAGTAAATAGATACTAGGATAAATAGAGCCAAGAGAATGTTATATAAATATCAAAAATTAGTTATGTTTGAAGTACAGGAATACATTAGAAAACTCTTTAACACTTCTAAGAAGTAAAAGGGGCATCTTGCTTCAACTTGGCAAATTTGCTTTTACATAAGTTGACTCTACATTGATTCATGTTTCTGATGCCTTCGAGTTCTTTAATCTCTTGATCTATCCCCTCAGCCACCTCCATTTGCTTAAGGCTTTGTGAAACCAGATCTGCAAGCCCTTGATCATCAGCAGACTTCATAGTTTCTTGCTAAGTTACATGCTCATTCCTTGCAGCCACAATTTTCTGTTTGAGCTCCTCAATCTGAGATTCCCAAAATAAGATAGACCGATCCAGAACATCATGCCTGTCTTTAGCTTGATTTTTTGCAAACTCTAAAGCTTCTGCTTTTTCAGTAAGCTTTAAAGTCTGATCATATGCTTGGGATAAAGCTTCTCGTTTGGTTCGAGTTTTAGCTTCGATACCATGTAACCGGATGTATGCAGTATTAACTTCATCCAACAAGAGTTGCAAATCATAAATAATTTCAGCCACATCGGACGGACAAATACTAAGGTCTATTCGCGACAACAAATCCTTCATTGAAAAATAGGTCCCAGGGCTGTCTCGTAAGAGGGTGAAAAAATCGGCCTGAAAGATAGTCTTATTAACTTCCTGAAGAAGTTGGTCAAGAGAAGTAAGAGGCATATCCTCTTTCGATTGGGTCGAATCACCAGATTGAGTTTTGCTCGAGGAAGGACCCCGTTGAGCTAGCATCAGTCTAAGGTACTTCAAGGGATTGTTCTTTTTCATCTCTTCCTTCTGTTCTTCAGATAAGGTTGAAGGAGTTGGTTTGACAAAAGCAATTCCAGTAGGAACAGGAACCTCTACTTCTACTTCCATTTCTTCATCAGCACCTTCGACTGGCATCCCCTCATCTTCATCTGCTACTTCCATTCCCTCATTTTCATTATCATCTGCGAAGTAGTGGCTCACAGTATTCGTGTCGCTCTCGTCTTCAGATGGATTAGCAGAATGTACCTTCTTTGGAGAAGAGTCACTAGGAATATCGATGACAGGAGTTTCGACCCCTGTGTCTGGTTCATTAGCCTCAAGGTCTTTTGCCAATGGGGGAGAGGTTGCATGTTGATCTAAGACTTCGGCCAAGGTAGGCGAAGTTACTTGTTGATCTAGGGCTTCGACAGTCCCCACAGGGGTAGCCGCAGTAGATGGACCTTTATTCAGAGCATTCTCATTGGAGCCTTCGGGCTGAGGAGAAGCGGTAGGATTTTGGCTTTGGATGTTAGGGAGATTAGTAGGAGCAGAAGGAGTACTCTGCATAAAAAGATCAGAAATCAATATACAAGAATGTTATGTAACTTATCAAGGGAAAACATCGAAGTAACATTTACCTTCTGCCCATCGGAAGTGGCATTGCTGCCAATTTGTTCTGAAGCAATATTCTTCGAAGATGGAGGTTTCGAAGAGACTTTGGATTTGGGTTGAGGAGCAGTTGTAGGGACTTTGCTGATAGTGGGCTTGATAACTTGAGAATTCTCACCAGATTGTGAGGTCTTCTTCTTCTTCTTCTTCCTCTTAAGAGGTGAAACGTCTTCATTCTCCTTGGGTTCATCTTCTGGTTGAGTGTCTTCATGCTTCCGTTTTTTGGGAGACTTTGGGAGCAAGCCACTTGCCTAAAGGTATGACCAAGATGATTAATAAATTTAAAAGGAGTTTTTCGAAAACAATAAAGATATAAGTATGAAAATACCTTTTTCTTCTTCTTTTTCAAAGTATTATCTACCTCAGCAGGAGGATTTTCAGTGGTGGTAGTTGGTGCTTTCGAAGTTGAAGTTGAGCCTACTTTAGGCACAACCTTTTCCTTCTTCAAGGATTTCAAGTCAACAGCTGAAAGTATTGAGATTAAGGTTAAGATAAAACAAAATAAAATATGAAGGAACTTCTATATACTTTCAGTCTCGCACCTTCGCATTCTCGAGATTTAACAGACATGGCTGACAAGTCATAGCGAAGGTGCCCTCGGAAATTGTGTAAATCATGTTTCACCCGAACCCTGGCAGGTTTTTACATCATTTTCGCAGTTGCGAAAAATCTCCCTAAAATATAACCACACAGGGTACGGGGAAAAAAAGGCCAAAGCCAGCTCTGAAGTAGGCAAATTTGGAAATTTGGGTGGTTTGTGTCTAAAAGCCCGCCCATACCTATCTTCCGGTTTTACATAAGGAGGACATCGAACTGTTGGAAGTTGTTTTTCAAATTTTTCTTTCTGCCCCACAAACAGTTCGATGTATGTCTATTGGATTATACACAATTTCAAAGTATTTTTGGAAGGCTCGAATTTCTTTGGCATGAGTGAGTCTACCTTTTTTGATATTTTCCTGCACAAGGGAAAAAGCTGTTGTCAATTGTTGTTGGATTTCGATGGTACCAAACATACTATTTGAATAATAGTTTGTCCACCAAGTATAAAAATCTTTTGTCTTGTAAAAAGAGGAAGTAAAATAAACTAATGTAAACTCAGCAAAATCTTCATGTTGTTTTCGTCTGGTTTCGATTTCCTTGAAAGGGTAAGGCACCCCTGCCAGGCATATATCTCTTGTTCTGTCGAAAAGAGGTTCAGGAAGGATTTGACATAAACCAAACTGTCGAGCCACGAAATTGGGCTGGTAAGCAAGGATATGTGCTTGACTTTTGACATGGGTAATCCTGGAAGCGATTAATCTGGGGGTTAGAAAGGCACTCCAGATGTCTCTTGTAGTTTCTTCCAAAATAGCCTGCTCCAAAGGCATAGTGAACCAAGATGGTCCACACTTTCGAGTGACAAATGGAGCCATCGAAGAATCGAAATCATGTCTCTTTGAAAAAATCATCATGTACTGGACAAAGCTTGTTTTGAAATTTTCTCTTTCATCATTGGGCGTGAGTTTCAACAGTATGGTTCCCTCAATGATGCGATTCTCAATATCAGGATGTTCTTCATTGATTATCCCAGAAGTTGACAAAGACGATTCGAAAGTGGCATTCAGCCAGAGTTGTAGTAACCAGAAAGGACCAGCCAGAAGGAGATTGGTGCCAGCTGTATAGGTTTTCAATTTTAAAACAGCAGCACATATGCTTTCATACAAGCTTGACAGCACTAGTTCGCTGATGCAGATTTTTGGACCGTGATGCAGCTGATTTGCCAAGGTAATAAATCTACTTGCCACTTGTAATGACTTACTGCATAAAACATATTTCGATAACCACAGCGCCAGGAATGCTATATGCTCAACATCTGAAACTTCCTCTTCGGCCGAATGGTAGAAGGCAATGTATTTGGAGAAGCTAGCATGCTTAAGGTCAAAATCAATGAGGTTTTCCGCGTCCTCATTTGGATCAAAAGTTTCTCCAATAGGAGAGAGCCTAATAATGGCTGCTATATCGAAGAAAGTGGGTGTCACCATCCCACAAGGAAGATGGAAAGTATTGTAGGTTCTATCCCAGAAATATAAAGAAGCTAATAAGAAAGGGTGGCTATAACTAAAACCTAATTTTGACATTCGAATCAGGTTGAGAATACCCAATTTTTCCCATTCCTGAGATTTCTTATTCTCAATCTTAGTAAGCCAAGTTTGATACGATTGGTCAGATGTAGGGCAAGAACGGAAGGGTTTGAAATTTGCAGTGAAATAATCCATGTTAAAAGGGTCTCTTTTAAGTGTAGTTGTTATACCCTCATTAGTTCCTTCTAGGGTTTTGGGTAACTTAGCAGCAGATTCATTATCCTTAGGTTTTAGTGGTACAAACTTGTTAATAATGGGTTTTGTTTGAAAGTAGGCGGGAAAGAATCCCTTTGTTTGCTCTAAACGTTTTGTAGATATCAGAGGCCCCATAACTCCTAGGGTTTTATCAGAGACAATGGTAGGAATTATTACCTGAGAAGCATAGATAGTTTTTTGCTCCGGAGTGAGTTTGGGAGTAGCGATAAACTCTTGATTGCCCAGATTAATAATCTTACTCGTCGGTTTTTCAGTGGAATCAGCGATTTGTTTGGACTTCCCAGATTTCTTGGAAATAGATGCTGGCATTATTGAGGAAGACATAGTTTGAAGGTGAAAAACTTTTCTGATAGTGAGAATTTGGTTTTGTTTAAAGACCTAAGAGTATAAAATCTGGGTTATTTGAAAGCTGAGAGCGTTTGTGGAAAAGTTCAGAATGAAGAAGATGAAGTGTTTTTATAGCTTCTCCAACGGTTGGGAAATTTTTGACCTTTAGAAAGTAGTGGGACACGTGTAATCATCTTATTGAAAAGGAGAAAAGTGAGTTTTTTCATCTTCCTAAGAAGTGACGTGTTGTTACTTGGGAAATGATGTGTTGTCACTAATTATTATCATTAAACTGACATGATGGCACGTTTAAATGTGCTGATTGGACATGTGCAGAAAGTTATATACCTACTCTGACGTCATGTACAGTGTGATCATCATTACTGTATCGAAATTGCATGGGATATTCAAGAACAAGTATTTCTCTGTATTCATCGAAATAAGTGTTTTTGAGGGGCAATTTGTTAGCTGGCAATTTTGAAAAGGGCAAATTGGCATAAAGGTATAAAATATTTCACATCCACCTGGAAAAGAAATCAATATTTATTATTGGTGGGTAAATATAAGACCTTTTTATTCTATGGAAAAGGGATCTTTCGATTGCCAATGTTAGATGATATTTCGAGTGGAAATCCTTAATGTTTAAAATATGAAGAAATTCCTTTAGTAAGTACGTCAATATTGGAACGGTTCAAATAAAGGGTTAATTCGAAATTCAAATGATTTGGGAATTCGAATTTCAAATGAGAGCTGGAGATTCGAATTTTAAATAAGTGTGCCATTTTGAACGACGCGTGGAGATTAGCGAATGAAGGAAGTCTGCATGTCTTAAACGTGGCGCAATGCTACAGTAGGACCGTTAGGGTCAGAATACTATAAATAGGTGTTTTCTATTAGATTTTGGGAGGTTCGTTTTTATGTACTTAAAATTCTCAAACACTCAAAATACCGCAATTGAAAGGGAAACGAGTCAAGGAGATATCATGTACGTTATGAACATCATGGTCTTTCATAATTTAAATACAAGTTTGTTTATATTTATTTCCAGTTCACTGTACTTTTATTCTTAAAGCATTTCGATTCCCTTCCATATCTTTACCTTATTTGCTTTAAACACATTCATCTCTCCAGAAATTACATTTTTTATCTTTATCTTTTTATTGAAAGTACTTTACTTTCCAGAAACCTTTACCCTTTTCAAAGAGTCTTTATCATTACATTTAATTATCAACAGTCAAGTTTAAACTCGAAGGCTTTATATTAACAGTTAGTATATTTGCATAGTCAATTCTAAGAAAGTTCCTTAGGAATCAATTAAAATCATGGGTTTGAATATAACAATCTATTATGACACATGTGTCCTAGGATCAATCTAGTCGATCCTGCAAGTAACCAATAGTAATTAGTAAAAATTGGAAGAATAGCGGTTGTTTACGAGTAATCACCGTAAACACGAACATACTGTTGTGAACTTGATACCGAAGAGAAACCTTGTTTCTACGAAGTGAAGAGGTATCTTGAATCTCCAGAATATCCCGCAGGGGCATCTGTCAACAATAAGAAGTTCTTAAGAAGGTTCGCTACCAAATTCTTCCTTAGCAACGACACCTTATACAAGCGCAATCACGACCTATGCTTACTCCACTGTGTAGACTAGAAAACAGCAGAACGGATCATGGAAGAGTTACATGAAGGCGCATTTGGTACCAACTCCGGTGGATATAAAATGGCTAAAAATATTCTAAGAGCAGGTTACTATTGGTCCACCATGGAAGCTGATTGTTATCGCTATGTTCGATCTTGTCATAAATGCCAATTATACGCAGATAAAGTGCATGTACCTCCAGTTCCATTAAATGTTCTGACCGCACCATGGCCTTTCGCAATGTGGGGCATTGACATGATTGGAGAGATCAAACCTACCGCTTCCAATGGACATCGTTTTATCCTTGTTGCCATTGACTACTTTACCAAATGGGTAGAAACAGCCTCATTCGCATCTGTTACCAAGAACGTTATGGCTCGATTCATCAAACACAATCTTATTTTTCGGTATGGCGTCCCCGAAAGGATTATCACGGACAATGGTACTAGTCTCAATAACAAAATGATCACCAAGCTCTGCACGCAGTTCAAGATTAAGCATCACAACTCTTTTCCATATCGGCCAAAAATGAACGGCGCAGTGGAAGCCGCCAACAAGAATCTCAAAAAGATCATACAGAAGATGCGAGTGACCTATAAAGATTGGCACGAGATGTTGCCATTTGATCTCCACGGTTATCGCACTATAGTACGAACATCTACAGGGACAACCCCCTTTTCTCATGTATATGGTATGGAAGTAGTCCTGCCAATCGAGGTTCAGGTACCCTCGACCAGAGTCCTCCAAGACACATAATTGGGCAAAGACGAATGGGTCCAGACTCGCCTTGACCAGATCAACTTGATCGACGAAAAACGGCTCGCAACCATCTACCAAGGACAGGTCTATCAGAAGCGAATAATCAGAGCATTCAATAAGAAGGTCAAGCACCGAGTCTACCAAGTCGGTGATTTAGTAGTCAAGCGCATCATCCCCCCACAAGGTGATCCCAGGGGAAAATGGACTCCCACCTATGAGGGACCATTTATAGTCAAGGCAGTATTCTCTGGCGGAGCAATGATCCTAAGCACTATGGATGGAGAAGACTTCCCGCACCCTAGCTCGCAGTGATCTTCTGATTTGATATCCTTTTGGTAGTTTCTACACTAATTTATTATATTCTCTTACAGCTTTCCTAGATATCATGAGAAGTAGGGCTTTACATCTTTTCTTTTGACATGAGAAGTAGGAATAGAGATGCATGATGGGGCTTCTGTAGTTGGAGCATGTTCAGGAACCCCTGTAGTTGATTTAAAGACCCGTTTAGGGCACTTTTGTGTGCTACTTATGATTGGTTATGTTTAAATCCCTCAACCATGCATAGGGAGGCAATTCTTAGTAAGTGTTTACATTTGTGCTTGCATACGTCAAGTGGTTAGGCAACCCGACGTGGCACCACTATGCAAAGAACCACGTTGTTATTTTTCCTGCTATCGAGTCGTGATATATGGGGCAAGCGGAAAGGGTCGACAGTCGTCCCCCACACAATTGTAGTCATGTCTTGTATGGCACACACGAATCGTGTTGTTATTCCTTATCGAGTCAAAAATAAAGTGGCCAGAGTTCCCCATTATGAATCTCCACTCATTCCTGGGGTTCACATTGATTGTAGAACTCACATTATTTGCTCTGTAGGTTATGCCTACGCTTGTTTGACATTTGTTTCGCATTTCATTGCTTGTGTGCTTATGCCAAAGCACTTGATTTCTTCATCCCTTTGCATCCGTTGGTTTCACAACCAAGACGGATATAGGATAGATTTCCCTTAGGACCGCTCGATTATGATAGCTCTCGAGCCTAGAAATTATGATTTACATCCTTTTCATGTTGACATACGTAGGGATTCCCTTACATCCTCAACCATAGGTCCAATATTTGCATGACAACATTAGGGCTAGTACTAGTTTAATCTCCCTTTTGTTTTGCTTGTTTTTTTTCATCCTTGCATGTAATTAAAACTAAAACTTGCTTTCTTTTTCTTTTGAAAACAAAAACACTTAATAATGGTTTGAACTCCTTTCTCAAAGGAAATGCAACCAACCAAGACAAACTCTTTTCGCCTTCGGGCGCATTTTCTTTTTGTGCTTAAAACCTTTTTCAGAACTAAAAAACACAAAACCCACCAAAACAAGTGAGCCAAACTACGGCGCTCTAACTTTCCCATTGCACGAGGGAATGTATAGGCATCTTGTCACGGGGCTCAATCGAGCACAACTTGTAAAAGCTTCCTTCTTTTCCCCGTGGTTTCTTTATATTCATTTTCTTTTGCATCCATTATAGCCATTAAGCATAGATAGATATAACACACCCTTAGCTAGAAAATAGAAGTGGATACCGTAGAGTACTACGGGCGTGTGGGGTGCTAATCTCTTCCTCCCGCGTAACAAACTCACTTACCTAAATCTCTCAGTCGTAAGACCGTGGTTTCTTCCCCCATAGGTTTACTCGATGTTTTCCTTTCTCATCCACGAGATAAAAGATATTCGATGGCGAATCCAATGATACACCCCTATTTCTCGGAAGTTCAGCTGGGTGGTTTCAGCTGGAGACTCCATTGGGGACAGTTAACCTATTGCTGGTCCGTCCAAGAGTTGATCCTAGCTTTTATTTTCATGTCTATTGGGTGTTTATCTATTTACTCACTTTATCGCACCATCCTTTGTATGTTTGCATTGCATTCTATCTGGCATCTTTACTACTTTCATATATTGGCTGGCTGTTGTATTGTGATCTGTTTCTTGATGAGTGGGTTGTTACAAGAGGTAAAAGGCCCCATACCTCGACCGAGAAACATATAGGACACCTAGGACTATAGTGGAACATGATGGGCTACGGATGTGAGATCTTGTAGATTGTCATGTCATTCATGCTTGAGGAAAGGTGCAATCAGGGTTCTATCATCATCACATAGGTGTTACAATGATAGTATCCCTAGACGGACCTGATCCTCGAGTTACCTTGACCTTACCCAAGCCTTTAGTATCACCCATGAGTTGGGGATGGACCATGATTATTACAGGTACCGTTAGTGGCTGTTGGTAACTTGATATTGATGGTGACTTGGTATTTTTCGTTGGTGACTATTGGTTCTCACCCAGTGGTATTTTCTAGCCGTTACTCTATCCGCGATCTTCGTTTACTCATACTAGATCAGAACAGCACATCAGTTTTGGCAATGTCATGGAAGTAGTAAACCCATGATCAATGCACCTCACACTTTGCATCATAGCATATTTACTTTCTAAAAGAAATGTCAAAAAAATGCTTTACTATCTAATCATGCATGCATATCATTTCATACATGATCATTTCATACATTATTAGGTTGCATTCATACATGAGTTTTGCATAACAGGTTTTGATCAGATTTATTTTCAACTGCTTCTGCTTTTATTTAGCAGAAAATTGCAAACTTCCACCGTTACCCGACTTGAAACAAAGAACGACAACAGATGGAACAACTTCAAGCAGAAGTAGTAGTGATGCAAGCACAGATGGAGGCGCAGATGACTCAATTCATGGAGATTATCACTAACATGAGCCGGGGACAACAAGAGTTGAGGGCCTTGGTTTAAAGATCTCGTCTGGAGGATGACCTTCGTAATCCGTTTGATGACGTTTCTGTGGGACAACCACGCGTTGAGCATGAGGCTTACAATGCTGATTTTGGTGTTAATGACCACCTTCGTGGTCATGGTCTACATCTCAATGGTCAGTTTCCGTCTCCACCACCTACTCCTCCACACGGGCCTTATTTCTTTGACGATGGGATACAGGGGCATCGTATTAGGGGTCGTCCTCGTTCTCAGGGTCCAGACGTTGATCAAAACAACGAAGCTTACTTTGTGAATGTTTTATACCCCAAAAGTTTCCCTCTTATTTCGCAAGAGACTTCACATATCCATACTCAAGGATTTCACAAGGGTTGATCAGACAAACCCTCTCCTAAGCAATCAACCCAAGCTAAGGTTTTGGCTATCCTCAAACCAAGGTGGGCCTCCAACATTTCCAGTGGTCATCATGCCTCATCATATGCTTCAAAGAATCTCCATGTAAAGTTTCAAGCCTTACAAGTCAAGTTTCCTCAGACAATTGCTCAGATGGTTGAAAATTAGTTGTATTGGACAAAAAGTCAACTGTGGTCAACATACAGACAAACTTCATAATTTTTGGTCAACATCAATATTTTGAAGTGATATTCATCATTTCATCAAGGGTTGATTATGATTCATCAAGAAAAGTCAAGAATTGATCAAAAGTCAAAGTTTCTAAAGTGAGCTTTCTTAGACAAAAGTCAACAGAACATTGACCAAGCATAACTTTCACATACTTTATCAAAAAAATTTCCACCACAGCTCATTTTGAAGAGAATTCAATTCTCTACAACTTCATGTCTCACAAGCTTGGGCAGAAAATGCTTCATTTGGAAGTTATGGATCAAAACATTACAGGTCCTTTTTAAAAGTCAACAAAAAGTCAACTTTTTGAATAGAAGTTTTCATGAACATGGAAACTTTAATTAAGATGCAACCAAAGAGGATTTTTAGAGGACATCTTGAGCTTTCTAAAAAGTCCAAGGAAACCCAAAAATGTTAAAAATTGAGCAAGATACACCTTGCACAATTTGAGCATATTTGAGGAGGTGCACAAAGAGAAATACTTGACAAAACCAAATTTTTTGCAAATGGGCCTAACTTTTCTTGATTCAAACATGTTCCTTAGCTGAATTGGAACCTCCAAGCCCAAGGCCACAAATTTATCTTTTATTTTTTATTTATTTTGGATTTTTAATCATTTAAAAGCCAATTTAATTAAAATAAAAGATAGAAAATCAAAAATTAATTGCAAGGTGGATTTTTCTCTCATTCTTGAGATCCAAGCAAGCCGTACAAGCTGTCAATTTCAAATTTCATTGATTGGAAAAGGAATTGAATGAGATTTGATCAAAAAAGGCAATATTTGGTTTCATTCCAAATCAAATATTTTCTCATTGATTGGCATATAATTTATTCATAATTCTTGACCTAATTCACTCTACTATAAGTACATGTTGCATCCACAAGCACAAGGGAGGAAATTCTTGCCTCCAAGAACCCTAAAAATGCTTCAAAAAATTGTGTGATACAAGGAAGTGGCAACCAGGTTTTTGGATCAATTCAAGCCAAACAAAGTGTTCCAACACATTCCTTGATCCTCTCTAAAGCTTTTCCAATCATTACAGGCCTCCAACAATCCCAGAATCACGAAAACACGATTTTAGTTTGAACACTCTAACTCAAATTCAATTTTTGATTTTCATGCATATTTAACATGTTTTGATTGTTTGTTTGTGTTTAGAATGGAGTTTAGAAACTTTCTGCATAGGTTAATTGGTGTTTAGACACAGGAATCATGACTTGCCATTGTTAGGGTTCATAAGCTCCAATTGGCGTTTTTTGGAATAGGAAAAATTTGATGAAACCAATGATCCCAGCATGTTCGATGGATCAAACCGAGTTGATCCATGTCCCCATGACAAATTTATGTTGCATATCTTTAGATTTTGATTTTTGCAGGTGTTATAGCTACGGACAATCCGTTGGTAAAAGCTTTAGCTACGAACTAAAACCGTAGCTAAAAGTTTAAATATTCAAACAAGGAAGACGAAGTTCTTGGCGCGTGTTTTAAGTTTGGTTTTCAGAAAATTGATTCCCTTATAATTATTTTGTTTCATATTACTAACAGCTAAACACTCCAGCTCAGATGGCAAGCAGCGTGCGCGCGTGAGGGATAAGGCTTGGGTTCGATCTCTTGGCTTTGTCAAATAATTTTTTACACTTTGCAAAAACTAACACTTTTTATTATTTTCTTCATATTTTTCCCTTTAATTTAATTTCTTTTCAAACAATTTTCTAATGCATCAAAAAATCACCAAATAATATTTTCTTTTTGCATTTAGCATAGAAAAATGTTTATTTAATTTTTGGAATAATAATTAATATTTTTTCATGCATATTTTAATTAATTGTTAATTAACCATAAAATTGACTTTTAATTATTTTTCCTTACTAAAACCAATCCAGAAAATTCCCAAAAAAATTGTTCTATCATCTAATTAGGATTACTAACCTAAAAACTTTTTCCTAACTTAAAAATCTTTTTCTACTAACACATTTTCTCTTATGCGAAATTCTTTTCTTTTTCCGATTATTATGTATCTCCTTCTAGGTTGTAATAGTTAGGATTAATTTTCTAGCATTCTTTTTCAATATTATATAACTGCTCATGGGATGTAATAGCTTAATGAGGATTTACTTTACGCACTCCTATATTATGTATCTGCCCCAAAGCCATGTAATAACGTAGGATTTACTTTCCGCACTTTACTTTCCGGAATTTACTTTCCGCACCCATATAAACTGCTACTAACTAGGCGTGTATGGCAAGATAAAAACGAACGTAGATCACTTTTAATTGCCAGATAACATATCTGAATTTAACACACTCTCTTCACATATGCACTCCCTAGAGTATTCTCTCTCGTTGCCTTTCGAACAAATAGTCAAGTCCCTCGAACGTAGAGGTATCCTAGCACCGTTGCCTACAAACATATCATTATAGTCCATTTGATACAAAGATCATAGTCCTCCGACGTGGCCTACGAATACATGATCTCGTCCCTCGATTGTTGCCTACGAAAAGTGACGATCGTCCCTTCGAATGTGCTAGGATACTCCTACAAGTTGCCTTCTATGACCATCCGATGTCCCTTCGAATGTCCCTCTTACATCCAACGAATAGGGTTAC
The DNA here is from genome assembly GCA_021764765.1 of Vicia sativa. Classification (NCBI taxonomy): domain Eukaryota; kingdom Viridiplantae; phylum Streptophyta; class Magnoliopsida; order Fabales; family Fabaceae; genus Vicia; species Vicia sativa. The sequence goes on along the minus strand of CM038795.1, from coordinate 137,814,689 downwards.
CTACCAACTAATGGTATGGATAGTACTATTCTAAAGGAAAGTAAAATAACACAAAAATGACCGTTCTGAGTAGGTAATAAGACTTTTAGTTGCTTGCTCTATCAAAATCATTTCACACCTCACACTTTTGTCAAAGTTTAAAACACTTTTCCAAAACGAAACATTTCCAAACACTTCGTATACATTCCAGCGTGAATCATTACGAAGTCAAAGCGAAATGCCTTTTTAAAACCATTTTTCAAATACAGACACAGAAAGCAAATTTTAAAGATGAGCTAAAGAAACTAAGAGCCCGTAGAAAACTACGGATGGAAAGGGTGCTAATACCTTCCCTTTTCATAACCTTCTCCCTTACTCAGAATCTAACGAAGGTCTTTTCCTGTTCTTTTCACCTTCCCTTAATTGGATAAAAGAAAAGTCAGTGGCGACTCTTACTATCCGTAACATTTGCGATCAAAAGCAAAACACAATCCAAAGTCGGCTTCTCCTACCAGACATGTAATCGGCGATCAGGCTGGGACACACCCTAAAGAGAGAATACCTTAGGGATTTTTAGATCATCTTTACTGCTTCCTGTTTGACTTTTATGCGTTATCTTAAGGGTTGCTTGGGTATTATACTTGTGGGGATCCTACACCGGATCCGTGTTTCCTTAGGTAAGTAGCAATAAATCGTCGCGACCGTTAGGCGATACCGAAACGGTCAACATGATGGCTACGTAGCGACACTTTGGATGTCTTGATGCTCCTCATGCTCAAGTTAAGGAAAGTATTTACGCCTGTGGTGTCATCAAGACTAACTCAACTTCTAGAACCCTAATTGACCCATCTTGGCCATTAGAAGGTAGTGAGATGGCGGCCGTGCACTAAGGTTGGTTGATACTCGATGCTACGCTCATTAAGACCCGACTTTCGGGATGTTTCGGTTGACCACTTGGTAGTCGTATTGAAATAAAGCCTACGAGAAAGATCAATGATATGAGAATCCTAGAACCCGGTTACTATTATAGGACAGGATGAACCCACTCAAACTTTGGTAGGGTAGACACATATACCTCATGCAAGCCTTAAACCTAGGGCTATTGTGTGATTTGCTTGTGCTTGCTAAACATGACATCATGAAATCATGACATTGCATATCATCTCTAACTATTTCAAGGACGTAGGGATTTATCTTTGCTCTGTTTTGTATGAATTATGGCTTCCAGAAAGACTATCCAAATCAACTTCATGGGTATACCTTCTCAGCTCAAAGAATTGGTTTCAGAAATTCCTGATCATGCTCAGTTCATCAAAAGACATGGTTATCTACTTTACTTGGTTATCTCCGGTTTTGAAGAAGATATGATGCACGTCTTATTCTAGTTCTTCGATCCGAAACACCATTGATTTACATTCCCAGATTATCAGTTGGTTCCTACCTTGGAAGAGTTCTCTAAGCTACTTGGGGTACCTATTCTTGATCAGATACCATTCACCGGTTTAGAAAAGGCTCCTAAGTACGAAGATATCGCATCAGCGTTACATCTAAATCGATCAGACATTGAAGCCAATTGGGAAACAAGAAGCGGAGTTAAGGGTTTACTTGCCAAATTTCTGATAAAGAAAGCTCGAGAATTCCTCAAAGCTATGAGTTTCCATGCATTCGAAGACATTGTGGCCTTACTAATCTATGGTTTGGTGCTATTTCCTAATCCAGATCAATTCATAGACGAAAGCGCCATCAAGATATTCCTCACTCGTAATCCTATGCCTACTTTACTTGAAGACATCATACATTTTCTCCACACTCGTACCATCAAACGACAAGGAACTCTCATGTGTTGCATACCGTAGCTTTCTAGGTGGTTTATTTGACACCTTCCTCAATCAGTAATGAAGAAAGAGCAAAGATTGAAGTGGTCTCAAAGGCTAATGTCGCTCTCTCATTCAGATATCCGTTGGTGTCTTTACTCTCAAAAGGACTTCACATTCATTGAGCGTTGCATAGAATTCCCTAATGTACCACTCCTTGGCATAAGGGGAGGTATCACCTACAACCCTTCTCTAGCTCTACGTCAGTTTGTTTATGATCGAAGAGATGGTCCTCGTGATATGCTTCTCCAAGATATTATGTTCGACTACAACCACGATCTCCAGAATTACCATCAAAGGTTCATACACGCTTGGGGCATGGTAAAGAAGACTGATACCAAGACTTTGGGACACAAAAATTCCATTCCTTGGGAACCTTACCTCCAATGGGTGCAAGCTCGAGCTCAAAACCTCATGATGCCATTTACACCCGTGTTACAGAATTATGGAACTCTGCTATAGGTGACTAACCCTATACCGTTCTCCATCCCGACATGCCTACTGATTTTGAAGACTTGAAGAGATCCTGGATTCAGCTTAAAGAAGAAAGGGATACATTCGAAGCTCAATGCTATGCAAGCGAGAAGAAGGTACTAGAGTTGACCTAGCTACTTCACGAGGAGCGAAACATCAACGCCTACTTCAACACCAAGAGGAAGCGCTCATGGGAGACTTAGAGCTTTAGGATTTTTGTTCTTTTATTTTCAAAACTATCTTTTGTACTTAAAAAAAAAGGAAGAGAGAAAGAAAAAGAGAAACTAATAAAAGTTTGTTCGTGCTTGTTTAACAAATTTAAATTCCTAAGGTCCTTGAAAACATTGCATTGCATAAACATCGCATATCATGGCATGACATTTCATAACAGGTACATTGAAGATTGGTTTTCTCATTCTCTCACTATTTATTGTAGCAGAAATGGCTCTTGAACAGGCAGTCAAAGATCTTCGTGCTCGTAATGCTCGGCCTAGGAAATGGTCACCAGCTTGGTCCAAGGCCAGGAAGACTTGAAGAAGCTCATCACCAGAAAAAGGAAAGTCATCGGTGTCCTCAACATGGGAAGATGTCATAAGGGTGGACCTAGGATGGTCATCCGTTTAGAACTCTCAAACAAGAGCGTTGAAACTGATGAAAGTATCAAGAACAACGAAGAAAGCCAGCGTGAGTCTGAATAAAGAGAAGAAGACTATGAGAACGAGCAGTATTCTCAAGAGGATGACAAATACAAACAACTTGAAGACCGTCTGAATGCTTTGGAAAATTTGAAGATGTCTGAGTTGAATTTTGATGATCTGAGCCTAGTTCCTGATGTGGTGATTCCCTGCAAGTTCAAACTTCCTACTTTTACCAAGTATGATGGCATCTCTTATCCGAAGTTGTATTTGAGGTCCTATGTTCAGAAGATCCATCCTCACACTGATGACAGGAAGCTACGGATGCATTACTTTCAAGAGAGCTTATCCGGAGCTCAGTTGGAGTGGTATTATCAGCTATAGAGTACCCACATCCATAGCTGGAATGACTTAGAAGATGCTTTCTACAAGCAGTACAAGTACAATGCTGAATTGGCACCCACTCACATGCAACTATAGAGCATGTCTATGGGTCGTGATGAGAAATTCAAAGAGTATGCTCAAAAATGGAGAGATCTAGCAGGAAGAGTTCAACCACCCTTGTCCAATAGAGAGTTGGTTGATATGTTTATGGGAGCACTGGCAAGCCCATTCTTCAATCATCTGATTAGAAACTCTTCATTCGGATTCACCGAGCTGATATTGACAGGAGAACGTATTGAAGTGGAATCAAGAGAGGAAAGATTCAGGTAGAGTCATCTTCAAATACTGCGAACAGATCTTTTGGTGGTAAGAAAGAAGCCAATCAGATATGGTCGAAGAGTCGTACAAAACCGATCGTACTCAATATGTGGGGCAACAGAATTCCAATCCTACACCAGCTACCTCACGAGACAACACGCGGTAACCGTAACGCCCACGAGGACGCTTTTATGAAGATCAACATGCCATTGTCGCAAGCATTGCAACACATGTTGAAAGCAAAGCTGATTACCTTCAGGGGTCCTCCTCAACACATCAACACTTCCTCTCCGAAGTACAATCGTAATGCCAAGTGTGCATATCACTCCAACAGCCCAGGGCATGACACTGACGACTGTTGGGCTCTGAAGAACAAGATTCAAGACATGATTGAAGCTAAGGAAATTGAGTTTGATCCTCCTACTGAGACTCCGAATGTGATCAATGCACCAAATGCCTAACCACGGCAAAAGTTCCAATGCTATTTACAAGAACTCTTATGCTTTTGATGTGAACGACTTGGCTATTCCTCTGATGACTATTAAGAAAAAACTGCTGCAAGCCGGTGTCAATCCAGGATGCCCAGAGAATTGCCGTTGGTGCCCATCTGCACCTGATGGATGTGCTTGGTTTGGAAGGCGTATCCAATGCATGATGGATAACCGAAAAGTGCTATTTCTGAAACCTTCACCTGTGGAGAGCCTGTGCAAAGACATGTCTAAAAACCTGAAGATCAAAGATGTGAGCGAAGCCATACCAGAAGTCTGGGATACCTTGGGGCAGCCAAGTGGAAAGTTTGATTACATGGTGAAGTATGCCGTTCCTGAAAGCTACAAGATTCCTATTAAAGATGTTAGGGCGACCGGATGGGGAGACGATTTCCCAGAAGACTATGCTGATGTAAACACCGTAAGGATCTCCTCTGCTGATCCTGTGCCTAGAGTGGCACCTCTCATCATTACTTCTCCTGCAGTCCCATACTCCTCGACAAAGCTATACCGTGGAACTATAGGGCTGAAGTTTACTATCACGGCGTCAAGCAGGACCCGCTGACCATTGAAGACATTACAGTTGAAGCTACCATTCCTGACATTGACAACATCACCGGATCAAGTAAGGTGACCAGAACTGGAAAAGTGTTTTCTCTAGAGATCTCTCCTCCAAAAGACACTACGACTCCAGCTCGCATTCCAGCTATCGAACTAGTTCCCGAAGCTAGAGGGAAAGAACTAGTGACTCATCCTGCTCAGACAAAACTACCAAAGGAAGTTGCTGAAGATACCTCCAAGCAAGAAGTGGAGGAAATTCTGAAGATTATCAAGAAGAGTGACTACAATGTTGTGGAACAGTTGGGACAAACTCCGTCCAAAATCTCCGTGCTTTCTCTGCTATTGTGCTCTGAGGCTCATGCTAAGGCCTTGGTGAAGTTTCTGAAGAATGCTCACATATCGCAAGACACTACTACTGATCAATTTGAAGTTTGTATTGCTAGCCTGGCTACCAGCAACGTTCTAGGCTTTTCTGATGTTGATTTGACTTCTGCCGGAAGGAAACACAACAAAGCCTTGCACATCTCTATTGAATGCAATGGAGTTACATTGTCTCATGTTTTGGTAGATATCGGTTCTGCTCTGAATATCCTACCGAAGAGTGCATTTGACCGACTTGACGTTGAAGGATTGGTCTTGAATCCCAGCAACATAATTGTGAGAGCTTTTTATGGTTCTAAACGAATAGTACATGGAGAGCTCATTCTACCAGTTAAAGTCGGTTCCCAGACTTTCGACTCCACTTTCTTTGTCATGGACATCCTTCCAGCTTAATCTTGCCTACTTGGAAGCCCTTGGATACATGGGGCAGGTGCTGTTACCTCTACCTTGCATCAAAAGCTGAAGTACCCGGTGAAGGGGAAGATTTTTACAGTATGCGGTGAGGAGGAATATATGGTAAGCCATCTGCAGGCATTCCGATACCTCGAAATGGAAGGTGAATTCTTCGAAACTCCCTGTCAAGCTTTGAGATGGCCCAAGAGTCATGCCTGACTCTCTTGTCACTCCCCGGTTACACAAGTTCCGCTTAGGATGGCCTCACTGAAGGATGCTCAAGCTGCAGTTGAAGAAGGAGGTAGTACTATTTGGGGTCAGCTCCCCGATAATCCTTTCAAATCTGACAAGACTGGTTTAGGCTTCACCATCAAAGGTCAGAAGATGATACGTTGCGAACGTGCCGAAAAACTTCCCTTCCACATCAGGAAGGATGGAGTCCATGCTATAGGAGACAATGACAGTGACTTCGACATCAGCGATTGGATCTTCCCAACTCTCGACGACGGACTCAGCAATTGGAAGACCGAAGAAGTCATACCAATCTCCTTTACACAGGAGTAATTGCTTTTGTTTTCTGTTATGCTTTTCGTTTTCTGCGCCTTGAACAATAAATTTAAAGCCTAGTGCCTTGCCCGGGGCATCATGGCTCATTTTGAGGGTTATTATTTGTCATTTGCATATTTTCATTCAATAAAATCATTGTACTTTTGCATTTAAGTGTTGTTTTCTTTTCTTTTCTTTTACTACCCCTTCAAAAGCTATGTGTTCTTACACACACCCACGTGATACATTGCAGATTCACTCTGAATCTCGTTGATAACAGCTTTGCTATTGCTAAATATGACTTCGATAATCCGATCTACCAAGCCGAAGACGAAGGTGACGAAGACTGTGAAGTGCCAGGAGAACTTGTCAGACTGCTACAACAAGAAGAACGGGTTATGCAGCCACACGAAGAGCCAGTCGAGGTTGTGAATCTAGGTACTAACGAAGACAGAAAAGAAATCAAGATAGGAGCAGGTCTTGAGAACAGTATCAAAGAGAGATTGGTTCACATGCTACGAGACTATATCGAGGTTTTTGCTTGGTCATACGAAGATATGCCAGGTTTAGACATTGACATTGTGGTACACCGGTTACCGACAAAAGAAGGTTTTCTCCCAGTAAAGATGAAGGTTCGTCGCATGCGTCCTGAGATGTCAGAGAAAATCAAAGCCGAAGTTATGAAACAGTTCAACGCCAGTTTCTTAGTCGTCACTTCTTATCCACAATGGGTTGCAAATGTGGTACCTGTACCTAAGAAAGATGGCAAAGTACGAATGTGTGTGGATTACAGAGATTTGAACAGAGCAAGTCCGAAAGACGATTTCCCACTGCCTCATATTGATGTTCTAGTCGACAACACCACTCAACATAAGGTTTTCTCCTTCATGGAAGGTTTATTTGGTTACAATCAGATCAAAATGGCCCTTGAAGACATGGAGAAGACTACTTTCGTTACACAGTGGGGCACATTCTGCTACAAGGTCATGCCGTTCGGTCTGAAGAACGCTGGCGCCACTTATCAATGTGCCATGGTGGCATTATTTCATGACATGATTCATCACGAGATAGAGGTCTACGTCGACGACATGATAGCTCGATCACAGACTGAAAAGGAACATCTCGATTATTTGCGGAAACTGTTTGATAGACTGAAGAAGTACAAACTAAGACTCAATCCTAACAAGTGCCCCTTTGGAGTCAGATCCGGTAAGCTCCTGGGGTTTGTTGTCAGTAATAAAGGTATTGAGGTTGACCCCGCCAAGGTTAAAGCTATCCAATAAATGCCAGCGCCCCGCATCGAGAAAGAAGTCAGAGGTTTCTTGGGACGACTGAACTACATTGCCAGATTCATTGCACATCTAACTGCTACTTGTGAGCTAATCTTCAAATTACTGAAGAAAGATCAAGTAGTGGAATGGAACGACGATTGCCAGATCACTTTTGACAAAATCAAAGAGTATCTCCAGAATCCTCGTATCCTGATGCCGCCTGCCAAAGGAAGACCTCGCATCATGTACTTAACAGTATTAGAGAACTCAATGGGGTGTGTGTTGGGGAAACATGACGAGTCTGGTCGAAAAGAGTATGCAATATACTACCTTAGCAAAAAGTTTACCGAATGTGAAACAAGATACTCACAGCTCGAGAAAACTTGCAGCGCTTTGGCTTGGGCTACTCGCCGACTAAGATAGTATATGTTGACTCACACTACCTTGTTGATCTCCAAGATGGATCCGATAAAATACATATTCGAGAAACCAGCTCTCTCCGGAAGAATAGCAAGATGGCAAATGATCTTGACTGAATACGACATCCAATATACTTCTCAGAAAGCGATCAAAGGAAGTGTGGTAGCCGATCATTTGGCTCATCAAGCCGTAGATGACTACCCCTATGCTCGAGTTTCCGCATTTAAGATGTTTTGTTAGTTACTGATTGTGAAGAACTAGGCCCAGACGAAGGACCGGAACAAGGATCCTAATGGACCATGGTCTTTGATGAAGCCTCAAACGCATTTGGAAATGACATTGGCGCCATCATTACATCTCCTACGGGCGGACACAATCCTTTCACCGCCAGATTATGTTTCAGTTGCACTAACGACATGGCCGAATACGAAGCTTGCATCATGGGCATTAAAGCTGCTATTGATTTAAGAATCAAATTCTTGCAAGTATATGGAGACTCAGCTTTAGTGATCAGTCAGATTAAGCCTGATCCCTTACTTCGAGGAAACATCCGAATCTCATTCCATATTGGGAGCATGTTTTGAGCCTGATCCCTTACTTTGAGGAAATCACTTTCGATCATATTCCACGAGAAGAGAATCAGTTGGCGGACACATTAGCTACTATGTCATCTATGTTCAAGGTCAAATGGGACAACGAGGCTCCCCAAATCATCATCGAAAAGTTTGACAAACCAGCATACTGCTATGAACTTGATACAGAAGAGAAGCCTCGGTTCTACGAAGTGAAGAGGTATCTTGAGACTCGGGAATATCCCGCAGGGGCATCTGTCAACGATAAGAAGTTCTTGAGAAGATTCGCATCCAAACTTTTTCTTAGCAATGACATCCTATACAAGCGCAACCACGACTTGTGCTTACTCCGCTGTGTAGATCAGAAAACTGCAGAACGAATCATGGAAGAATTACACGAAGGCGCATTCGGTACCCACTCCAGTGGACATACGATGGCTAAGAAGATTCTGAGAACAGGTTACTATTGGTCCACCATGGAAGTTGATTATCACCGCTATGCTCGATCTTGTCACAAATGCTAGATGTACGCAGACAAAGTGCACGTACCTTCGGTGCCGCTGAATGTTATGACCGCTCCTTGGCCTTTCGCAATGTGGGGCATTGACATGATCGGAGAAATCAAAACTACCACTTCCAACGGATATCGTTTCATCCTTGTGGCAATTGACTATTTCACCAAATAGGTAGAAGCAGCCTCGTTCGCATCTCCTACCAAGAATGTTGTGGCTCGATTCATCAAGCATAATCTCATCTGTCGGCACGGCACTCCCGAAAGGATTATCACAGATAATGGTACCAACCTCAACAACAAAATAATCACGAACTCTGCACGTAGTTCAAGATCAAGCATCACAACTCTTCTCCGTATCGGCCTAAAATGAATGGCGCAGTGGAAGCTGCCAACAAGAATATCAAGAAGATCATACAGAAGATGACAGTGACTTACAAGGATTGGCATGAGATGTTGCCATTTTCTCTCCATGGTTATCGCACTACAGTACAAACATCTACAGGGGCAACCCCTTCTCTCAGATACGGTATGAAAGGCCCCGCCAATCGAGGTTGTGTACCTCAACCGTAGTCCTCCAGGACACAAAACTAGGTAAAGATTAATGGATCCAGACTCGCCTTGACCAGACCAACTTGATCGATGAAAAACGACTCGCATCCATCTGCCATGGACAGATCTATCAGAAACGAATGATCAGAGCGTTCAACAAGAAAGTCAAACACCGAGTCTACAAGGTCGGTGATCTAGTAGTCAAACGGATCATCCTTCCACAAGGTGATCCCAGGGGCAAATGGACTCCCACCTACGAGGGACCGTTTGTAGTCAAAATAGTATTTTCTGGCGAAGTTATGATACTTAGCACCATGGATGGGAAGACTGCCCACACCCTGTGAACGTAGATATAGTCAAAAAATACTACGCATAAATGAGACCCGCTAGGTCGATTGGCCTAGGCAAAAATAAGGGCATCCTGGAGAACCAAAAAGGTTCGGGAAAAAGTTAAGGATATATACAAAAAATGTACACCCTGCAAGTCAAAAACCTGCAAAGGTGACTTGGGCAAAAAAGGGTATCCCGGTAGACTGAAAACTTGAAAGGGCGGTCTAGGCAAAATTTAGGGATTTAAGCATACGACTACGTCTCGTCCAGATCACCTACTTACAGATTATAGCCTACTATCAACATTCAAGGTTCAAATGGCGAAAATCAATTCACTCACTTTCTACTGACAGCAAGGAGATGAGATAGTCGAAATATATGAGCACTAGCATAGTTGAAACTCGACGAGATTATTTCCGCATAGGTTTTACTTTCACTGTATACAAACTACTTGGCCATACGCCACCTTTCAAAATTAATGCAAATTCTTTCTTTTACAGTGTTCACTATTGTTGTTTTTTGCATAAAGTCCAATGATTGCTTTGAATGATTATATGCATTTGACAATAAACATTTGTTCACAAACATACTAAAAGCGAACGAACAAAAATAATTACTGCAAGTTCTAGCAATTGAGATGACGGCTAAAATCACCAATACATTCCTCGCGAGATAGTTCCACAAAGGTATTTATCCCCAGCAAAATATCTCCCAATGATTATCATTCCCCGACATTAGCAGTATCCAGACTTGAAACTTGGTCAGATAGTGCATCGGAGGAACCCCATGCCTCTTTTATTCCCCAGCCAAAGGTTTCAACAAACTTCAGATTCATCACCTCAAAGGAATTTTCGAGCCTCAACTCCAAGCAATAATCAGATATTCCCCAACAAGATCTACGCACAAGATCCCCAACGGAGTATCTCCCAGCTTTTATTATTCCCAACAACATTAATATCTAGGCTCGAAACTTGGTCAGATAGTGCATCGAAGGAAACCTACATCTCTTTCTTCTCCAAGTCAGGGTTTTTAGCAACTTCATCCCCAAGCAGAAGTCAGAAATCCTCGGCAGAACGTACTCATCTTATTCAAGATGGATATGTTTTGAAATGCCATAACATCTACATTCATACGTTATTAATAAAAATCATGACATGTGCATATATCATTCACGTACTTTGTCATATGCTCGCATGCATCATAATCTGCAAAAGACTAATTATATCTTGTCAAGGTTTTATTTCCCCTAGCAGGTAAAATATATGTTCCAAGCGAAAGGTCGAGGATTAATACCCGAAACAAGACGGGGAACCCAATCTGAAAGGCCATACAAATCTTTTCCAAATGGAAGGTCCAGGATTAATACCTGAAGAAAGACGGGGAACCCAATCTGAAAGGCCATACAAATCTTTTCCAAATGGAAGGTCTAGGATTAATACCCGAAGCAAGACGGGGAACCCAATCTGAAAGACCATGCAAGTTGTCTTCTGGTAACGGGCATTGGAGTAATACCCGAAGCAAGACGGGAAAGCTATCCACATTCTGCCAACTATCTACCTCAGAATAGCCAGGACGAAGGTTTATTCTGACTCTCTCTTATTATCAACAGCAACTACAGAGTCTAGCATACGACCCAGTTTCCTCGGATGGCATCTCTAAGCCCATCTCCGACTATTTGTCGACCTCTCTCCACCTTCAGAATGCTGGATATTTGGTTAAAAACCAATACATACCAATAACCTCATTCAAAGACGAGTGTGAAGTCTAACGTACGACTCAACATCAGCCGCTCCTGGATGGCATCTTAAGCCCATCTCCGTGCTTTCTTCTATTCTCAAACAACCCCTAGGGAATCTAACGTACGATTCATTCCCCAGCATCAATCTCTCCTGATGGCATCTTAAGCCCATCTCCGATGTTTCTTCTATTCAAATGACGTTCGTGAGTCTAGCATATGACTCACTCTCCAGCAACAACTTCTCCAAATAGCATCTATAAGCCCATTCCAGCGCATCATCAACCAAAGCGAGTGCAAATTTTCAGGTGTACCCGAGTGTTCAATCATCTTCTACCTTCAGGTCACGAAAGGCAAGCATGCCAATCTAACCCTTCCAGTACAAGAAGATTGAACAGGGGCAACTGTTATACCCCAAAATTTTCCCTCTTATTTCTCAAGACATTTCACATATCCATACTCAAGTATTTCACAAGGGATGATCAGACAAATCCTCTCCTAAGCAATCAACCCAAGCTAGGGTTTTGGCTATCCTCAAACCAAGGTAGGCCTCCAACATTTCCAATGGTCATCATGCCTCATCATATGCTTCAAAGAATCTCCATGTCAAGTTTCAAGACTTACAAGTCAAGTTTCCTAAGACAATTGCTCAGATGGTTGAAAATAAGATGTATTGGACAAAGAGTCAACTGTGGTCAACATACAGTCAAACTTCATAATTTTTGGTCAGCATCAATATTTTTAAGTGATATTCATAATTTGATCAAGGTTTGATCATGATTCATCAAGAAAAGTCAAGAATTGATCAAAAGTCAAAGTTTCTAAATTGGGCTTTCTTAGACAAAAGTCAACAGAACTTTGACGAAGCATAACTTTCACATACTTTATCAGAAATTTTTCCACCACAGCTCATTTTGAAGAGAATTCAATTCTCTACAACTTTATGTCTCACAAGCTTGGGCAGAAAATGCTTCATTTGGAAGTTATGGATCAAAATATTACACGTCCTTTTTAAAAGTCAACAAAAAGTCACCTTTTTGTAAAGAAGTGTTCATGAAAATGGAAACTCCAATGAAGATGAAACCAAAGATTTTGTTTACAGGACATCTTGAGCTTTCTAAAAAGTCCAAGGACACCCAAAAATGTTAAAAATGGAGTAAGATACACCTTGCACAAGTTGAGCATTTTTGAGGAGGTGCACAAAGAGAAATACTTGACAAAACCAAAATTTTTGCAAATGGGCCTAACTTTTCTTGATTCAAACATGTTCCTTAGCTGAATTGGAACCTCCAAGCCCAAGGCCATGAATTTATCTTTTATTTTTTATTTATTTTGGATTTTTAATCATTTAAAAGCCAATTTAATTAAAATAAAAGATAGAAAATCAAAAATTAATTGCAAGGTGGATTTTTCTCTCATTCTTGAGATCCAAGAAGGCCATACAAGCTGTCAATTTCGAATTTCATTGATTGGAAAAGGAATTGAATGGGATTTTATCAAAAAAGACAATATTTGGTTTCATTCCAGATCAAATATTTTCTCATTGATTGGCATATAATTTCTTCATAATTCTTGACCTAATTCACTCTACTATAAGTACGTGTTGCATCCACAAGCACAAGGGACGAAATTCTTGCCTCCAAGAACCCTAAAAAAGCTTCAAAAAACCGTGTGATACAAGGAAGTGGCAGCCAGGTTTTTGGATCAATTCAAGTCAAACAAAGTGTTCCAACACATTCCTTGATCCTCTCTGAAGCTTTTCCAATCATTACCAGCCATCAACAAGCCTAGAATCACGAAAACACGATTTCGATTTGAACACTCTAACTCAAATTTGATTTTTGATTTTCATGCATATTTAACATGTTTTGATTGTTTGTTTGTGTTTAGAATGGAGTTTCGATACTTTCTGCATAGGTTAATTGGAGTTTAGACACAAGAATCATGAGTTGCCATTGTTAGGGTTCATAAGCTCCAATTGGGGTTTTCTAGAATAGGAAAAATTGGACGAAACCAATGATCCCAACATGTTCAGTGGATCAAACCGAGTTGATCCATGTCCCCGTAACAAATTTATGTTGCATATCTTTAGATTTTGATTTTTGCAGGTGTTATAGCTACGGACAATCCGTTGGTAAAAGCTTTAGCTACGAACCAAAATCGTAGCTAAAAGTTTAAATATTCAAACAAGGAAGACGAAGTTCTTGGCGCGTGTTTTTAGTTTGGTTTTCAGAAAATTGATTCCCTTATAATTATTTCGTTTCATATTACTAACAGCTAAACACTCCAGCTCAGATGACAAGCAGCCCGCGCGTGTGAGGGATAAGGCTTGGGTTCGTTCCTGGCTTTGTCAAATAATTTTTTACACTTTACAAAAACTAACACTTTTTCTTATTTTCTTCATATTTTTCCGTTTAATTTAATTTCTTTTCAAACAATTTTCTAATGCATAAAAAAAACACCAAAAAATATTTTCTTTTTGCATTTAGGACAGAAAAATATTTATTTAATTTTTGGCATAAAAATTAATATTTTTGCATGCATATTTTAATTAATTGTTAATTAGCCATAAAATTTACTTTTAATTATTTTTCCTTACTAAAACCAATCCAGAAAATTCCTAAAAAAATTGTTCTATCATCTAATTAGGATTACTAACCTAAAAACTTTTTCCTAACTTAAAAATCTTTTTTTACTAACACATTTTCTCTTATGCGAAATTCTTTTCTTTTTCCGATTATTATGTATCTCCTTCCAGGTTGTAATAGTTAGGATTAATTTTCTCACATTCTTTTTCAATATTATGTAAGTGCTCATGGGATGTAATAGCTTAATTAGGATTTACTTTCCGCACTCCTATATTATGTATCTGCCCCAAAGCCATGTAATAGCGTAGGATTTACTTTTCGCACTTTACTTTCCGCAATTTACTTTCCGCACCCATATAAACTTCTAGTAACTAGGCGTGTATGGCAAGATAAAAACGAACGTAGATCACTTCTAATTGCAAGATAACATATCTGAATTTAACATACTGTCTTCACACATGCACTCCCTAGAGTATTTTCTCTCGTTGCCTTTCGAACAAATGGTCAAGTCCCTCGAACGTAGAGGTATCCTAGCACCGTTGCCTACAAGCATTTCATCATAGTCCCTTCAATACAAAGATCATAGTCCCCCGACGTGGCCTACTAATACATGATTTCGTCCCTCGATTGTTGCCTACGAAAAGTGATGATCGTCCCTTTGAATGTGCTAGGATACTCCTACAAGTTGCCTTCTATGACCATCCGATGTCCCTTCGAATGTCCCTTTTACATCCAACGAATAGGGTTACCTACCAACTAATGGTATGGATAGCACTATTCTAAAGGAAAGTAAAATATCACGAAAACGACCATTCTGAGTAGGTAATAAGACTTTTAGTTGCTTGCTCTATCAAAATCTTTTCACACCTCACACTTTTGTCAAAGTTTAAAACACTTTTCCAAAATGAAACATTTCCAAACACTTCGTATACATTCCTTTAATTGGATAAAAGAAATGTCGGTGGCGACTCTTGCTATCCGCAACATTTGCGATCAAAAGCAAAACACAATCCAAAGTCAGTTCTCCCACCGTATTACTGAATGGTAGTGAAATTGACTTCCCAGCTGATGATCAAAGGTACCGTTTGCTTGAGGAAAAGTTGAAAGTTGTTGAGGGACAGAAAATGTCAGGGTTGGACTTATCTGATTTTGGGTTGGCACCTAGAGCGAGAATTCCTCAAAAGTTCAAAGTCCCTGTATTTTAAAAGTACAACCAGGGGACATGTCCAAAGAATCACATTATTGCTTATTTCCGCAAGATGGCGGTGTAAACTGAAGATGAAAGGCTTCTAATGCACTTTTTCAGGAAAGTTTGACTGGAGCGTCGCTAGAATGGTATATGCATCTTGAGAGGAACCCTATCAAGACATGGCGTGACCTGGTGGTTGCTTTTATCCAACCATACCAATTCAACATTGACATGGCTCTGACCTGTACGCAGTTATTGAGTTTATCTCAAAAATTGAGTCAGACATTCAAGGAATATGCTCAAAAATGGAGAGAACTCGCTGCTAGAGTTCAACCACCCATGATGGAGCGGGAGATGATTTATATGTTTACCAGCACTCTGTCTGGACATCATTATGTTGCTTGTAGTACTTGCTAGTTTTGCTGAGATGGTCCGTTATGGTGAGCGAATCGAGAATGGGCTGAAAGTTGGAAAGATCCATTATATTGAGGGAGGAAGTTCCTCTGGTGCAAAGAAAACTTATAGCGGTCATCCCAAGAAAGGGAAGGGAGAAGCCAGTGTTGTATATGGAGGCAGGGGAAAAGCACAAGTCAATGTCGTGACTATTTTTCGCTCCTTAATCACAAGCTCAACAAGCACCTCGTCAACAAAACCAGAGGCAGCAAGAGAATCGCACCCCTAAGAGGTTTGACGCCATTCCGATGAGTTATGCTGATTTATTTACCCGATTGACTGATCTCAAGTTGGTAGTGCCAAAGGCCTCATTCCCACCTCCTCTAGACAAGCGTCCTAGGAATTACGATGTCAATGCCATTTGTGAGTTCCATTGCGGAACATTGGGGCATAATATTGAGAACTGTTATGCGTTCAAATGCAAAGTACAAGACTTGATCGATTCAAAAGCTATTGAATTGGAAGCTCAACCGCAACATGCCAGGCCAAATGCTACCCAGAACCCGATGCCGTGACATGCCGATGGGGTTGTCCAAGCTGTAATGGAAGATGGGAGGTCTTGATTTGATCATGGATGTTGACCTGGTAAAGACCCCATTACCTTTTGTCAAGGAATACTTGATCAAGAGAGGTGTTTTCGCTGGTTGTGAAGCTAGTTGCGAAAGATGTAAACATTGTTCGAATGGTTGTGCAAGGTTAAAACACGTTATTCAGTATCTGATTACTAGTGGCTAATTGCAGTTTGATCAGATTAAGAAGGATAAGAAGGATGGAATACAAGATGTATCTATGATTACTATCTCTTACTCTCTGATTGTTATATCTGCACCAACAAAACCTGTTCTACTGGCAATCAAAAAACCCAGTCCCCTGCCGTATGAAAGTGACAAAGTTGTGTCATGGCATTATGGGTCGGATGTTTATTATCATGGTGTAAAACAGGAAGATGTCTCTTCCTCTGCTAAGAAGGATGACGAGTTGAATGTTTCCAACACTGATAACCTTGCCGGTAGTAGTGGCATGACGAGAAGTGGTCGAATATTCTCTGCTCCTGTGACACAATCAAAAGCAGATGCTTTGGCAAAGGCCAAAGGCAAACAACCAATGAAACAACTTGAACTACAAGGTGCCAATCCTGACCTGAAGAAGGATGTTGAGGAAATTATGAAGTTTATTCGCAAAAGTGATTTCCGGGTGATTGATCAGCTTGCCCAGACGCCCGCTAAAAATTTTATACTGCCTTTGCTGCGAGACTCAGAAGCGCATAAGAATGCTTTAATGAAGCTGTTGAGAACTGCCTTCGTGCTGCAAGAAATGTTTGTGGGGCAATTTGGGAATGTATGCGCAAGTATTTCAGCTAAAAATGGTTTGGGTTTTACTGATTTTGATCTTTAGCCAGAGGGTCGAAACCATAACAAAGCGCTGCATATTTGCATGGAATGCCGAGGCACTACCTTGTCCTGTGTACTGGTGGATACTGGTTCCTCTTTGAATGTAATTACCAAGTCAGCATTGATGAAGATCGACTATGGTGGTCTTGAACTCCGACCTAGTGATTTGATTGTTAAAGCATTTTATGGTTCCAGGCGTTCTGTCTTTGGAGAGCCAGATCTTCCCATCAAAATCGGTCTGCAGGTGTTCAATACAACAATTTTTGTTATGGATATCCAACCTGCCTACTGTTGCCTTCTAGGCCATCCGTGGACTCACAAAGCTAGAGCGGTTACATCCACCCTTCATCAAAAGTTGAAATACACTGTTGACGAGAAAACAATCATAGTTTGCGCTGAAGAAGAATATGTTGTGAGTCACCTTGCTTCATTCTGGTACATTGAGATTGACGGTGAGATTCATGAAACTCCGTTTCAAGGTTTTGAGACCGTTCATATGCTAAAAACCCCTCAACAGGAGGAAGTTACGAAAGACAAGCCAGAATCTTCCATGGCATCCTTAAAAGATGCTAAAGCTGTGGTTGAGGATGGACGCCCTCAAGGATGGGGAAGTGTGGTGAAGGTTACACCCAAATTCAACAAGTTCGGGTTGGGCTTTGACCCCGTATTGCACCGCCAGATTCTTAAAGCACCCAACTTGGTTACTCCTGTAAAGTTTTCAAGCACTGGCGTCAATCCTGGACAAGGAAATACAGTTGATGACTCAGATAATGAATTTGACATTGACAAGTGGATCCGCCCCAGTGTACTTGGCATGGAACTAAACAATTGGACTTCAGAAGACTGCGTCCCAGTCACGATGGTCAAAGAGTAATTTTATTTTGTTCCTGTCATCATGCAAAATAATTCTTGTGCTCTGCCCAAAGCACAATGAATCATATGTAGGGTCACCATGTTTGCATTTGCAGTTTTTTACCATTAAACAAAGAACGTCTTTTCATTCAAATATTTTGTTCCCTTTCCTTCATTTTTACATCACAATTTTAAAACACAAAATGACAATCCTTTATTTTTATTTTTATCATCTAAAAACTAAAATAAACATTAAAATCAATTATGCAGATATAATCCCACACTCTTAATGGATCCCTTAGATAACGACTCTGCTATCACTCTTTATGACTTTGATAATCTGATCAACCAAGCCGAAGAAGAAGGTGAGGAAGATTGTGAACTCCCTGAAGAGCTAGAAAGAATGTTAAGACAAGAGGAAAAGGTTACCCAACCGTATCAGGAAGAGATTGAGAAAGTGAATCTAGGCAATTCTGATGTGATTAGAGAGGTTAAAGTTAGGGCTTCTTTAGAAGACAATGTGAAGCAAATATTGGTTGAACTACTCCGAGAGTATTCTGATATCTTCGCCTGGTCTTACACATACATGCCTGGGTTGGATACCGACATTGTTGTGCGCAAGCTGCCATTGAGAGAAGATTGTCCTCCTGTTAAGAAAAAGCTTCGAAGAGCTCATCCTGAGATGTCTAAGAAGATCAAAGAGGAAGTCCAAAAACAGCTTGATGCAGGCTTTCTGAATGTCATCTCTTATCCTCCATGGGTCGCCAACATTGGGCCTGTGCCCAAGAAATACGACAAGGCTAGAGTGTGTCGACATATAGATTTAAAGGCATTTTGATCATTAGGTACATTTTGCATTGTACATAGTTCATGCATATGCATCTCAAGTATCTGTGTTAATGTACAAGTTAGAATTGACATGATTATGCATTACGCCTTTGTGGCATAGCTTGTTTGCATTGAGCTCATGTAATTCATAGATTGATCCTTGATGTTAGAATTATTGATACAACTTGCATTCTTAACATATTCATGTATTAGCTTTGCACATATGAGAATTAGAATTGTTGATACAACTTGCATTCCTCACATGTTCATGCATTAACTTTGCACATATGAGCATTAGAATTGTTGATACAACTTGAATTCTTAACATGTTCATGCATTAACTTTGCACATATGAGCATTAGAATTGTTGATATAACTTGAATTCTTAACATGTTCATGCATTAGCTTTGCACATATGAGCATTGGAACTGTTACCTTGACTTGCATTCCTTACACATTCATGCATTGATTTTCATCTATGAGCATTGGAATTATTACCTAACTTGCATTACTCACATGCTCATGCATTGATTTTCACCTATGAGCATTGGAATTTTTTACCTAACTTTCATTCCTCACATGTTCATACATTGATTTTCATATATGAGCATTGGAAATATTACTTTAACTTGTGTTCTTCACATGTCATACATAACTTCTCATCACGTGGATAATTCATGATTTGCCTTGACATACGTTCTTCACATTGCTTTCGCATCACTTTGACATACTTGCCTTTTCATGCTTGGAGATTGCTTGGTTGCTTTGTCGTGTTTTCATTCTCTCTTTGCATTCTCGCTTTCAAACAAGTTTTGAGTGTAAGAGCTTCCAATGAGCATTTTGCTTTGATGACTTGATTGTATGGATCGACTTTTGGCATGAGAACATCATGGAAAGGAGATTTGGCTCAAAACAGGAAATTCTGCAGGTTACAGACTGCACTTAGCGCCACCAGAAGCGCGCTAAGCGCCAAATTCACTAACTTTTGTGTTACAGGTCGCGCTTAGAACCACCAGGAGAAGGCTTAGCGCCAAATGTTCTGTTCGGGTCACGCTTAGCACCAAATACTAGGCTTAGAGCGAGCTAGCACTGAAAATCCTTTTCTTTCTCAATTTTGAATGCAAACATCATATGTTCTAAAACTCTTGAACGTTGTTTGAGATGTATTTGATGCAAGAGCTTGTGTTGTAAATACATATGACACAATATTTTAATGTTTTTCGCTTGTATACCCAAGTATACATTCTTTTTGCTTGATTTTTGGGTCTAACTCCCTTCTTGCAGGTGTTTTGCGCTTGTATACCCACGTATACATTCTATTGTCTACTTTTCGAGTCTAACTCCCTTCTTGTAGGTGTTTTGTGCTTGTATACCCATGTATACTTCTTATTATTTGATTTTTCGGTCTAACTCCGTTCTTGCAGGTACAACTTGATTGGAATGTGTATACACATGTTCCTTGGCTTGTGCGCATATGCGTACACTCTATTGTTTGCTTGCATAATTTTCTTGCAGGTGTTATTACTTTGGATACGTATGAGCGCGTGTTTCGCTTGTTTTTGATACCTTGAGTGCTTCTCACCGGTTTACTCTTATTGCATGGCTGCAGTAATTGAAGTTTTCTGGAGTATTTCTTTAGCTTGCAGTGCACTTCGGATTCTATATCCGTTTGGGAGTTTCTACACCATTTACTGCATTCTCTTACAGCTTTCCTAGATATCATGAGAAGTAGGAATAGAGATGCATGATGGGGTTTCTGTAGTTGGAGCATGTTTAGGAACCCCTCTGGTTTATTTAAAGACCCATTTAGGGTGCTTCTGTTTGCTAATTGTGTTTGGTTTGTTTCAAGTCCTCATCCATGCATTGGGAAGCGATTTTCAGTAAGTGTTTACAATTGTGCTTGCATAGGTCAAGTGGTTAGGACACCCGACGTGGTACCACTATGCAAAGATCCACGTTTTTATTTTTTCCTTCTATCGAGTCATGATATATGGGGCAAGCGAAAAGGGTCGGGCAATCGTCCCCCATTTTTTTAGTCCGTGTCTTGTATGGTACACACGAATCGTGTTACTATTGCTTTATCGAGTCGATCACAAAAGTGGCCAGAGTTCCCTATTCTGACTCTCCACTCATTCCTGATGTTCGCATTTACTGCAGAACTCCCGTCATTTTCTCTATAGGCTATGCCTGGAATTGTTTGACATTTGTTTGTGCATTTAATTGCTTGTGCGCTTCTGCCAAAGAACTTGATTGCTTCATCCCCTTGTATCCCTTGGTTCTACAACCAAGATGGATATAGGATAGCTTTCCATCAGGTCCGCTCGGTTAGGATTGCTCTCGAACCTAGACATTAGGATTTACATCCTTTGCATGTTGACATTGGTCGAGATTTCCCTATATCCTCAACCATAGGTCCAATCTTTGCATGACGACATTAGGGTTAGTGCTAGCTAGTCTCCCTTTTGTTTTTCTAGTTCTTTTTGCATCCTTACATGTGATTAAAACTAAAACTTGCTTTCTTTTTCTTTTGAAAACAAAACACTTAATAATGGTTTGAACTCCTTTCTTAAAGGTAAAAGCAACCAACCAAGACAAACTCTTTTTCGCTTACGGGCACATTCTCTTTTTGTGTTTAAAATCTTTTCATAAGTAAAAAACACAAAACCCACCAAAACAAGTGAGCCGAACTACGAAGCTCTGACTTTCCCATTGCACGAGGGAATACGTAGGCAACATGTCACAGGGGTCGATCGAGCACAACTAGTAAATACCTCTTTCTTTTCCCCGTGGTTTCTTTATATTCACTTTTCTTTTGCATGCATTATAGCGATTAAGCATAGATAGATATAACACACCCCTTAGCTAGAAGATAGATATGGATACTGTAGAGTATTATGGGCGTGTGGGTGATAATTCCTTCCCCTCGCGTAACTAACTCCCTTACTTTGATTCTCTCGATATCTCGATCATAGGACCGCGATTTCTCCCCTTCAGGTTTACTCGATGTTTTCCTTTCTCCTTCGTGAGATAAAAGACGTTCGATGGGGACTCCATTGATACACCCCTATCAGTCGGAAGTCCAGCCGGGTGGTTTCAAGGTTGCACTGGTGTGGGATTGGAGATCAGGACTGCCCCCACAGATTGATTGCGATCAGCTTTGTAACGGTTCTTCTGACCATACACATCATTTTCTTCTTTCTTCCCACCAAAATATCTCTTTGCAGCATTTGAAGATGTTTCGAATTGAATTTTTCCGCTCTTGATTTCAGCTTCAATACATTCGCCTATCAGTAACAGCTCGGTGAATCCGGATGAGGAATTTCCAATCAGATGATTGAAGAATGGGCCTGCGAGTGTTCCCATAAACATGTCAACTAATTCCCTATTGGACAAGGGTGGCTGGACTCTTCTTGCTAGATCTCTCCATTTTTGGGCGTACTCTTTAAACTTCTTATCAAAGCCCATAGACATATTCTGCAGTTGCATGCGGGTTGGTGCCAATTCAGCATTGTATTGGTACTATTTGTAGAAAGCATCTGCCAAATCATTCAAAGTATGAATGTGAGTATTCTCTAGCTGATAATACCACTTTAACTGTGCTCCGGACAAACTCTTTTAAAAGAAATGCATCCATAATTTCCTATCAATAGTGTGTGGTTGAATCTTCTAAACATAGGACTTCAGATGAAGCTTCGGAAAAGAAATACCATCGTACTTAGCAAAAGTAGGAACTTTGAACTTGCGGGGAATGACCACTCCATGGACCAAACTTAAGTCATCAAAATTCAATCCTGACATTTTTCAAATTTTCCACATCATTCAGACGATCTTCGAGTTGCTTATACTTCTCGTGATCGGGAGATTACTGCTCGTTGATATAGTCTTCTTCCTCTTCTTCTTGAGACCCATGATGGCTTCCTTCATTGGCATTGATACTTCCTTCAGTTTCGCCGCTCTTTTCTAGAGAATTCAAGCTGTCTGACTACCTTAACTGTACCTCTGAACCTTTTTCCTAAGTTGAGAATGTCATGTACTTTCTTCTTCCTCTTGGTGATGAGCTCTTTCACATCTTTTTGTCCTTGGGCCAAGTTGGTGAACATCTCTTGGAACTGAGCATTCTGAGCTTGGAGATCCTTGACAGTTTGTTCGAGAGCCATTTCTTCTGAAATAAACAGCGAGAGAATAAGAAAACCGATCTTTGAAGTACCTATTATGAAATGATATGATATGATATGCAATGTTATGAAATGTTATGCAATGCAATGTTTTCAAGGACCTTAGGAATTTAAATTTGTTAAACAAGCAAGAACAAACTTTTTATTAGTCTGATTAGTAAATACAAAAGAAAGTTCAAGTACAAAATAAAAACTCATAGTGTTTACGGCTCCCATGGATGCTTCCTCTTTGTGTTGACATAGGTGTTAATGCTTTTCTCCTCGTGAAGTAGCTTCGTCAGCTCCAATAATCTTTTCTCGCTTGCATAGCATCGAGCTTCGAATGTATCCCTTTCTTCTTTAAGTTGAGCCCAGGATCTCTTCAATTCTTCAAAATTAGTAGGCATATCTTGATGAAGGATGGTATCTGATTCATCTCCTTCAGCGACCGCTTTCATAATTACTAGTAGAATAACAGCATATGGCATCATGAGATTTTGTGCGCGAGCCGACACCCATTTGAGTTCCCAAGAAATGGAATTTTTATGCCCCAAAGTCTTGGTATCAGTCTTCTTTACCATGCCCCATGTATGCACAAATCTTCGACGTTAACCTTGGAGATTGTTTTCGTAGTCAAATACAATGCCTTGGATAAGCATGTCATGAGGACCATCTCTTCGAGCATAACCAAATTGTCATAGCGCTAGAGAAGGATTGTAAGTGATACCTCCCCTTATGCCAAGAAGCGGCATATTGGGGAATCCCCCACAACTGTCAATGAAAGTGAAGTCTTTTTGAGAGTAGAGAGACCAATGAATATTTGTATGAGAGAGTGACATAAACCTTTGAGACCATTTCAAACCTTGTTCGTTCTTCATCAATGATCAAGGCAGGTGCAAAATAAACCACCTAGATAATAACGGTATGCAACAAATGAGAGTCCCTTGTCTTTTCATAGTATGGGTATGGAGAGAATGCAAAATATTTTCGAGTTAGGTAGGATTATGAGTGAGGAATATCTTTATGGCGCTCACATCTATGGATTGATCTAGATTAGGAAATAACACCATACCATAGATTAGCAAAGCCAAAATATCTTCGAAAGCATGGAAACTCGTAGCCTTCAAGAATTCTCGAGCTTTCTTTATCATAAACTTAGCATGCAAACCCTTAACTCCACTTCTTGTTTCCCAATTAGCTTCAATGTTTGACTGCTTTAGATGTAAAGTTGATGCGATGTCTTCAAACCTTAGAACTTTTTCTAGACCGATGAAAGGTATCTGATCAAGAATGGGTATCCTAAGTAGCTTAGAGAATTCTTCCATTGTAGGTACCAACTGATAATCTGGGAATGTAAAGAAATGATGTTTCAGATCAAAGAACTAGGATACGAAGCTCATCATATCTTCTTCAAAACCAGATGTAACCAAGTCGAGTAGATAACCATGCATGTTGGTGAACCGAGTGTGATCGGGAACTTTTGATACTAACTCCTTGAGTTGAGAGGATATGCCCACAAAGTTGATTCAGATAGTCTTCTTGGAAGCCATAAGCCTAAAACAAAGAGCAAAGATAAATCCCTAGGTCCTTGAAATGGTTAGAAATGTTATGATGTTATGATGTTATTATATCATGATGTCATGTTTAAATAGCAAGCACAAGCAATTAACACAAAATCCCTAGGTTTAAGGCTTGAATGAGGTATAGGCATCTACCCTACTGGATTTTAAGTTGGTTCAACCTGTCCTAAAATAGTAATCGGATTCTAGGAATCTCATATCACGAATATTTCTCGCGGGCTTTATTTCAGTACAAATACCATATGGTCGACCAAAACATCCTAAAAGTCGAATCTCAATGAGCGTAACATCGAGTATCATGAGGAACATCAGGAGATCCAAAGTGTCGCACTAACCGTAGCCGTCATTTAAATGTTTTGGTCTACACCGGACAATCGCGATGATCTATTGCTACTTACCTAAGGAAACCTGGATCCGGGTGTAGGATCCCTCACAAATATAATACCCAAGAAACCCTTAAAAGTAAAGTATACAAAGCAAACATAAAGCGATTAAAAGTGATCTAAATCCCTAAGGTAACCTCTCTTTGGGTAGTGTCTCTAGTAGAGTCGCCAATTCTGTAACACGGTGGGAGAATTGACTTGTTTATTTTGTGTTTTATCGCAAATATCCGGATAACAAGAGTTGCCACCGACATTTCTTTTATCCAATAAAGGAAAGGTGAAAAGAACATAAAAGACCTTTGATAGATTTTGAGTACGGGAGGTAATTATGAAAAGGGAAGGTATTAGCACCCTTTCCATCCGTAGTTATCTACGGGCTATTAAATTCTTAGCTCACTTTTGAAAATTTTCTTTCTGTGTGTATGTGATTTGAAAAGGTACTTTGAAAAGTATTTGAAAAGTATTTCACTTTGACTTCGTAATAATTCTTGTATTAATCCTCAAGAATGTAGACGAAGTGTTTGGAAATTTTTGTTTCGAAAAATGTAACATTGTAATGATTCTCGTCATAATGTATACAAAGTGTTTGTTTTAAAGTATTTTGAAAAGAATTGTAAGGTGTGAAGAGTATTGTTTGAGTGGAGCAAGCAATTAAAAGTCTTATTACATACTCAAAAGGGTCATTCTTGTATTTTCCTTCTCCTTTAAGACAGCGCTATCCATACCATTAGTTGGTAGGTAACTATATCCGTTGGATGTGAAAGGACAAGCGTAGAGTCATCGTATGGTCATAGAATCCAACATTGTAAGGATACCTTAGCAATTCAAAGGTAAGATCATCACTTATTCGTAGGCAACAACTGAGGAACTAGATCATGTATTCATAGGCAACATCGAAGGATCATCGAGACACTATGATCTTTATATCGAAGGGACTATGATGATGTTATTCGTAAGCGTCTTTGCTAATGGTACCCCTATGTTCGAGGG
Organism: Vicia sativa; assembly: GCA_021764765.1. Classification (NCBI taxonomy): domain Eukaryota; kingdom Viridiplantae; phylum Streptophyta; class Magnoliopsida; order Fabales; family Fabaceae; genus Vicia; species Vicia sativa. The sequence continues at coordinate 137,788,857 of CM038795.1, read as the reverse complement.
ACATGACCATTGTTATTCGAAAGGCAACAAGAGAGGATACCCTAAGGGGTGTAAGTGTGTGAAATAGTGATTCAATTCAGATATGTTATCATTGAATTTAGAGTTATCAAACGGTCGATTTTAATCTTGCCATACAATCCTATTAGCCATACATCTAAGCAGTGTATATAGACAATTTATAAGAGGTACGGAAAGTAAAAGTGCGGAAAGTAAACCCTCAACTATTACAAGGCTTTGGGCAGTTACATTATTGGAGGTGCGGAAAGTAAAATGCGAGAAATAAAATCTACGCCATTACAAAAAATAACCTTGCGACCTATACATCGATTTCTAGAATTTATATGAGACTAAAGCATAAATAAATAAGAGAAAAAATATTTGAATGAAGACATAAGTGTACTAAACCCTAATTAAAAGGAAACAATATTTTTGGTATTTTTTGGAATTGATTTTAATTGGAAAAACCCTATTCTAATTAATTAGCATTTAATTAAGAAAATAATTTTAAATGAAAGAAAAAATAAAATATGTTTGTGTCTAAAGTTAATTAAACATTTTATTAACCTAAATCTAAAATAAAAATATTTTTTAGGGTTTTTATGGTATTTTAAAAATAATTTATGAAAGAAATTAAAATAAAAGGAAAATTAAAAGAAAGTAGAAGAAACATGCAAGAGAATTGGTGTTAAAAATTAGAATGGCCCTAGTAGGGCTTGAATCCACGCCCTTGAAGTCAATGACACAACACCTTGCCATCTGAGCCACCTGCACATGGTGTTAGCATAATGGACCGAATTAATTAAATATGAAAAATAGAAAAATTGGTTTTTTAAAAATGCGCGCCAAGGGGATCGTCTTCCTCGTTTGAATTTTTCTAAGACTTTTACCGACGGCCAGTTCATAGGTAAAGCTTTTACCTCTGGTTTTTGTTCGTAGCTACATCACCTGCAAATCAAAAACTTCATAACTCGAAATATAAATTCATTATGAGACCATGAATCAATTAGATTCGATCCCCTAAACACGAATATGCCCTTTGATTCGTCCAATTTTGGCTATTTTGGGAAATCCCAAATCGAAGCTATGAACCCTAACAATGGCAACTCACGATTCCTGCACTTAAACTCCGATTAAATGACCCAGATAGCTTGCAAACATCATCACAAACGCAAATATATAACCAAATTATGTTAAACATGCATGAATAATTGAAATCGATTTTGAAAAAAAGTTATGCAAACCGTGATTCTGTGTGACCGATTTAGCTTGCTTCAGGCTTGTGTGATGATTGGAAAATATTCGTGGGGCCTCTATGATGCTCGATTGATCCTCAAAACTCCTTCAATTGGACTGCAAAGTAGAAACTGAAGTTACTTTTTTCTCAAGTTTTTTGAAGTTTGGCTAGGGTTCTTGAGGCAAGGATTTTATGTTCGTTGTATCTAGCATCCTTGTATATATATAAGTGATGGATTTAGGTTATCAATTTTGAAGAAAAATCAAGCTTTGAATGCAAGAATATTTTATTCAAAATCAACACCAAATCTTTCTATTTTTTATCTTCAATCACTCCAATCTCATGCCAATCAAATATTTTCGAAATTGCCAGCTTTTTATGAGTTGCTTGGACCACAAGAAGCTTGGATTTACAGCCTTACACTTATTTTATTTAATTTTTGTATTTAATTTTAATTAAATTTTAATTTTAATGATTTAATTAAAAATAAATAAAGTAAATAACAAAAGGGCGTGTGGCTGGGCTTAGAGGTTTTTGACAACATTAGAAACAAGTTTGAACCAAAGAAATATAGGTCTATTTGTAAAATTTTCAAGTTTGGTCAATATTTTCTTCATGGATTTCTTCAAAATTTCAAATTTTTCCCAAGCCATAACTTGCTCAATTTTTATCATTTGGAAGTGTTCTTGGACATTTTAGAAAGCTTAATATGTCCTATAAATTCTCCTTTTGGTTTCATATTCATTGAAGCTTCCATGTTCATGTACACTTATTTAAATAAAAAAATGACTTTTTGTTGACTTTTAGAAGGACCTATAATATCTTGACCCATAATTCTCAAATGAAGCCGTTTCGGGCAAAGCTTGTGAGACACAAAGTTGTAGAGAATTGAATTCCCTTTAAAATGTGATTTGGTGGAAAAAATTTGATGAAGTATGTGAAAGTTAGGCCAGGTCAAAGTTCTATTGACTTTTGATCAATTTTTTTGACTTTCTTGATGAATCATGATCAATCCTTGATCAAATGATGAATGCGCCTTCAAAATATTGATGTTGACCAAAAATGATGAAGTTTGACTGTATGTTGACCATATTTGACTTTTTGTCCAATATAACTGATTTTCAACCATTTGAGCAATTGACGGAGAAAACTTGAGCTATGAGGCTTGAAACTTGACATGGTGATGCTTTGAAACATATGAGGAGACATGATGTTCACTTGAGGTATTAGAAATCAAATTTGACTTGAGAAAATCAAAAACCCTACATATGGGAGAGGATTCATCTAGTCAACCCTTGAAGATCTCTTGAGTATGGAGATGTGTACTGACTTGAAAAATAGGAGAGCAAATTTTGGGGTATAACACATGCCATAATCAAGTCTGTTCCATAAACCTATTTAGGGAATCTCCTCTATAGGTGCAGATTATGGCATCCATCATCTCAAAATCAAAAGTGAAAGTCTGAAGAAAAGCTCATTGAGATATGGATCATGTTATTCCTTGATATGTAAATTGTTTGGACGTAAAATTGACAGTTGTAGTGCTTCTTGTATCCCCCCAGAGTTTTATGGATAAGAAATTATGGATGTTACCCCCAGAACCATAATGGATGATGTTGTATCAGATGTCAAAACATCATCTTAAATGTCTTCAGTTTTGAATATATATGTTATTGAAGTAGAAGTGTGTGTGAAGATGTAATAAGTCAGAATGATCTAGTGTACGTAGTTAATTCTAACTGACTAAACTGGTAGGTACTTTGACGGGAGACTCAATACTTATTAGTATGTAACTTAAATGCCAAACCACTTTTACTTTGTCGGGAGCTGAGTATTTGTCTGATGGATTTACGGTATTTTGTGAACTGAATATCAATATTAAAGTTCACTGTTATCTTTTTGAATGTGTGGCAATGTTATCTGGTGATTAGTTGAAGAGCTGATTAAACTAAGGAGATACTTATAAATGTTGTCAAATATCTTGATGGGAGATGGATATTTGTGATAACTGTATGGAAATATTAAATAAGATGAAAAGAAGTCTGTGATGAATAATGAAGAATGTTCGACATGAAGATGTAACATCACAACTACTGAAGACACCAGAGACTGAAGAAGAAGATAATCCTCAGGCTTATCCTTTGAAGACATATAATTAGTTACACATGACTAACTATGGAGTTACTTCTATTGCAAGGTATAGAGCATGGTAATCTGAAACTTGTACAAAAAGCAAACTAATGATTCCTAATTTGGAAACTGTGGCAAGTCCAAATGATGAATGCTTCAAGAATTATAAGGACCAACTTCAAAAGTGTCCTTAATTTGTATAACTCAGGAGGAGTTTGAGTAACAACATCATGAATAGCTCTATCTTGGAAGCTAAAAGGGAGAAGTCTAATATTAAGGGGGGACAACTATCCACAAGGGAAGCAACAGTCTACTTGAAGAAGCAACTGTCCATATAAAGAAGAATTTTTATTGTGAAAGATGCCTTATTTAGTGCAATTGAATATACTTATTAAAAAAGGCGTAGATGTTATATATGTTGATGACCAGCTAATGTCAAGGGGGAGATTGTTCATTAGCTGATGTAAAGGGGTGTTTATACTGCTATGTGTTGATAATCTCAAAGCCAAGGCAGATGGACTTTGTGTGAATGTGGCATATGATGTTGAAACATCAATGTCATTGAGAATCTGAAATAAATTTAAAGATTGTTGATAAGTTCAGATTGTTTTTCATGGCCACCCAGAAAGAAGTTATGACACTATATCGTCAAAAGTGAAGAGTGCCTCATAGTAGAGAATCAATTGCTCTGAAAAAGTGAAGAAAGTGGACAATGTCTGACTGAATGTCAAGACATTATTTAGAACATGTTTTTGCATGGACAAGTTAAATGATGTGAATTATGCATGCATTGGGACTAATTTTATCTCAAAAGAAACAGTCAAGGGCTATTAAAGGCATTCAAAAATAGCCTGGACGGTGGTCAGCTAATCATGTAACCTTTTTAGGCCTAAATAAATGCACCATTGACTGGAATTTAATTTTCCGTTAATTCCTAAGGAACTACTGGCCTATTTAAAGGATTTCTCAGCCATCCTTAAACAACAAGTGAGATTTCATCTCGTCTTAACCATGCATTTTATCAAAACTTGGGAATAATTTGTTTGGATCTGGTTTGGTGAGAGGTCAAATTGTCAAATTTTATCTAAAAAGGGGGAGAGAAGTCATATCTCACAGAAAGAGCAGCATAAAAATACGATACATGAGAGATAAAAACAATGTCTGATTCACAAGCTATGTCACACAACAATGAACAACAAATTAGTTGTGACTTGTGATTTGAGTTTTGAACACAATTGTGACTTATGTTCTGAGTTATCTGGGAAAATAATACGATATTACTGAAGATATAGTTTATTTCTCATGGTCATCTTTTTCCACCTTTTGTGACAAGATCTGTCACTTTCCCTAACGGGGAATGAGACTTATATTCTTCCTCGTGTACAAAATGGACCTTCCTTCCCTTTAACCTGTTGGTTAAATGGAGAAAATCAAAAACACGAGAAGATGTTGAACTGGATGTTGAGACATTGTCTCCAACTGACAGACCAGTAATGTTTTCTCCCCTACTCTCAAGACATGAAGACTGCTGAAGACTCTTTTAAATTTTAAATTGTTAATTTTAAATTGTTGCTGCTACTTACTTCTTGCCATTATATTTATTTGTTTTAGCTAAAATTTGCCAAAGGGGGAGATTGTAAGTTCCTGAATTGTATGGATTGGATTAATTTTAATAAAACAAATAAATAACAACAACAGTGTTTAGTAAAGTTGGATTCTTAACTTATAATCCTATCTAGAATGTCTGAACATGCTACGTTGAAGAGTTTCAACATTTGGAACAACATGTCATATCAGATGTCGAGACATCAGACATGAGGACATCACGCTACAGAATCTGTTAAGTTTGTTACAACTCTGTTTTAATTAGAGAAAAATATTCTGGGAATATTTTGCATCTTAGGTGGTGTGATTTTAAAGGCTATGTGGAGGTCCAAGAGATAAGGAGAAAGATCAGCAAGGACCTTGATTGTAGCAAAAGTTATCTATGTTTTTGTTTCTACAAAAGTTTGTTTCTGCAGAAGTTTTGTGACAACTTATGCTATTATTTTGAAGGCCCAAATCCAGTTGGATAATAGGTTATAAATAAGCAGTTGTAACCTAGTTTTATTAAGCTAGCCGGTTTTAGAAAGATATAATCTTTAGGGTTAGCCATGTAAGTGAACCACCCGGATTATGGGATGGTCACTGATTTGTACCTCGAAGCCTCTAGGCTAGAGGATGATTTTACTCACTCAGAAGCTGTGAAGAAATGAGTGTGGTTGTGTCCTTGGAAGAAGTTGTGAAGCAATCCTAAGTTTAGTTTGTGTCACTTGAGTGACTATTTTATATTGTGTTTGAAGTGTGGTAACTTCAAATTGTTTTAGTTGTGTTTGGAGTGAGGTATCTCCAAGCTGATTGTGTTAGGAGCCAAGCAGTTGATGCAGTTGCTGGTGTGATAGTAGTTGATAGACATAATTGAGGTGATTGGAAGTAAGCGTAGGTTCTCATATCTAATTGTGGTATCTTAGGTAAAAGGGTCATTGGGTAGTCTGATTATGTGAGGAGTGTAAACAGGATGGTTTCCCTCCGAATTAATACTGCTGATAGTGATCTACATTCCTGGCTTGGTATGCCCCCAGATGTAGGTTGGTTAGAATCAAACTGGGCTAACAATTCCTTGTGTTCTTTTGTTTCCTGCATTTTAATTGTAACTCTACCTTGTCTATTTTGTAATGTCGGATCAGATGTCACGACATCCTGAGTTTGCCTAACCAGAATTTCAGTGATCAATATCATAGCTCCGCTAGAAAATATCCTCTTGATTATAAATGGCCCTTCGTACGTGGGAGTCCATTTGCCCCTAGGATCACCTTTCAGTAGGATAGTGCATTACCAGTCTGGTACACCTGATGCTTGACCTTCTTGTTAAAAGCCTTGATCATGCGCTTCTGGTACATCTGACTATAACAAACAACCGCTAGCATTTTCTCATCAATCAAATTTATCTGATCAAGTTGAGTTTAGATCCATTTATCTTCACTTAGACCCGCGTCCTTCATAATTCTCAGTGAGGGAATCTGGACTTCTATATGTAAAACTGCCTCTATACCATAGACTAAAGAGAAAGGGGTTGCCCCTGTTGAGGTACGTACTAAGGTGCGATAACCATGAAGAGAAAATGGTTATATCTCATTCCAATATTTGTATGTCACCGTCATCTTCTTCATAATCTTCTAAATGTTTTATTGGCGGCTTCCACTGTGCCATTCATCTTTGGGCGATACGGAGAAGAATTGTGGTGCTTGATTTTGAACTGCGTGCAGAGTTCAGTGATTATAGTGTTGTTCAGATTAGTACGATTAACTGTGATAATCCTTTCAGGGATGCCATATCGACATATAAGATTATGCTTGATGAACCAAGCCACAAGATTCTTGGTAGCAGAAGTGAACGAGGCTGCCTCTATCCACTTCGTAAAGTAATCGATAGTAATAAGGATAAAACGATGTCCATTGGAAGCAGTAGGTTTAATCTCTCCAATCATATCAATGCCCCACATTGCAAAAGGCCAAGGAGAAGTCAGAACATTCAACGGAACCGGAGGTACATGTACTTTGTCGGCATAGATATGGCACTTGTGACAAGTTATGGGGTGATGATGGCAATCAACTTCCATGGTAGACCAGTAGTAACCTGCTCTCAAAATCTTCTTAGCCATTGTATGCCCACTAGAGTGAGTACCAAAGATTCCATCATGCATATCTTCCATAATCTGTTCTGCTTCCTTTCTGTCTACACAATGAAGCAAGGTTTAATCGTGGTTGTGCTTGTACAAAATTTCATTACTAAGAAAGAACTTGGCAGAGAACCTCCTTAGAAACTTCTTGGTATGGAATGAGATACGAATTCTTCGTGTCCCATTCACCCTTAATCTGAATAATCACCAGGGCTGAGTCTCCATATACATGCAAGAACTTGATTCTCATATCCATCATAACTTTGATACCCATGATGCACGCTTAGTATTCGGCCATATTGTTGGTACAATCGAAGCAAAGTCTAGCAATAAACGGTGTATGGAAACCCTTAGGAGAGATAATTACAGAACCAATACCATTTCCAAGTGCATTATAAGCTCCATAAAAAACCATAGTCCATCGGGAACCCGGTTCAGGTCCTTCATACGGTCTAGGTTCTTCATAATTAGTAATAAACATAATATTCTCATCGGGGAACTCAAAATTCATAGACAGATAGTTATCCATCGCTTGATGAGCCAAATGATCAGCTAGCACACTTCCTTTGATTGCTTTCTGTGTAGTGTACTAGATGTCGTATCAGAGTTTCTTGGAGATACTCCTTGATCTTACCAAAAGCTATATGACATTCATCATTCCACTTCACTACTTGATATTTCCTCAGTAACTTAAAGATTGGATTACAAGTAGCGGTCAAATGGGAAATAAACCTAGCAATGTAATTCAGACGTCCCAAGAAACCTCTAACTTCCTTTTTAGTTCGGGGAATTGGCATTTCTTGAATGGCCTTCACTTTAGCAGTATCAACTTCAATTCCTTTACCACTAACGATGAAACACAAAAGTTTACCAGATCTAAACCCAAATATACACTTGCTCAGATTCAATCTCAACTTGTATTTATTCAACCTCTCAAACAACTTGTACAAGTGATAAGGGTGTTCTTCTTCAGTATGAGACCTGGCTATCATGTCGTCAACGTAAACCTCTATCTCGTGATGGATCAAATCATGTTTTAATGTTACCATAGAATGCTGATATGTTGCGCCAGCATTTTTCAAACCAAAAGGCTTAACTTTGTAACAAAAAGTGCCCCACTATGTGATGAAAGTAGTCTTCTCCATGTCTTCGGGCGCCATCTTTATCTGGTTATACCCAGAGAAACCATCCATGAAGGAAAATATTTTGTGTTGAGCGGTGTTGTCAACTAGAACATCAACATGTGGAAGCAAAAAGTCATCCTTAGGGCTCTCCCTGTTCAGATCCCTGTAATCTACACACATACTCACCTTACCGTCTTTCTTGGGTACTGGCACCATATTTGCAACCCACTGAGGATAAGAAGTAACAACTAAGAAACCTGCATTGAATTGCTTCATGACTTCAGCCTTCATTTTCTCAGACATCTCGGGACACATCGGACAAACTTTCCGCTTTATAGGAAGACAACCCTCCCTCATTGGTAAATGGTGAACCGCAATATCAGTATCAACCACTGGCATGTCTTCATAAGACCAAGCAAAAATCTCAACATAGTCATGTAACATCTAGATTAACCTTTCTTTGACACCGTTCTCAAGGTCAGCAACTATCTTGACTTCTTTTTTGTCTTCTTCAGTACCTAAGTTCACAAGCTCGACTGGCTCTTTATGTGGTTGTATAGCTATTTCTTCTTGCTGTAACAATCTAGCAGGCTCTCCTATTACTTCACAATCTTCCTTACATTCGTCCTCGGCTTGGTAGATCATATTTTTGAAGTCATAATTGGAAATAGCAGAATTATTATCCATAGGATCCATAATGGATGTGGATCTGAAGTTTAATATGTGGGTATGTGTTAGAACACATAGTTAATTTGAAAGCAATAAAGAAAGACAAAGAGCGCAAAATTTGAATGTAAACGTTCAACAATTTATTAAATGAAAATATGTGAATTACAAATAACACCCTAACAAATGAACCATTGTGCCCCGGGTAAGGCACAAGACTTAAGGTTATTGTTTAGAATTACAAATCCAAAAACTTAATACCAAAAAAATAGAAAAAAGCATTTACTCCTGACTAAAGGAGATTGGTATAAATTCTTTAGTCCTCCAATTGTTGAGCCCATTTCCGGTAATGGGGAAGATCCAACTGTCAATGTCATAATCACTATCAACATCTTCTATAGCATTGACTCCATTTTTGTCGACGCGGAATGGCAGTCTTCTAGCACGAGCATGACGAATAACATTATGTTCTTCTTGCCCCTTATACAAGTTCAGGATCAGCTCTTGGAACTGGACGTTATGCACCTGGAGATCTTTGACATGTTGCTCGAGAGCCATTTTCTGCTGAAACAAACAGCGAGAAGATGAGAAACCTATCGTGGAAACCTATTATGCAATGATTATGAGATGTAGATGCATATGCATATGCAATGATTCAAGGACTTTAGAGTTTATCTTTGAATCTGCTTCTCGTTTCTAAATTAGATATAATGTCTGACCGTTTCAGATGTAAGGCTACGACAATAACCTCAGGTTTTGGAACATTCTTTAGTCCGGTGAAAGGTATATGATCCAGAATGGGATACCAAGTAGATTAGTGAACTCTTCTATTGTAGGTACCAACTAGTAATCTAGGAAGGTGTAACAGTGATGCTTAGGATAGAAGAACTGGAACAAAACCCTCATCATGTTTTATTCAAAACCTGAGGTAACCAAACTAAGTAGATGACCATGCCTCTTGTGAATTTAGAGTTTTCTGGAACCTTTGAGACCAATTCTTTAAGCAGGGAAGGAACCCTTACAAAGTTGATTCAGATGAAATTTCGAAGAATGAAATCAATGACCTGCAATAAAGAACAAAGATATATTCCTTGGTCCTTGAAATGGTTATTGAAAATGATATGTTATGATGTTATGGACATGTTAATATCAAACACAAACAAGTCACACAATAGCCTTAAGTTTAAAGGCTTGCATGAAGTCAAAAGGTAAGTACCCTTCCCCGTTGAGGTTTAGTTGATTCAACCTATGCTAGAATAGTAACCGGGTTCTAAGAGACTCATATCACGGATCTTTCTCACAAGCTTTATTTTAGTGCAGCGCCCGAATAGCCGACCAAAACATCCCGAAAGTCGAATCTCAATGAGCGTAGCTTCGAGTATCAACCAACTTTAGACTGCACCAAAACCGGTTATCTCACTACCTTCTAATGGCCAAAGATGAGTTAACTAGGGTTCTAAAAGATTGTGACCATCATATCAACCATATCGGTACATGTCGTATAGTTTCCATGATCTATTGTCACTTACCTAAAGAATACCTAGATCCGGGTGTAGGATCTTTCACACAAGTAACCCCAAACCAAGCCCTTAAATGTAAATCAAACAAATTAAACAATTGAAGCAATTAAAGTGATCTAAACTATAAGGTAAACCTTCTTTTTAAATATCATTCCCCAGCAAACTCGCCAATTTTGTAATACGGTGGAAGAACTGACCTAGTTGTTTTGCTTTTTATCGCAAATGTTGCGGTTAGCAAGAGTCGTCATCGACTTTTCTTTTATGCAATAAGGAAAGGTGAAAGAAACAAGAAAGACCTTTGATAGATTTTGAGTTCGGGGGTAAATTATGAAAATGGAAGGTGTTATCACCCTTTTCATCTGTAGTTATATACGGGCTCTTAATTTCTTAGCTCACTTTAATTTGCTTTGTGTGTGTGAAAAGTGTCAAAATGTAGTTATTTTGTATATATGTTTTGTGGCACTTATCGGTTCTTTTGTTGATATTCTTCGAATAAATCCTCCTCTTTTTTAAATGTGTATATTTAGTGTATAATCAAGTTTTAGTGTATCTGTGTATCATTTGATAGTTTTTCATCTCTTTTGTAGGTATTCATTCACAATTGGAGCATTGAGTAATAAATGTCGAAGGCTCGGCTTCAAACGCGCGATTTGAGCAACTCATCAACAAATAAGGATCAAAATCAAAGAATAAAAAATCATCAATTTGGTTGATATTTGTCATGGTTAGATAGGTTATTGAATAAGATTTACAATGCTTCAAACCGGGTGCAAATCTGAGTTATGGTTCTCAAGTTATTACCGAAAGAGTGCTGGAATTTTCTGTTTTTTCAGCAGTGCCCCGAGCTTGCCTGGCGGTGGAGAGGCATTGCGTGAGCGTGAAAATGCACTAAAAAGGGCATTTTGAGCGCCCGACAGTGCGGGCCTAGGCAGAAACTCATATTTAGGCGAAAAAAATACATTTTTTAGGTTATGGTTGGGTATTTTTGGTCCCAATTCATCCAAACTTCAAATTTTGGTCTAGATAACAACTATGGATCATGCATATGGATGATACGGGCTGGATTTTATTTGATTGCGATCGACAAACCAAAAGATTTGTCGTTCATTTCTCCTCCTCTTTGTGTAATCTCTTTTAGTTGGGTTTTGTATGTATATTTACTCTGAACTCATGTATATTTGTCGCCCATGGCATTATATAAAACTTTTTTACAAATATGTGTTAGTTTTTGTCCTAGGTTTTTACCATGTGTTAGGGATTTGAGTTGTGATTGAGATATACTGCTTAGATTCTTACTTAGGATGATTATCTGTTAGTTTCTGAACGCTAGACATAGATTTAGAGCTGATATTCACTTAGGGTATCCGATATTAATGCCTATGTGTTGGTTATGTCGGGCGATACATCGTCGACGCGAGTGACACGGTTGACTTCTGTGTTGTTAAGGTAGGTAAGGGATCACTACCAAGGTGATGTAGTAGGATTCTTAATTTGGTGTAGGTATAACTTAGGTTGTGAGAGATACGTGATGACATAGACGAGTATCACAGGTTGAGTATAACTGGTCGATAGGTTTAAGTCTGTGACATGTAGTGTATATTAGAGCCAGATAAGTTGTCTATCCTTTTTACTTTTGTTTTCATTTTTTTCTGTTGATACTTTTCTTTACAACCATTTAACCCCAAACTCATTAACGAACGAATTATCAAACAGCGAATCAATAACCAATCTATATCGACACGATACGATATAACCTATATATCACCCGGTAAAAATAATACTTTAATTTTTGCTTGCCGCTTTACCGCTGCAACAGTGTGTAACTTGAAAATATTTTGAAATACCAATGGGAGGCTAACTTTGTAATAACTCTTGTATCAGTCCTCAAGAATGTTTACAAAGTGTTTTGAAAATATTTTTTTTCGAAATGTGAGGTGTGAAAATGATTTCAGTTGGTGAGCAAGTAATCAAGAGATTACCCACAAAAAGGTCTTTTGTTTTTCTTTTCCTTCTCCGTTAGGGATAAGGCTATCCATATAACTAGTTGGTAGGTAGCCCTATCGATTGGATGTGAAGGTGTCATACCCCAATTTTTGACCTAATATACCACCTTACATTTGCATCATTGCATCACTAACAGTTCAGACAACATTAATCGGGTGTAGCATTCACAGGTCAAAATTAGGGTTTCATCAAATTTTCATCTGATTCAAGAGGCAACAAATTAGGGTTTGAGTTTTTCTCACCTCATTTGATCTATCTTGATCAAATCATCAACCTCTGATCATCAGATATCCATTTTTTCGCATAGATCAATCGAGGATCGACCAATTAGGGTTTTGATCGGGCATGAGTATTCTCTGACTTTTTGAGCAAGAAATGACTTTTTTGGATAGAGATTGGTCATTATATCTTAGATACAACATCTTGACCTAATTTCTGGATTCAAAACATCACAAAAGATCACAGACTTCATCAGTCAATTTCAAAAATATCTGATGAAAATTCATCTGCACAGAAAAGTCAAACTTTGACTTTTGGTCAAAATTTTCAAAACAAAACTTTTTCAATCATCAAAATACTTTAAATGATCCATCATGATCATAGAAAATCAAAGAATTTGGAAAAGTCAACAAAAAGTCAAAAGTTTCTATACTTAGAAAATTTTCTAAGTGTTGGAATTTCTTATTTTTTCCAAACTTCATGCCCTTTTTTCACCTAGTTCCATTTTGAATTGGAAAAAACTCAAAACATGAAAGTTGTAGCTTGTGAAACAAGCTTTCCAAAATGTCCAAGAACTCACAAATCCATGGAGTCTAGCTATACTTTTGAAATTGAAACATAAGGCTCCATGAACTTGATTTTCAAAATCCAAAACATCACATTATAGGTCATTTTGAGATTTCTTCATCTAGAAGCAATACAACCTTGCCAAATGGATCATTGAGCTGATAAATATCAGCTAGATATGATTGGGATGAGATAGAATCAATTTGGAGATTTTTCACACATGGTAAAAAGAGGAAACTTCCTTTTTCTTTGCAAAAGTCATTCTTACCCTTTAAGTTATCTTTGAATTTCCAAAAAGCTTGTACTCTTGCCTAACATTTTCAGAACCATTGGCCTATAAATAGATCATGATTTCAAGTTCAAAACTACACCAAAGTAATGCCAAGACATACTTTCCTTCCACTTTCTCCAATTTCTCAAATCATAGTTCAAAATGAAGAGATCATGCAATTTTGAAAAATTGTGAATGAACATAAGCTCTTTGGTGTCAAACATGCTCTAATATCACTATCAAACTTGTTTACAACTTAAAATCAAACTGAAAACAAGTAAAAATCAGAAATCACTTTTCATTTTTTCAAACTTCCAAAACTGCCATAAGCATTCGAATTCATGGTTTTAATGGAACAAGTTGTGTTCTAATCATCCTAACACCTTCCATGTACCTCATATACATGATTCAAATCCTTAACAACCATCTGTAACAACTCAAGACACGATTTCCGGTTCCATTTTGAGTGCATGCAGGTTGACTTGTGTAGCTCGATTCAAGCAAGCTCAAGCAAGGCACCATCCATTTAGCTTCCATATGAGCCGATGATGTCAGCAATCAAGAAACAAGTTCTGGAAACACTCTTGCACTGAATTCAATCCCCACTTGCACAGGTATGAACACGAACTGGGATATCAATATTCTTTGAATTTAAATGCAAAAACTCTTGGCCAATCTTTTTCTGCACTCATCACGATCATAAGCCCTCAAAAAAATCAAAGAATCATCAACTATGCATCATTTAATTTGAAATTTTCAGTTTAGGGTTCATAGGTTCTTCAAAAATTAAATCATTATGGGCTTAAAATAAATGAAATTAAAGAGTGGTATCATATTCCTGGGCTTGAAACGAGTAAGTTTCATGTTTATATCTTTGAATTTCATCAACAAACGAAGGATCTAGGTTGCATTGAAGATCGGGGAAGAAGATGAACACTTCGCGCGTGTTCTTGAAATTTAAATTCAAATTCTCCAATGTTTTATTAACACGTGCTCTGGATTCATAAACACTAAAACACGTTTGTCCCAGTGGTTGCTAGCTCGCCCTTAAGGTTTTCTGCCACGTAGCCACCCAATGGTCATGAGTTCAATCCTTCTCAAGACCATTCTTTTTCAAAACTTTCATATTTTTTCAGAAAAAACTTTCATCTGATTATATTTTAATCGAGCCGAAAACGACGTTCTGAGCACTTTTCAAAACACCTTTTAAAGGTGAATTTTTCAAGTTTTCAACTTCCGATTCTTTTCAAAACTTCTCATAAATCAACTTCACATTTCAAAAAAACTTTCAAAATCATTTTTCAAAACTTTTTCATCAAACTTGCATCTTTTACCATGATCGATCCGATTTAAACGATAAAATCAAATTCGTTTTCGCTCGAATTTCTCAATCGATCATGGGCCTCCCTTACGGTGTAAGTCCCAATCCTTTTATGTACATATTCAATTTTTCTCGTACATACTCAAATCATCATTGTTAATATTCAAACATAAACAAATTTCTTTCGTTTGTTTATACACCGAATCCATTGATTCTAGGAGAAGAATTATTCCCGATGAAACTTCTTTTAAACCACTGGGCCTCCCTCACGGTGTAAGTCCCATAACATTCTTTTGTGTACATAATATTTCTTTGTACATATCGAATCATTTTCAAACACATACAAATTTTCATCTGTACATAACACAGATACTTTTTATACTCAAGCATAGACAAACTTCGATCGTTTGTTTTTATTTCACTTGTGTATACACAAACCAACATTCTTTTATGTACATACATACCTTTTCCTTGTACATATCAATTTCTTTTCATACAAACTTTTATCTGTACATAATACAGATACCCATTACAGATAAACTTTGATCGTTCGTTTCTGTTTCGTCTGTACATATACACTAAATACCATTGGTATTGAAAGGAGCATTATTCCCTGTGAAACTGCTTTCAAACCAATGGGCCTCCCTTATGGTGTAAGTCCCAACCCCCCTATGTACATCCATCTTTCTCTGTACATAAATACTCGTTCATGTACATATTCATTTCCTTGTACACAGTTCAAACTTGTAAATAATCAAGTTACGCTCGTTTTAAACGTTCGTTTCACAGACACTTGTTTATATTTCATAAACTCTTGTAAATAAACATCATGCATTGTTTATATTTCCTTCATAAACTCCTGTGAATACATATCACACACCCACACTTGTTTATACAACTGTCTAATTATAACATAACAATTAGTCTAACCAATAGGTTCCCCACAGTTGTAGCCTCCGCTTGGGCTTTATACAAGATAATTCATCCACAGCATGAATTTAGCCTCCGCTTGAGCTTCATACAAGATAACTTTCCCCAAAGAGTTAGCCTTCTCTTGGGCTTTGTACAAAGAAACTCATTCATCAGAGTTTAGCCTCCGCTTAGGCTTCATATAAGACATCACTCCCCTGTTGAGTCAGCCTCCTCTTGGGCTTCGTTCAAAAGAACTCCTCATTGAGTTTAGCCTTCTCTTGGGCATCATACAATGAAAGAGATAGGAAATCTCTTAACAGCCTCCTATTGGGCTTCCAATACAAAGAATCACCCGCGTTAGGATAGAACCCAGAGTATAATTTCCCGGTGAAATTGCTCTTCATTCCAAAAGGATGGTTTCCCGGTGAAATCCCTTTTAACACAAAGCCAGCCATACCCTATAGCTTCCTCTTGAGCTTCATACAAGGACCCTCGATGACCCTCGGAATGCCTCCTCTTGGGCTAACAATACAAGGACCCATGGGCTTCTTAAAAGCATCCCTTTAATCCAATCAATTTCTCCTTGAGATTTAGACATCTATCATCTCTATGGAAGAAGTATCTCATCTATTACATCACATACAGTCAAAAACTTTTCAAACTCTTTTCAAACTGTTTTCAAACTGTTTTCAAACAAAAACATCTCTTAATTGTAAGTGGTAACGCTTGTACACTCAAGTAAAACACCCAATACTTACAATTAAAAGATTCAAACATCTTTTTCAAACATCTTTCTTAAACATGTAAGTGGTAACGCTTGTACACTTAAGCAAAACACCTGTAACTTACGATGAAAGATTTTAATCAAACAAACTTTTCAAAATGTATGTGATGAAATACATTAGATACATTTTTCATTAAGATGACATTTATCTGTCTCTTACTAACAACCCGTTTCTTTCCACTAGCATAAGTGGGAACTACGATTGCTCTGACTTTCTCAACATCCTTTTGAGAATACGTAGGCACAAGGTCTCATCCTTGCCGAGCAAATTTCTTTCTCTCTCAGACCAAACAAACCATAGATCCCCTGAGATCCGAGCTACAAATGCTCGATTCCCACTAAGGGATATGTATGAAGATCCACGGATCTTTAGAACAATAATAACAAACACTAGGATCCCACATAATCTGTCCTTCTTAAAATCCCAAAGGAGAAACTTTCCCAATCATAGAAATAACAATTAAAACACACAAACATATCAAACATATTCATATATAAAGCTATAGATAACTATATATATTTAGGTGCTCCATCTATTCCTTTATATAACAATCCCCTTACTCGAATCTCCCAATACGTTGCGTCTAGTTTACGCTAGTCGTTACGCATATCAATATCAATTGAGGGTATTACAGCTTTCCCGTTTTTCATAATCATTAAATCATCTTTCTTGTGTTGAAAATAATAAAGCTTGATGCTCGCGGCATCTTTATAAACAAATCAAAAGAGTAAATCGTTTCGAGCTAGAGAATTTGAATTCACGTTCGAATCCTCTAGTGCGTCACCTTTTAACGCGAACAGAAGGGACAGGCATATGGTCGTTGTATGGTCATTGAAAGCAACATGTAAGGATACCTTAACAATGGTATCGAAGGGACAATCATCATATTATTCATAGGAAAGATTGAGGGATAAGATCATATATTCGTAGGAAACTTTGAGGGACATCGCGGGACTATGATCCTTATGATGATTTTAGTCGAGGGTCTTTGCTAATGGTATTCCTACGTTCGAGGGACATGACTATTTATTTGTAATGTAACAGAGAGAGGTTATCCTAGAGGTACAAGTGTGCAACGATGATTAAATTCAGTTATTTATCTTGAATTAGAATTTTCTAACAATTAATTTTAGTCTCCCCATACAAACCCTAATTACTAATAGTTAAATATATATACATCAAGTATAAAGTGCGGAAATTAAATTTTATGCTATTACATGGCTTCGGGGCAGTTACATATAATGAAATATGCGAGAATATAAATCTAAGCTATTACAAAAAATAGTGTGACCTATACAATTGTTCTAAAAATTTAAATAGCAAAAGATAAGAAAAATAATTTTAGGAAAAAAAGTGTTAAATGCCCTTAAAGTTCTATGTGTTAGAAAAATATTTTGGTGTTTTTTTATAGAAAATAATTTAAGTGTTAATAAATAATTAAAACCTAAATTCTAATTAATTTTATTAACAAAAAAACCTAATGTCTAATTAATTTTAATGTTAATAGTAATTAAACAAACCTGATTTCTAATTAGTTTTAAGAAAATTATTCAGTCAATTAATCCTAGAACTAATCATCGTTATAATTTTAGAAAAGAGAAAAAAATATTTAGAAGCTAATTAGTGAAAATAATGAAAAGAATTAGGGTTGGTAAAAATAATAAGAATAAGTGCATGGGGTGGGTATTGAACCCACGCTCCAGTCGTCTTCTCCGGCGAGTTAATTCTTTCAACCTACAAGATAGAGCATGTTAGTGATCCAAAAAGACCCTACCCCCATAGATCAACCCTTGCGAATTCATTGGTGGCCTTGGTTTTGGCTAATTCTTCCTACATACAGAAATAAGAGCAAAATATTACAAATTGGTCCAAACATGGTGATGGATTATTCTGGCTTTATAGGACTCTTGCAATGGGTTAAACCTGTGTAGTTATACCTCAGAAGCATATTATAGTTGTTAGTTTCAATCAAATCATAGTAAAAATAAAAATATGAATTTCTCAAAAGTATGCAACACGGTGATGATTGTAATGCATATTTTCAAGCGCTTTTGATCGTCAAGAATGATCAATACTTACTCTATAGCACCTCAGGAGTTGATTGGGATGACTGGTTTGCTTTGAGAGGAGTTGGAGATAGGGTTGCAAGTTTTCCCTAGTTTGAAAAAATTTGAGATTTCGGAAGGTGATGTCTTGCAAGGTTTTTTTGTGATCTAGTTTTGAGGAATTTTGAGAGCTTTTAGGGTTAACTCTTGAGGCAAGAAATTTTGTGCTCCCTAGTGTATGAGGGTGTCGTGTTTATATATAGGAAGAGATTAGGTCAATAAAAGTGGAAAAAGTCTTGTGTATTCATGGTGAAAATATCTGATTTGGAAATTAAATGAAAAAATTACAATCTTGGCTAATCTTTCTTTAATGAGCTTGATGCGTTTTTTCCAGCTTGCCATTGTGATCTTGGGCCTTCAACGTGATTGGAAATCAAGCCATGTGCCTAAATCCATAATTTTTATATTTTATTTGATTGAAATTGCATTTAAATGAATAAAATCCATATAAAAGAAAATAAAAATCATAAAAATAAATTAATAGATTTAGGGGTCCTCTATAAGGTCATCAATATGTTTAGACCTAAAAAGATAGGTCTACTAGCCCAAAATTGTGATTTTGCTCAATTTGAAGTTCATGCATTTCCTCAAAATTGCCCAACTTGTGCAATTCATAAATTGATCAGTTTTCAACATACGAAGGAGATCTTGTAGTTTTTGGAAAGCTCAAGATGTCCCCTAAAAATTTCTTGTTCATTACGTTTTGATTTGAAGCCTTTATATTTATCTAAACTGGTTTAACAAAAAATGTCTTTTTGTTGACTTTCAAAATGACTTGTAATATTTTGGCATATATCTCTCAAATGAAGCATTTTTGGCCTTGATCATAGAGAGACAAAGTTGTAGGCAATTGAATTTCCTTCTAGGTGAGCTTTGTTATAGAAATTTTGATGAAGTGTGTGAAAGGTGTGCTTTGTCAAAGTTCAGTTGACTTCTCCTTAAGAAAACCCTAATTTAGCAACTTTTTTTTACTTTTGAGTAAATCTTGATTTCTTGATGAATCATGATCAACTCTTGATCAAATGTTGAATCTAAATTCAAAATTTTGATGTTTACCAAAAATCTTGAAGTTGGCTGTATATTGACCATAGTCGACTTTCTACTCAATACAATCGACTATTGATCATTTGAGCAATTAATTGAGCAATCTTGTGAAGCAGTGCATGAGACTTGTCATGGAGATACTTTGAGGTATATGAGACACCATGAAGTCCACTTGAGGCTTTGGAAGCTCAATTTACTTTGAGAGAAACAAAACCCTAGTTGTGGGTTGATTGCTTAAAAGGACAACTTGTATGGTCAATCCTTGAGCTTTTGAGACTTCTATGAGTGTGAGGAATCTTCTTGAATCAATTTGTCTCAAAGATGTGAGGGAAAAATTTGGGGTACAACAACTTGCTTCATCTAATGGGCCATTTAAGAATGCATATTTGTTGGGATTTAAGAGGGGGTTTTCAAACTTTTTGATTCTCTTAGCGGAATAAACCTGAAAAACAAATATTGATTAAATTATTAATCACAATGTAATCAAACCAAAATAAGGATTGAAGATTACTTCTTGAAGCGTTCTTTATCTTTGATCACAAACGGTGGAAGATATCGGCGTCTCTACGTAGTCCATGCGAGTGCAAAGTAAAAGATGGTGTTAATTATTTTCAGAAAATGACAAAATTGAGAATTGATATTGTCACGGAAAGAACTTCTCTATTCATAGAGAGCTACTAAAATCCTATGTCTTATTTTGGAGTTTTCCAAAATAAGCACAATCTTATTTAATTAAACTATTTTAATTAAATATATTATTTATATTTAATTAAACACTTTTAATTAAATAAAATAAAATATTAATTTAATTAAATCATGTTTAATTTAATCAACTATCCATTCTCATTTATTTAATTAAATCATAATTAATCAAATAAATTATATATGTGTTAGTGTATTAAACCATTAAATACTATTAACACATAATTAAATTATATCTTATTTTATTTAATCGTTTATTCCACTATTAGTACTCTATGCGTGTGACCTTGTAGGTTCTCGTAACATTGGAAATAATATTAAATGATTTATTTAATATTATAACAATGAGCGATATCTAGCAACTCATCACTGCTACTCAAGTGACAAGAATGTCATGTAATCTAATATAACCTTTCTGTGATTATGATCATGTATACAATTATCCTTTTTCCCTTATATCAATATTTAACGCAAGACATAGAATGTGTTATCCTTGTATAGTTCAATATTACATTCCTTGATCCTCGAGTATACTTGATAACAATAAATAAGCCCAATAACTCATATTGACTTATTTGAGTGCGGTCATGCATTTTACAATCATACTCTATCAAAGGGCCCATATATATTACTCTTGTATATTTAGGAGGGGAAAATCCCATCTAGTTCACTGTTGTCGCTCATCGTGATATGTAAAATATATATATCAACCTTCTTTGTGGTTATCCTATTATAGACAACGTTTGATTGGCAATAAAGTATTTAACTCCATATCTAAGGTCCAAAGTGAATTCAGGTCGAAGACTGGTATACACCATTATCAGTATGAGAATAAATTATGAAACTTACATAACTAATTATGTAGTATTCTCATGGTGGGTCAATCTAGTATAAATATTACTCATAATATTTATACCTATGTGAAGACTTGATATCTCATATTTATGACATGTGAGATAGAGTCATCAGTCTACTCACATAATAGTCTCTATGCATTATTGTTGTCTTATTTTCAGTAAAGCTTGACTTCATATACTTTAAGAATAACGTCTTTATGTTTAATGAGGTCTCACGATTAAGTCACACTTAATAGATCATTAATAGACTAATTATTCTAAGGACTTTATTATATCATATACAAATAACATAATAAATTCAATGCCTAATAATTATATATATATATATATATTCACAAACAATATATATCAAGGTGAAGATACAAAAGAATATTAAGCTAATATTGATTGCCAACCAGGGCTTTCTCCAGCAATCTCCCACTAGCACTAGAGTCAATTCGATATTAACTTAACATCCATCTGCCCATTGTCTGCGTCAAGCATCATCTAAGAATGATAATTTATTAGGGTATAGAGACTTCTTTCCCATGATGGTAATATACATATTTTTCAATTTCAAATTTCGATCTTCTATCGAAATAAATTGAAGTGTCAAAATATATGTACATGGATTGCTAGTGAGATCTAGTATTCTGAACTTGAAAGATTAACCCATTATCTCTGTGAATGAGATCAATAGGATATGCAATAAAATAAATACCAATTTCTTCCCAAGAAATAGCAAAGCGATCCAAATCATATATTTGACCTTTGTACTAGAAGCAACAATTGTCTGATGCCCTTTTAAACTTATATGATTGTTATCCAAGCATAACATTTAATTATTATGATATGAATATATAATTCATAAATTTTGGAATAACATCATTGAAACTCCTTTACAATGACTATTCCCATATACTCTTAAGAAAAGGAACATCAGGTCCTTTTCATATATCCATATATCTTTTTGATATTGATATAGTGATGAACACTTCAATCATTTTGGTGCTTATTGTTTATGCTCATAGATGATGGTACAACTGGTGCAGTATATATCATGATGTCATTTTTATCATCCAATGAGGTAAAATATTTTCCATTAGACAAAATAATCATGCAATGAATGCAACATTCTTAATGTGAGATTATGCATACTAGGTGTTTCCAAAGTTTGTTGAAATATGTACTTGTGCTAAGATTAAGATTCATTAACCATTTATCTCTATATATTTTAATTCCTAACCTTATAGAAAACCTCGCCTAAGCATTTCATCAAAATCATTTCCTTAACTATGTCATACATTGTGAAGGTGCAAGAAACACAAGAAATGGGATGTTTGAATTGGATTTCTAAGATTTAAAATAATTTCTTCCCAATACAAAGAAATGACATAAGAATAAAAATAAATCTAATCGAGTCCACCCTGTGTGCGGTAAAAAATTGAAGAACGGGGGAACCAAATCGAAATTCGGTTCTCTGGCTCAAAAATAATTTATTTTAAAAAAAAGATGCCGCCATCACCAAACTTTATTGTTTCCAAAAGAAAGGAAAAGGGGAAAGCTGAAATACCCTAAAAAAGATATGCAATTCGATTAGTATGAAACTAAACACAAAGCATGGGGGACTGAGATTATTGGGTAAGGGGTTAGGTTTTACAAAGGGAAGGTATTAGCACCCTATGTATCTATAGTACTCTATAGGATCTTTTTTGTATTTGTGTTTTATTTTCTATGCTATTGGGAAAGTTTTTCCTTTGGGATTCAGAAGGTAAGTTAGGTAGGTGATCTGGACGAGACATAGTGTACGCTTAAATCCCTAACTTTTGCCTAGACCGCCCTTTCGGGTTTTCAATCTACCGGGATACCCTTTTTCGCCCAAGCCGCCTTTGCAGGTTTTCGACTTGTCGGGTGTACATATTTTGTATATATCCTTAATTTTTGCCCAAACCCTTTTGGTTCTCCAAGATGCCCTTATTTTTGCCTAGGTCGGTCGACCTAGCGGGTCTCGTTTATGCGTAGTATTTTTTGACTATGTCTACGTTCACAGGGTGTGGGAAGTCTTCGCCATCCATGGTGCTAAGTATCATAGTTCTGCCTGAAAATACTGTCTTGACTACAAACGGTCCCTTATAGGTGGGAGTCCATTTGCCCCTGGGATCACCTTGTGGAAGGATGATGCGCTTGACTACTAGATCACCGACTTGGTAGACTCTCTTGTTGAACGCTCTGATCATTCGTTTCTGATAGATCTGTCCATGGCAGATGGATGCGAGTCGTTTCTCATCAATCAAGTTGATATGATCGAGGCGGGTCTTGATCCATTCGTCTTCGCCTAACTCTGCGTCCTGGAGGACTCTAGTTGAAGGTATCTGAACTTCGATGGGTAGGACTGCCTCCATACCGTATACGAGAGAGAAAGGGGGTTGCCCCTGTAGATGTTCGTACTATAGTGCGGTAACCATGGAGAGAAAATGGTAACATCTCGTGCCAATCCTTGTAAGTCACTGTCATCTTCTGTATGATCTTCTTGATATTCTTATTGGCGGCTTCCACTGCGCCATTCATCTTAGGCCGATATGGAGAAGAATTATGATGCTTGATCTTGAACTGCGTGCAAAGTTCGGTGATCATTTTGTTGTTAAGATTAGAGCCGTTATATGTGATAATCCTTTCAGGAGTGCCATACCGACAGATAAGATTATGCTTGATGAATCGAGCCATAACATTCTTGGTAACAGATGCGAACGAGACTGCTTCTACCTACTTGGTAAAGTAATCAATTGCCACAAGAATGAAACGATGTCCATTGGAAGCAGTGGGCTTGATTTCTCTGGTCATGTCAATGCCCCACATTGCGAAAGGACATGGAGCGTTTAAAACATTCAGCGGTACTGGAGGTACGTGCACTTTGTCTGCGTATATCTGGCATTTGTGACAAGACCGAGCATGGCGGTGACAATCAGCTTCCATGGTGGACTAATAGTAACCTGTTCTTATAATCTTCTTAGCCATTGTATGTCCACTGGAGTGGGTACCAAATGCGCCTTCGTGTAACTCTTCCATGATTCGTCTCGCAGTTTTCTGATCCACACAACAGAGTAAGCACAAATCGTGGTTGCGCTTGTATAAGATGTCGTTGCTGAGAAAGAATTTGGATGCAAATCTTCTCAAGAACTTTATCATTGATGATGCCCTCGGGATATTCCTGAGTCTCAAGATACCTCTTCACTTCGTAGAACCAAGGCTTCTCTTCTATATCAAGCTCATAACAATATGCTAGTTCGTCAAACTTCTCGATGATGATTTGGGGAGCTTCGTTGTCCCCTCTGGCTTTGAACATAGATGACATAGTAGCTAATGCGTCTGCCAACTGATTCTCTTCTCGTGGAATGTGGTCAAAAGTGATCTCTTCGAATTAGGGGATCAAACTCAGAACATGCACTCGATATGAAATGAGATTCGGATGCTTCGTATCTCACTTGCCCTTTATCTGACTGATCACTAAAGCTGAGTCTCCATACACTTACAAGAATTTGATTCTCAATTCAATAGCAGCTTTAATACCCATGATGCACGCTTCGTATTCAGCCATGTTATTAGTGCAGTTGAAACATAATCTGGCGGTGAACGAAGTGTGTCCGCCTGTAGGGGATATAATGATGGCGCCAATGCCATTGCCAAGTGCATTTGAGGCTGCATCAAAGACCATGGTCCATCGGGATCCTTGTTCAGGTCCTTCGTTTGGTCCTAGTTCTTCGTAATCATTAACTAACAAAACATCTTCGTCTGGAAACTCGAACTGCATAGACTGATAGTCATCTACGGCTTGATGAGCCAAATGATCGGCTACTACAATTCCTTTGATCTCTTTCTGAGAAGTATATTAGATGTCGTATTCAGTCAAGATCATTTGCCATCTTGCTATTCTTCCGGAGAGATCTGGTTTCTCGAATATGTATTTTATTGGATCCATCTTGGAGATCAACAAGGTAGTGTGAGTCAACATATACTGTCTTAGTCGGCGAGCAGCCCAAGCCAAAGTGCTGCAAGTTTTCTCGAGCTGTGAGTATCTTGTTTCACAGTCGGTAAACTTTTTGCTAAGGTAGTATATTGCATACTCTTTTCGACCAGACTCGTCATGTTGCCCTAACACACACCCCATTGAATTCTTTAACACTATCATGTACATGATAAGAGGTCTTCCTTCGGCGGGCGGCATCAGGATAGGAGGATTCTGTAAGTACTCCTTGATTTTATCAAAAGAGATCTGGAAATCGTCGTTCCATTCCACTACCTGATATTTCTTAAGTAACTTGAATATTGGCTCACAAGTAGCAGTTAGATGTGCAATGAATCTGGCAATATAGTTCAATCGTCCCAAGAAACCTTTGACTTCTTTCTCGGTTCGGGGAGCTGGCATTTCTTGGATAGCTTTAACCTTGGTGGGGTCAACTTCAATACCTTTACCACTGACAACAAACCCTAGGAGTTTACCGGATCTGACTCCAAAGGTGCACTTGTTGGGATTGAGTCTTAATCTGTACTTCTTCAGTCTATCACACAGTTTCTGCAAATGATCGAGATGCTCTTCTTCAGTCTGTGATCGAGCTATCATGTCGTCGACATAGACCTCTATCTCGTGATGAGTCATGTCATGAAATAATGCTACCATGGCACGCTGATAAGTGGCGCCCGCGTTCTTCAGTCCGAAGGCATGACCTTGTAGAAAAAAGTGCTCCACTGTGTAACGAAAGTAGTCTTTTCCATATCTTCAGGAGCCATTTTGATCTGATTGTAACCGGAGAAACCATCCATGAAGGAAAAGACTTTATGCTGAGCGGTGTTGTCAAGTAGAACATCGATACGAGGAAGTGGAAAGTCGTCTTTCGGACTTGCTCTGTTCAAATCTCTGTAATCCACACACATTCGTACTTTGCCATCCTTCTTAGGTACAGGTACCACATTTGCAACCCATTGTGGATAAGAAGTAACAGCTAGAAAAACGACGTTGAACTGCTTCATAACTTCAACTTTGATTTTCTCTGACATCTCAGGACGCATGCGACGAACCTTTTGTTTCACAGGGAGGAAACCTTCTTTTGTCGGTAACCGGTGTACCACAATGTCAATGTCTAAACTTGGCATGTCTTCGTATGACCAAGGAAAAACCTTAATATAGTCTCGTAGCATCTGAACCAACCTTTCTTTGACACTGTTCTCAAGACCCGCTCCTAACTTGATCTCTTTTCTGTCTTCGTTAGTACTTAGATTCACAACCTCAACTGGCTCTTTGTGTGGCTGTATAACTCGTTCTTCTTGCTGTAGCGTAGCAGTCTGACAAGTTCTTCGGGCACCTCACAATCTTCCTCACCTTCGTCTTCGGCTTGGTAGATCGGATTATCGAAGTCATATTTAGCAATAGCATAGCTGTTATCAACGAGATTCAGAGTGAATTTGCAGTGTATGACGTGGGTGTGTGTAAGAACACATAGCTTTTGAAGGGGTGGTAAAAGTAAAAGAAAGAAAATAGTATTTAAATGCAAAAGTCCAATGATTTTATTGAATGAAAATATGCAAATGACAGATAATAACCCTCACAAACAAGCCATAATGCCCCGGGCAAGGCACTAGGCTTTAAAGTTTATTGTTCAAAGCGTAAAAACGAAAGGCATAACAGAAAACAAAAGCAATTACTCCTGCCTAAAGGAGATTGGTATGACGTCTTCGATCTTCCAATTGCTGAGTCCGTTGTCAGGAGTTGGGAAGATCCACTTGCTGATGTCGAAGTCGCTGTCATCGTCTTTTATAGCATGAACTCCATCTTTGCTGATGCGGAAAGGAAGCTTGCTGGCACGTTCACGGCGTATCATCTTCTGACCTTTGGTGGTGAAGCCTAAACCAGTCTTGTCATATTTGAAAGGAAGATCAGCGAGCTGACCCCAAACAGAATTACCTCCTTCTTCAACTACTGCTTGGGCATCCTTCAGGGAGGCCATCCTAGGCGGAACTTGTGTAACTTCAGGAGTGACAGGAGAGTCAACAGGCATGACTCTTGGAACTGTCTCGAAAGCTTGACAGGCAGTTTCGAAGAATTCACGTTCCATTTTGAGGTATCGGAATGACTGCAGCTGGCTGACCATATATTCCTCTTCACCGCATACTGTAACAACTTTCCCCTTTATTGGGTACTTCAGCTTCTGATGCAAGGTAGAGGTAACAGCACCTGCCCCATGTATCCAAGGGCATCCAAGTAGGCAAGAGTAAGCTGGACGGATGTCCATGAAAAAGAAAGTGGAGTCGAAAGTCTGGGAACCGACTTTAATAGGCAGAATGAGCTCTCCAAGTATTGTTCGTTTAGAACCATCAAAAGCTCTCACAATTATGTCACTGGGCTTCAAGACCAATCCTTCAACATCAAGTCGGTAGAAAGCACTCTTCGGTAGGATATTTAGAGCAGAACTGGTATCTACCAACACATGAGACAATGTAACGCCCTTGCATTCAACAGAGATGTGCAAGGCTTTGTTGTGTTTCCTTCCGGCAGAAGTCAAATCAACATCACAGAAGCCTAGGCCGTTGTTGGCAGCCAGGCTAGCAATACAAACTTCAAACTGATCAGTAGTAGTGTCTTGCGGTACGTGAGCATTCTTCAGAAACATCACCAAGGCCTTAGTATGAGCCTCAGAGCACAAGAGTAGAGAAAGCATGGAGATCTTGGACGGAGTCTGTCCCAACTGTTCCACAATATTGTAGTCACTCTTCTTGATGACCTTTAGAATTTCTTCCATCTCTTGTTTGGAGGTATCTCCAGCAACTTCCTTTGGTACTTCTGTCTGAGCAGGATGAGTCACTGATTCTTTCCCTCGCGCCTCGGGAATTGGTTCAATAGCTGGAATGCGAGTTGGAGTCATAGTGTCTTTTGGAGGAGAGATCTCTGGAGAAAACACTCTTCCGGTTCTGGTCACCTTACTTGATCCGGTGATGTTGTCGATGTCGGGAATGGTAGCTTCAACTGTAAGATCCTCAATGGTCAGAGGGTCTTGCTTGACGCCATGATAGTAAACCTCAGCTCCATAGTTCCATGGTATAGCTTTGTCAGAGGAATATGGAATTGGTCTGGGAGAAGTAATGATGAGAGGTGCCACCCTAGGCATAGGATCGACAGAGGAAATCCTTATTGTGTTAACATCAGCATAGTCTTCTGGGAAATCGCCCCCTCATCCGGTCGCCTTAACATCTTCAACAGGAATTTTGTAGCTTTCAGGAACAGTATACTTTACCATGTAATCGAACTTTCCACTTGGCTGCCCCAAGGTATCCCATACTTCTGGTACAGTTTCGCTCACATCTTCGATCTTCAGATTCTTAGCCATGTCTTCACATAAATTCTCCACATGTGAAGGTTTCAGGAATAGCACTTCTCGATTATCCATCATGCATTGAAGACGTTTTCTCAACCAAGCACATCCGTCAGGTGCTAAAGGGCACCAACGACAATTCTCTGGGCATCCTGGATTGACACCGGCTTGCAGCAAGTTCTTCTTAACAGTCATCAGAGGAATAGTCAAGTCATCTATATTAAAAACATAAGAGTTCTTGTCAATGACATTGGAACTTTTGCCATGGTTAGGCATACGTGCGTTGATCATATTCGGAGTCTCAACAGGAGGATCAAACTCAATCTCTTTAGCTTCAATCATGTCTTGAATCTTGTTCTTCAGAGCCCAACAGTCGTCACTGTTATGTCCTGGGCTGTTAGAGTGGTAAGCACACTTTGCATTAGGATTGTATTTCGGAGAGGAAGTGTTGATGTTTTGAGGAGGATCCCTCAAGGTAATCAGCTTTGCTTTCAACATGTGTTGCAATGCTTGCGACAAAGGCATGTTGATCTTTGTAAACTGTCTTCGTGGCGCGTTCTAGTTACGCGTGTTGTCTCGCTGAGGTTGTGCTGATATAGGATTGGAGATCACAACTGCCCCCACAGATTGAGCACGGTCGGTCTTGGCTCGACTTTTCTGACCATACACTGCATTGGCTTCTTTCTTACCACCAAAAGATCTATTTGCAGCATTTGAGGATGACTCTACCCGAATCTTTCCGCTCTTGATTCCAGCTTCAATGCGCTCTCCTGTAAGTATCAACTTGGTGAATCCGGCTGAAGAGTTTCCAATCAGATGATTGAAGAATGGGCCTGTCAGTGTTCCCATAAACATATCAACCAACTCCCTAATGGACAAGGGTGGTTGAACTCTACCTGCTAGATCTCTCCATTTCTGAGCATACTCTTTGAACTTCTCATCACGACCCATAGACATGCTCGGTAGTTGCATGCGAGTGGGTGCCAATTTAGCATTGTACTGGTATTGCTTGTAGAAAGCATCTGCTAAGTCATTCCAGGTATGGATGTGGTTACTCTCTAGCTGATAATACCACTTCAACTGAGCTCCGGATAAACTTTCTTGAACGAAATGGATCCACAGCTTCCTGTCATCAGTGTGAGGATGGATCTTCTGAACATAGGACTTCAAGTGCAGCTTCGGACAAGAGATGCCATCATTTTTGGCGAAAGTAGGAACCTTGAACTTGCGAGGGATCACCACACCAGGAACTAAACTTAGATCATCAAAATTCAGCCCGGACATTTTCAGATTTTCCACAGCATTCAGACGATCTTCAAGTTGTTTGTATTTGTCATCCTCAAAATAATATTGCTCGTTCTCATAGTCTTCTTCTTTGTTTTCAGGTTCACGCTGATCTTCCTCGTTGTTCTTGATACTTTCATCAGTTTCAACACTCTTGTCTAAGAGTTCCACACGGCTGACCACTCTAGGTCCATCTTTGTGACGTCTGCCCATGTTGAGAACACCAATGACCTTCTTTCTGTTGATGAGCCTCTTCAGATCTTCCTGGCCTTGGACCAAGCTGGTGAACATTTCCTGGAACTGAGCATTCTGAGCCTGGAGACCTTTGACAATCTATTCAAGAGCCATTTCTGCTAAAATAAATAGTGAGAAAATGAGAAAACCGATCTTCAATGTACCTGTTATGCAATGTTATGCTATGATATGCGATGTTTATGCAATGCAATGCAATGTTTTCAAGGACCTTAGAAATTTAAATTTGTTAAACAAGCATGAACAAACTTTATTAGTTTCTTTTTTCTACTTTCTTTTTTTCTTTTTAAGTACAAAAGATAGTTTAGAACAAAAATTCTAAAGCTCTAGGTCTCCTATGGGCGCTTCCTCTTGGTGTTGAAGTAGGCGTTGATGTTCCGCTCCTCGTGAAGTAGCTTGGTAACTGTAGTACCTTCTTCTCGCTTGCATAGCATTGAGATTCGAATGTATCCCTTTCTTCTTTTAGTTGAATCCAGGATCTCTTCAAGTCTTCAAAATTAGTAGTAGGAGCACGTACAATAATACTTGAACGACTTTGTAGGATTTTTGTATCCAAATGTGCGGATAGCAAGAGTCGCCACCGACTTTTATTTTTATCCAATTAAGGGAAGGTAAAAGTAGAAAAAGACCTTCGTTAGATTCGAGTTCAAGGTATTAGCACCCCTTTCCATCCGTAGTTTTCACGGCTCTTAGTTGCTCTAGATCACCTTTAAAATTGCTTTCGTGTGTTTGACAAAGATGTTTTGAAAAAAAGGCATTTCACTTTGACTTTGTAATGACTCATGTAAGAGTGTATACAAAGTGTTCGGAAATGTTTTTGTTTTGAAAAGAATTGAATTTTGACAAAAGTGTGTGGTGTGAAAAGCATTTGATTTAGAGCAAGCAACTAAAAGACTTATTTACCCACTCAGAATTGGTCGTTTTGTTGTACTTCTCGTTCCTTTAGAATAGCACTAGCCGCATTAGTTAGTAGGTAGCTCCATTCGTTGGATGTAAGCGGGACATTCGAAGGGACATCGGATGGTCATAGAAAGCAACTTGTAGGAAGTATCCTAGCACATTCGAAGGGACTATCATCTTTTTTTCATAGGCGACAATCGAGGGTCAAGATCATGTATTCGGAGGCGACATCGTGGGTCTTATGATCTTTGTATCGAAGGGACTATGATGATTTGTTTGGAAGGCAACGGTGCTAGAATACCTCTACGTTCGAGGGACATGACCATTTAGAATTCGCAAAGGCAACGAGAGAGAATTACCCTAAGGGTGCGTGTGTGAAAGAAGTGTGTTGATTTTAGATATTTTATCTTGAAGATTAGTGTGAGCTATGTTCAATTTTAGTCTTGCCATACACGCCTAATTACTAGCAATTTATAGGGTGCGGAAAGTAAAATGCGGAATGTAAAGTGCGGAAAGGTAAATCCTACGCTATTACATGGCTTTGGGGCAGATACATAATTTAAAATGCGGAAAATAAAAATCCTAAATTAAACTATTACATCCCATATACAGTTACATTATTGAAAAATAAAATGAAAATAGTAAAGAAACGTCCGACTTGGAAGAACCTGTGAAACGAATGAGAAATCGAAAAATATGATGAAATCGAAATAAGAGAAAATGTTAGGAAAAATGCAAATTTTAAATTGGAAAAAATATGACATGCTGGAAATAATGTAAATATACTAAGATAATTTTTTGGGATTTTTTAGATGCAATTTAATAATTAAAAACTAATTAAATGTGATTTAAATGCAAAATTACAAATAAAAATAAATATGCATGCAAAAATATGTTTTTTAATTTTATAAATTAAATAAAGGTTTTATGAAAATAATGTAAAAAGAAAATTATTTTTTGATGGGTTTTTAATGCATAAATAAAATTATGAAAAGAAATTAAAATGCTTCAAAATATTAAATAAAATGAAAAATAGGAAATAGTTTTGCAAACTTGTAAAAACAATGTGTCATGGCCAGGGATCGAACTGGAGACATTCCAGTCACCAACCCACGCCTTTGCCATCTGATCTGGAGCGCACGCGTGTCATTGAATCGGAACGGACGATGGAAAAACAAGTGTCACCTTCCTGCACTAATCACGCGCCAAGAACTTCATCGTTCTCATTTGAAATCGAATTTTAGGCCGGCCTCGAGCGACGCCACCCGCAAATTCTAAAATCCAGCACAGCAATATAAATTTAATTCAAAGGCATGGTTCGATTGGATTCATCATTCTAAACATGATGACGGTGTTCGTTTTGTCCAATTTATCCTATTTCGTGTGATCCCAATTCGGTCCATGGAACCCTAGCTATGGCAAGTATCGATCCCGGCCATGGAAACTCAATCGAACTATGCATAAAGCTTGCAAACTTCCATCTAAACACAAAACAAACCACAAAACATGTTAAAAATGCATGAGAATTAAAATACGATTTTGAATTTTTCTTGGACAAACCGATTCAATTGTGATTCGAATGGTTTTGTGCAAGGGTCCGGATCGATTTCGAATGGCACAAGGAACAAGATGGAATGCTCAAAATTGCTTGAAACCACCTGAATCCAAGGCTGCTTGTTGCTTGAGAGGCACGGATTTTTTGACTTTAGGTTAGGGTTCTTAGAGCAATCTTTCTGTTCTCTTGTGATTGGTATGCATCAGGTATAAGTACTGGATGGATTTGGGATCATTATTGGCAAGAATCAATCACCATTCAATGATAATCAAATTTGATTTTTGTATAAAATCAAATTTTCAAAATTTGATTAATTCTCAATCCAATCTTGCCATATTGATCAATTTTCGAAAATTGCTGGCATTTGTGAGTATCTTGAGTCTCAAGGAAAGAATAAAAATCAATCTTTCAATTAATTTTGATTTTATAATTTATTTTTAAATTTAATTTGCATTTAAATGAATAAATTACAAATTAAATAGAAAAATAAATCAAAAATTCGTGGCATTGGGCTTGGATATTCCTAATTGTATGAGGAATAAGTTTGGATGAAGAAAAAGCAAGCTCATTTGCAAAAGATTTGATTTTTAGAAGTATCTCTCTTTGTGCATTCTTTCAAAATTGCCCAACTTGTGAATGGTGTAACTTGCTCAATTTTCCACATTTTTGAGTGTTCTTGGACGTTTTGGAAAGCTCTAAGAGTCCTCTAACCAACCTTTTTGGTCGCATCTCAATTGGAGTTACCATGCTCAATATATCTTCAAAACAAAAAGTTGACTTTTTGTTGACTTTGAAAATGACCTGTAATGTTTTGAGCTATACCTCTCAAATGAAGCATTTTTTGGACATTCTTGTGAGACATGAAGTTGTAGAGAATTGAATTTCCTTCAAAAAAAGAGGTGGTGGAAAATTTTTTGAGAAAGTTATGATCAGTCAAAGTTCTGTTGACTTTTCACCTAGAAACCCTAATTTAGAAAGTTTGACTTTTGAGCAAATCTTGAGTTTTCTTGATGAATCATGATCAACCCTTGATCAAATGATGAATGTAACTTCAAAATGAGGATGTTGACCAAAAATTATGAAGTTTGACTGTATGTTGACCACAGTTGACTTTTTGTCCAATACAACTAATTTTCAACCATCTGAGCAATTGTCTGAGGAAACTTGACTTGTGAGGCTTGAAACTTGACATGGAGAATCTTTGAAGCATATGAGGAGGCATGAAGGCCATTGGAGATGTTGGAAGTTTATCTTGACTTGAGAGATACCAAACCCTAGTTTGGGTTGATTGTCTAGGAGAGAGTTTGTCTGATCAACTCTTGAGGAACCCTTGAGTATGGATGTATGAAATCTCTTGAGTAGATGGAGGGCAAATTTTGGGGTATGACAGTCACCTATAGCAACATGTTCCATAATTACTGGTAACACGGGTGTAAATGGCATCATGAGGTTTTGATCTCGAGCTCCCACCCATTTGAGGTAACGTTCTCAAGGAATGGAGTTTTGGTGCCCCAAAGTCTTGGTATCAGTCTTCTTTACGATGCCCCAAGCGTGTATGAACCTTCGATGGTAATTTTGGAGATCGTGGTTGTAGTCGAACACAATATCTTGGAGAAGCATATCATGAGGACCATCTCTTCGAGCATAACCAAACTGACGTAGAGCTAGAGAAGGGTAGTAAGTGATACCTCTCCTTATGCCAAGGAGTGGTACATTAGGGAATTCTCCACAACGTTCAATGGATGTGAAGTCCTTTTGAGAGAAGAGACACCAATGCATATCTGAATGAGAGAGTGACATTAGCCTTTGAGACCATTTCAAACTTTGCTCGTTCTTCAATACCGATTGAGGAAGGTGCGAAATAAACCACCTGGAAAGTAACGGTATACAACACATGAGAGTTCCATGTCTTTTGATAGTACGAGTGTGGACAGAATGTAGGATGTCTCCAAGTAAAGTAGGCACAGGATTGCGAGTGAGGAATATCTTGATGGCGTTCACATTTATGAATTGATCTGGATTAGGAAATAGTACCAACCCATAGATTATCAAGGCCAAGATGTTTTCGAATGCTTGGAAACTCATAGCTTTGAGTAATTCTCGAGCTTTCTTTATCAGGGACTTAGCAAGTAAACCCTTAACTCGGCTTCTTGTTTCCCAATTGTCTTCAATGTCTGAGCGCTTTAGGTGTGGCGCTGATGCGATGTCTTCGTACTTAGGAGCCTTTTCCGAACTGGTGAATGGCATCTGATCAAGAATAGGTATCCCAAGTAGCTTAGAGAACTCTTCCAAGGTAGAAACCAACTGGTAATCTGGGAATGTAAAGCAATTGTGTTTCGGATCGAAGAACTGGAATAAGACGTGCATCATATCTTCTTCAAAACCGGAGATAACCAAATCAAGCAGATAACCATGTCTTTTGATAAACTGAGCATGATCGAGAATTTCTGAAACCAATTCTTTGAGCTGAGAAAGTATACCCATGAAGTTGATTCAGATAGTCTTTCTGGAAGCCATAACCCTACAAAACAGAGCAAAGATAAATCCCTAGGTCCTTGAAATAGTTAGAAATGATATGCAATGCGAATGATGTCATGATGTCATGTTTAGCACACACAAACAATTCACACAATGAGCCTATGTTTAAGGCTTGCATGAGGTATAGGTGATTACCCCACCAAAAGTTTGAGTTGGTTCATCCTGTCCTATAATAGTAACCGGGTTCTAGGAATCTCACATCACAGATCTTTCTCGTAGGCGCTTATTTCAATACGACGGCCAAGTGGTCGATCGAAAATGTCCCAAAAGTCGAATCTCAATGAGCGTAGCATCGAGTATCAACCAACCTCGGTCTACACCAAAGCCGACCATCTCACTACCTTCTAATGGCTAAGATGGGTCAATTAAGGTTCTAAAAGTTTAGTTAGCGCTTGATGACACCACGCAGAAGCCAAATACTATCTTCAACTTGGGAATAAAGAGTATCGGGACAACCAAAGTGTCACGCTAACGTAGCCATCATGTTGACCGTTTAGTTATACGTCTAGCGGTCGCGATGATCTAATGCCACTTACCTAAAAGGAAACCCGGATCCGGGTGTAGGATCCCCCAACAATATAATACCCAAGCAACCCTTAAAGATAAAGCATGCAAGTCAAACAAAAACATTAAAGGTTATCTAGAAATCCCTAAGGCAATTCTCTCTTTTAGGGTGTGTCCCCAGCAGAGTCGCCAGTTTTGTAATACGGTGAACTGACTTTGTAGGATTTTTGTATCCAAATGTGTGCGGATAGCAAGAGTCGCCACCGACTTTTATTTTTATCCAATTAAGGGAAGGTAAAAGTAACAGAAAAAGACCTTCGTTAGATTCTGAGTTCGGGAGAATGGTTATGAAAAGGGAAGGTATTAGCACCCCTTTCCATCCGTAGTTTTCTACGGGCTCTTAGTTGCTCTAGATCACCTTTTAAAATTGCTTTCTGTGTGTTTGACAAAGATGTTTTGAAAAAAAGGCATTTCACTTTGACTTTGTAATGACTCATGTAAGAGTGTATACAAAGTGTTCGGAAATGTTTTTGTTTTGAAAAGAATTGAATTTTGACAAAAGTGTGTGGTGTGAAAAGCATTTGATTTAGAGCAAGCAACTAAAAGACTTATTTACCCACTCAGAATTGGTCGTTTTGTTGTACTTCTACGTTCCTTTAGAATAGCACTAGCCGTACCATTAGTTAGTAGGTAGCTCCATTCGTTGGATGTAAGCGGGACATTCGAAGGGACATCGGATGGTCATAGAAAGCAACTTGTAGGAAGTATCCTAGCACATTCGAAGGGACTATCATCATTTTTTCGTAGGCGACAATCGAGGGTCAAGATCATGTATTCGGAGGCGACATCGTGGGTCTTATGATCTTTGTATCGAAGGGACTATGATGATTTGTTTGGAAGGCAACGGTGCTAGAATACCTCTACGTTCGAGGGACATGACCATTTAGAATTCGCAAAGGCAACGAGAGAGAATTACCCTAAGGGTGCGTGTGTGAAAGAAGTGTGTTGATTTTAGATATTTTATCTTGAAGATTAGTGTGAGCTATGTTCAATTTTAGTCTTGCCATACACGCCTAATTACTAGCAATTTATAGGGTGCGGAAAGTAAAATGCGGAATGTAAAGTGCGGAAAGGTAAATCCTACGCTATTACATGGCTTTGGGGCAGATACATAATTTAAAATGCGGAAAATAAAAATCCTAAATTAAACTATTACATCCCATATACAGTTACATTATTGAAAAATAAAATGAAAATAGTAAAGAAACGTCCGACTTGGAAGAACCTGTGAAACGAATGAGAAATCGAAAAATATGATGAAATCGAAATAAGAGAAAATGTTAGGAAAAATGCAAATTTTAAATTGGAAAAAATATGACATGCTGGAAATAATGTAAATATACTAAGATAATTTTTTGGGATTTTTTAGATGCAATTTAATAATTAAAAACTAATTAAATGTGATTTAAATGCAAAATTACAAATAAAAATAAATATGCATGCAAAAATATGTTTTTTAATTTTATAAATTAAATAAAGGTTTTATGAAAATAATGTAAAAAGAAAATTATTTTTTGATGGGTTTTTAATGCATAAATAAAATTATGAAAAGAAATTAAAATGCTTCAAAAATATTAAATAAAATGAAAAAATAGGAAATAGTTTTGCAAACTTGTAAAAACAATGTGTCATGGCCAGGGATCGAACTGGAGACATTCCAGTCACCAACCCACACCTTTGCCATCTGATCTGGAGCGCACGCGTGTCATTGAATCGGAACGGACGATGGAAAACAAGTGTCACCTTCTGTTGCACGCGCCAAGAACTTCATCGTTCTCATTTGAAATCGAATTTTGCCTCCTAGCGACGCTATGACCCCTGCAAATTCTAAAATCCAGCACAGGCAATATAAATTTAATTCAAAGGCATGGTTCGATTGGATTCATCATTCTAAACATGATGACGGTGTTCGTTTTGTCCAATTTATCCTATTTCAGTGATCCCAATTCGTCCATGGAACCCTAGCTATGGCAAGTATCGATCCCGCCATGGAAACTCAATCAAACTATGCGAAAGCTTGCAAACTTCCATCTAAACACAAAACAAACCATAAAACATGTTAAAAATGCATGAGAATTAAAATACGATTTTGAATTTTCTTGACAAACCGAATTCAATTCGTGATTCTAAATGGTTTTGTGCAATGAGGTCTGATCGATTCGAATGGCACAAGGAACAAGATGGAATGCTCAAAATTGCTTGAAACCACCTGAATCCAAGGCTGCTTGTTGCTTGAGAGGCACAGATTTTTTGACTTTAGGTTAGGGTTCTTAGAGCAATCTTTCTGTTCTCTTGTGATTGGTATGCATCAGGTATAAGTACTGGATGGATTTGGGATCATTATTGGCAAGAATCAATCACCATTCAATGATAATCAAATTTGATTTTTGTATAAAATCAAATTTTCAAAATTTGATTAATTCTCAATCCAATCTTGCCATATTGATCAATTTTCGAAAATTGCTGGCATTTGTGAGTATCTTGAGTCTCAAGGAAAGAATAAAAATCAATCTTTCAATTAATTTTGATTTTATAATTTATTTTTAAATTTAATTTGCATTTAAATGAATAAATTACAAATTAAATAGAAAAATAAATCAAAAATTCGTGGCATTGGGCTTGGATATTCCTAATTGTATGAGGAATAAGTTTGGATGAAGAAAAAGCAAGCTCATTTGCAAAAGATTTGATTTTTAGAAGTATCTCTCTTTGTGCATTCTTTCAAAATTGCCCAACTTGTGAATGGTGTAACTTGCTCAATTTTCCACATTTTTGAGTGTTCTTGGACGTTTTGGAAAGCTCTAAGAGTCCTCTAACCAACCTTTTTGGTCGCATCTCAATTGGAGTTACCATGCTCAATATATCTTCAAAACAAAAAGTTGACTTTTTGTTGACTTTGAAAATGACCTGTAATGTTTTGAGCTATACCTCTCAAATGAAGCATTTTTTGGACATTCTTGTGAGACATGAAGTTGTAGAGAATTGAATTTCCTTCAAAAAAAGAGGTGGTGGAAAATTTTTTGAGAAAGTTATGATCAGTCAAAGTTCTGTTGACTTTTCACCTAGAAACCCTAATTTAGAAAGTTTGACTTTTGAGCAAATCTTGAGTTTTCTTGATGAATCATGATCAACCCTTGATCAAATGATGAATGTAACTTCAAAATGAGGATGTTGACCAAAAATTATGAAGTTTGACTGTATGTTGACCACAGTTGACTTTTTGTCCAATACAACTAATTTTCAACCATCTGAGCAATTGTCTGAGGAAACTTGACTTGTGAGGCTTGAAACTTGACATGGAGAATCTTTGAAGCATATGAGGAGGCATGAAGGCCATTGGAGATGTTGGAAGTTTATCTTGACTTGAGAGATACCAAACCCTAGTTTGGGTTGATTGTCTAGGAGAGAGTTTGTCTGATCAACTCTTGAGGAACCCTTGAGTATGGATGTATGAAATCTCTTGAGTAGATGGAGGGCAAATTTTGGGGTATGACAGTCACCTATAGCAACATGTTCCATAATTACTGGTAACACGGGTGTAAATGGCATCATGAGGTTTTGATCTCGAGCTCCCACCCATTTGAGGTAACGTTCTCAAGGAATGGAGTTTTGGTGCCCCAAAGTCTTGGTATCAGTCTTCTTTACGATGCCCCAAGCGTGTATGAACCTTCGATGGTAATTTTGGAGATCGTGGTTGTAGTCGAACACAATATCTTGGAGAAGCATATCATGAGGACCATCTCTTCGAGCATAACCAAACTGACGTAGAGCTAGAGAAGGGTAGTAAGTGATACCTCTCCTTATGCCAAGGAGTGGTACATTAGGGAATTCTCCACAACGTTCAATGGATGTGAAGTCCTTTTGAGAGAAGAGACACCAATGCATATCTGAATGAGAGAGTGACATTAGCCTTTGAGACCATTTCAAACTTTGCTCGTTCTTCAATACCGATTGAGGAAGGTGCGAAATAAACCACCTGGAAAGTAACGGTATACAACACATGAGAGTTCCATGTCTTTTGATAGTACGAGTGTGGACAGAATGTAGGATGTCTCCAAGTAAAGTAGGCACAGGATTGCGAGTGAGGAATATCTTGATGGCGTTCACATTTATGAATTGATCTGGATTAGGAAATAGTACCAACCCATAGATTATCAAGGCCAAGATGTTTTCGAATGCTTGGAAACTCATAGCTTTGAGTAATTCTCGAGCTTTCTTTATCAGGGACTTAGCAAGTAAACCCTTAACTCGGCTTCTTGTTTCCCAATTGTCTTCAATGTCTGAGCGCTTTAGGTGTGGCGCTGATGCGATGTCTTCGTACTTAGGAGCCTTTTCCGAACTGGTGAATGGCATCTGATCAAGAATAGGTATCCCAAGTAGCTTAGAGAACTCTTCCAAGGTAGAAACCAACTGGTAATCTGGGAATGTAAAGCAATTGTGTTTCGGATCGAAGAACTGGAATAAGACGTGCATCATATCTTCTTCAAAACCGGAGATAACCAAATCAAGCAGATAACCATGTCTTTTGATAAACTGAGCATGATCGAGAATTTCTGAAACCAATTCTTTGAGCTGAGAAAGTATACCCATGAAGTTGATTCAGATAGTCTTTCTGGAAGCCATAACCCTACAAAACAGAGCAAAGATAAATCCCTAGGTCCTTGAAATAGTTAGAAATGATATGCAATGCGATGATGTCATGAGGTCATGTTTAACAAGCACACACAAATCACACAATAGCCCTAGGTTTAAGGCTTGCATGAGGTATAGGTGTCTACCCTACCAAGTGTTTAAGTGGGTTCATCCTGTCCTATAATAGTAACCAGGTTCTAGGAATCTCATATCATTGATCTTTCTCGTAGGCCTTTATTTCAATACGACTACCAAGTGGCCGACCGAAAATATCCCAAAAGTCTGATCTTAATGAGCGTAGCATCGAGTATCAACCAACCTTAGTCTGCACCAAAGCCGGCCATCTCACTACCTTCTAATGGCCAAGATGGGTCAATTAGGTTCTAAAAGTTGAGTTAGTGTTGATGACACCACGCAGAAGCCAAACACTATCCTCAACTTGGAAATGAGGAACATCAGGACATCCAAAGTGTCACACTAACGTAGCCATCATGTTGACCATTTTAGTATACGCCTAACGGTCGCGACGATCTATTGCTACTTACCTAAGGAAACCTGGATCCGGGTGTAGGATCCCCCACAAGATTAATACCCAAGCAACCCTTAAAAATTAAAGCATATAAGTCAAATAGAAAGCAGTAAAATGATCTAGAAATCCCTAAGGTATTCCCTCTTTAGGGTGTTTCCCCAGCAGAGTCGCCAATTCTATAATACGGTGGGAGAACTGACTTTGAGATTTGTTTTGCTTTTTATCGCAAATGTTGCGGATAGCAAGAGTCGCCACTGACTTTTCTTTTATCCAATTAAGGGAAGGTGAAAATAACAGAAAAAGACCTTCGTTAGATTCTGAGTAAGGGAGATGGTTATGAAAAGGGAAGGTATTAGCACCCCTTTCCATCCGTAGTTATCTACGGGCTCTTAGTTGCTTTTAGCTCACTTTAAAATTGCTTTCTGTGTGTTTGACAAAAATGTTTTGAAAAGGCATTTCGCTTTGACTTTATAATGATTCATGTTGGAATGTATACAAAGTGTTCGGAAATGTTTCGTTTTGAAAAGTGTTTTAATTTTGACAAAAGTATGAGGTGTGAAAAGTATTTTGATAGAGCAAGCAACTAAAAGTCTTATTACCTACTCAGAATGGTCGTTTTCGTGTTGTTTTACTTTCCTTTAGAATAGTGCTATCCGTACCATTAGTTGGTAGGTAACCTTATTCGTTGGATGTAAGAGGGACATTCAAAAGGACATCGGATGGTCATAGAAGGCAACTTGTAGGAGTATCCTAGCACATTCGAAGGGACGATCATCACTTTTCGTAGGCAACAATCGAGGGACGAGATCATGTTTTCGTAGGCCACGTCGAGGGACTCATGATCTTTGATTCGAAGGGACTATGATGATATGTTTGTAGGCAACGGTGCTAGGATACTTCTAGGTTCGAGGGACTTGACCATTTATTCGAAAGGAAATGAGAGAGAATATCCCTAAGGGGTGCATGTGTGAAAAGAGTGTGTTGAATTCAGATATTTTATCTTGAAATTAGGAGTTATCTACGTTCGTTTTCATCTTGCCATACACGCCTAATTACTAACAGTTTATAAGGTGCGGAAAGTAAATTGCGGAAAGTAAAGTGCGGAAAAGTAAATGTCCTACGCTATTACATGGCTTTGGGGCAGTTACATAATATAGGAGTGCGGAAAGTAAAGGCAGAAAATGTAAATCTACGCTATTACATAATAAAAACTTTGCGACCTATACATCCTTTCTAGAATTGTAAATGCGGAATAAGAAATAGATAATCAGAGTAATAGGAAAATGTTAGCAAAATGTTTTAGAAACTAGTAGAAAAAGGTTTTTAGGTTAGTAATCCTAATT
This sequence comes from Vicia sativa, assembly GCA_021764765.1. Lineage (NCBI taxonomy): Eukaryota > Viridiplantae > Streptophyta > Magnoliopsida > Fabales > Fabaceae > Vicia > Vicia sativa. The sequence continues at coordinate 137,746,741 of CM038795.1, read as the reverse complement.
AGATGATAGAGTAATTTATTGGGAATTTTCTGGATTGGTTTTAATGAGGAAAAATAATTAAAAGTCAATTTAATGATTAATTAACAATTAATTAAAATATGCATGCAAAAATATTAATTTTTATGTCAAAAATTAAATAAATATTTTTTTGGTGATTTTTAATGCATGAGAAAATTGCTTGAAAAGAAAATAAATTAAAAGGCAAAAATATGAGAAAAAAAATAAGAAAATAGTGTTAGTTTGCAAGTGTTAAAAAATAATTGACATTGCCAGGGATCAAACCCAAGCCATGCCTCTCACACGCGCGCGCTGCTACCACTAGGCCAACCTGCACTTGGTGTTAGTTAAATGAAACAAAAAGAATATAAACGGAATTGGTTTCTGAAAACCAAAACGCGCGCGAAGATCTTCATCTTCCTCATTCGAATTTTTGAAAGCCAGGCTTTTACCTACGGATTCAGTTCGTATCTAAAGCCTATAGCGACGGCTTTTGTTCGTCACTAAATCCCCTGCAAATTTTCAAAATCAAGCACAAGCAATATAAATTCATTATGAATACATGGTTCGATCTGGTTTTGTCTCCAGAACACGATGGTGGTCTTAGTTTTGTCCAATTTTCCCTAGAATAAAAAACCCCAAAACGGAGCTATGAACCCTAGCCATGGCATCTCGTGATTCCTGTACTCAAAACACAATTAACCAATGCAGAAAGCTTCGAAACTCCATTCTAAATACAAACAAAACATCAAAACATGTTAAATATGCATGAATTATCAAAATCAATTTTGAAAGTTTAAGAGCAAACCGAAACTGTGATTTCATGATTCTTGATGTTTTTGTGATCTGTAAGGGTCTGGAACGGATCAATGAACCTCCAGGAACGTGTTTGAGTGCTTAGAATTTTCTGAATCGAAACAAAACCAAGGCTACCAATTGCTTGCAATGCACGGTTTTTTTAGCTTTGTTAGGGTTATTAGAGGCATAATTTTCGTCCTTGTGTCATGTGAATGCATTGTGTACTTATAGTGGATGGATTTAGGTCAAGAATCATGAAGAAATAATGTACCAATCAATGAAAAAATATTTGATTTGGTATAAAACCAAATATTGCCTTTTTGATCAAATTTCAATCAATTTCTTTGCCAATTAATGCAAATTTCGAATTTTCCAGCTTGTGTGGCTTGCTTGGACCTCAAGAATGAGAGAAAAATCCAATTTGCATTTAATTTTGATTTTCTACCTTTTATTTTAATTTAATTGGCTTTTAAATGATTAAAATCCAAAATAAATAGAAAATAAAAGATAAAATTTGTGGCCTTGGGCTTGGAGGTTCCAATTCAGCTGAGGAACAAATTTGAACCAAGAAAAGTTAGGCCCATTTGCAAAATTTTGGTGTTTGTCAAGTATTTCTCTTTGTGCACCTCCTCAAAAATGCTCAACTTGTGCAAGGTGTATCTTGCTCAATTTTTAACATTTTTGGGTGTTCTTGGACTTTCTAGAAAGCTCTAGATGTCCTCTAAACAACCTCTTTGGTTTAATCTCAATTGAAGTTTCCATGCTCAATAACACTTCTTTACAAAAAGTTGACTTTTTGTTGACTTTGAAAAGGACCTGTAATGTTTTGATCCATATCTTCCAAATGAAACATTTCCTGACCAATCTTGTGAGACATGAAGTTGTAGAGAATTGAATTCCCTTCAAAATTAGAGGTGGTGGAAATTTTTTTGATAAAGTATGTGAAAGTTATGCCTGGTCAAAGTTCTGTTGACTTTTGTCTAAGAAAGCCCAATTTAGAAACTTTGACTTTTCATCAATTCTTGACTTTTCTTGATGATTCATGATCAACCCTTGATCAAATGATGAATGTTACTTCAAAATGTTGATGTTGACCAAAAATTATGAAGTTTGACTGTATGTTGACCACGGTTGACTTTTTGTCTAATACAATTGTTTTTTCAACCATCTGAGCAATTGTCTGAGGAAACTTGACTTTTAAGGCTTGAAACTTGACATGGAGATTCTTTGAAGCATATGGTGAGGCATGATGATCACTGGAATTGTTAGAGGCTCACCTGGATTTGAGGATAGCCAAACCCTAGTTTGGGTTGATTGCTTAGGAGAGGGTTTGTCTAGTTAGCCCTAGTGAAATCCTTGAGTATGGATATGAGAAATGTCTTGAGAAGCAGGAGGGAAAATTTTGGGGTATGACACATATGACGAGGTATGATGATCACTTGAGACAATAGAAACCATCTTTGACTTGAGAGAATCAAAACCCTAGTTGTTGGTTGATTGCTTAGGAGAAGGTTCATTTGGTCAACCTTTAAGAAATTCTTGAGTATGGAGATGTGGATTGACTTGAAAAATAGGAGGGAAAATTTTGGGGTATAACAATTACCCCTGTTCAATCTTCTTGTACCTGAAAGTTTAGATTGGTATGCTTTCCTTTCGTGACCAGAAGATAGAAGATGATTGAACACTCAAGTACACCTGAAAATCTACACTCACTGGTGTATGGAATGAGATCGTCAGTTGATGATGTAATGGAATGGGCTTATAGATGCCATTTTGAGAAGATGATGTTGGGGAGCGAGTTGTACGTTAGACTCCATGCTCGTCTTTGAATAAGGTTACTAGTATGTATTGATTTTTAACCAGATATGCAGCATTCTACAAGTGCAGAGATATCAATATGTAGTCGGAGATGGGCTTAAAGATGCCATCTGGAGTAGTTGATGATAAGAGATACTCAGTTGGGGATGAACATCTCGTGTACGAATCTTGCTGGGGAATGATGTGATCTTGTATAACCTATTATTGCTCAGAGACTGACATAATGAGTTGGTTGATGATTGGTTACTGCTCGGGGACCAATGTAACAAGGTTGACGTTCACTACACGGGGACTGACGTGACAATCTAGACGATCACTACTCTGGGACCAATGTGATGAGTTGATTTGATCACTGCTCGGGGACTAATGTGATTAGTTGATAGGATCAATGCTCGGGGACTAATGTGATGAATTGATATGACCATTGCTCGGGGACTAATATGATGAGTTGATAGGATCACTGCTTAGGGACTAACGTCGTGAGTTGACATGATCACTTCTCGGGGACTAATGTGATGAGTTGGTAGGATCACTTCTCTAGGACTAATGTGATGAGTTGATACGATCACTGCTCGGGGACTAACGTGATGAGTTGATAGGATCACTGCTCGTGGACTAATGTGATGAGTTGATAGGATCACTGCTCAGGGACTAATGTGATGAGTTGATAGGATCATTGCTTGGGGACTAACGTGATGAGTTGATACGATCACTGCTCGGGGACTAACGTGGTGAGTTAATACGATCACTACTCAGGGACTAACGTCATGAGTTGATAGGATCACTGCTCAAGGACTATGGGATGAACAAAAATTGTCTTGCTATCGCTCGAGGACTAATGTAACAAGCAGAGATGTGGATGCTACTTAAAAGGGGATGGTAGAATAGTAATTTTGTTGGACATATCTGTCTCTGTCAAGGGAGTGATGGCTCTGTGGGGATTATAGAGATTATTCTGTGCGGATATTTCTGTGAATCTGACTCTGCGAGGATGTGTTGGTGACTTGGGTTGTCATCTCAATTCCTAGAGCCTGTAGTAACTGTTGTTTTTGTTCACTTTTCATGTATTTGTGAACAGGTATTTATTGTCAGATGCATATAATCATTCAAACCAATCATTGGACTTTATGCAAACAAAATAGATAAAAGTAAAAAGTTTGAAACTGGAAAAGTGGAATTGTATTAATTTTGAAAAGGGACCTATAGACAGGCAGTTCGTATACAGAGAGACAAATATCCTAGTAAGAGGAAATTGTCAGAAACATTTGGAAAATAGTACAATCTATGTGGAAACAATCTCATCGAGTTTCAACTCTGCTATTGCTCATATATTTTCTACTATCTCATCTCCTTGCTGCTAGAAAAAGGTGATTGAACTGATCTGCGCCATTTGAAGCTAATAATAGTATACTGTGTAAGTAAATGATCTCTTCGAGATAGAGTCGTACGCTTTAGTCCCTAACTTTTGCCTAGACCTCCCTTTCGGGTTTTTAGTCTACCGGGATACCCTTTTTTCCACAAGCTGCCTTTACTGGTTTTTGACTTGCTGGATGTACGTTATATATATGTATATATATATATGTATATATATATATATGTATATATATATATATATATATATATATATATATATATATATATATATATATATATATATATATATATATATATATATATATATATATGTCCCTAACATTTGCCCAAACCCTTTTGGTTCTCTAGGATGCCCTCATTTTTGCCTAGGCTAGTCGACCTAGCGGGTCTCGTTTATGCGTAGTATTTTTTGACTATGTCTGCGTTCACATGGTGTAGGAAGTCTTCTCCATCCATAGTGCTCGGTATCATGGCTCCGCCGGAAAATATCGTCTTGACTACAAATGGTCCCTTGTAGGTGGGATTCCATTTTCCCCTAGGATTACGTTATGGTAGATGATGCGCTTGACTAATAGATCACCAACTTGGTACACTCGGCGCTTGACTTTCTTATTGAAGGATTTGATCATGCGTATATTGTAACACCCCAATATTACCCGAGGTTTTATAAGTAAAATCAGAGTAATTTAAAATTTCATAAATTCAATACTGAGGCGTCACACCTTCAAAACCAAATCACTTTAAAAGTTTGTTTTAGTATAAATCTTGATACATAGCATCCTCGGAAATCATAAATTGAATTTTAGAAATTAAGACACCATCTTTATTAAACTTCCTCATCAAATCATATTTTCATAAAGTATGATTCTTATTCACAAAAGGAAAAATAACAAAAGAACAACAACAAGACAACACAAATATTCCCCCCGAGTGCTACGTATCAGAGAGACACTGACTCGACTAATAGCAGTTATAATCTCCGTCTTCATAACCTGCATGTTACCAGTATAAAGGTAACAGAGAAACAAGTAAAGGGTGAGATACTCCAAAACATATAATTAAAGGCATGATAACATATATATATATATATAGTTTTGGAATCATAAAAGATATAGGTTACTAAGTGTATTCCAACACATAAACTTTCATCACCACGAAATCATTACAAGTCAATACGTCACTAATCAACACGGCAATCATAAATAACATCAAACAACAACATCAAACAATACTAATAACATAAGTAGCAAATCTTGGAGTATAACTCCCATCATGGTTGCCATCAAGGCCGTCCTGGTTGCCATAGTTTTCAGGCCAATCAAATATAACAACACAACATAAACAAAATCATCACAAATTGGCTAAAGCCCATCGTCGCTTTTGGCATAAAATCCCATCGTCACAAACATCATCACATCATATTTGCATTAAGCATTTCATCAAAGTCAAATCATCGCAAAACTCATCATTTATATTCATCGCATAGTTATCATGAAATTATCACATCATATTCATTTCATGTTCATCATAAAGATCATCACCAAACAAAGCATCATATATCATCGCAATTCCACATAATCCATCAATTAAAACCCAACACCGAATAACTCAATCATAAACATAACCGACTCCATGAGACACGACTATGCTATGCATGTGGTACCCGTCGCTTTGTCCATACTTAGGAACATTTGGCATAAAAGCCCTCGTCGCCAATGCAATGCATGTGACTCGACAATAAAGACAACATAACAAAAACATCATCATCGCTCATCAAAATTGACATAAAGTCCACGTCTCCATATTCATCCACATAAAGATAAACATATCATCGCATCGCATGTCATCAAGTATTCGTTAATAAATACACCGTCGCAAACATCATGTTTAATCACACCACATCATTATCCATTTATTCACAAAATTCCAAATACGGAAAAATAGTCAAACACCAATAATCGTTGCGAAAGTCATTCCTAATAACCGTTATTAATTATAATCGTCAACATCGCAATCGGATTGTCCATACGTGCCTTAAATCGGCTAAAACGCAATCCGATTCAATTAAACCGTAATTTGGCCTATTTCGTAAAAACTCGTAGTATCTAAAAACTAACCTCACAACTACGTTCTACACGTCTAACTTAGCTAGCACGTCAATTTTCGTTGAATTCGGAGCAACTTGCTCCGTCACCGAAATTACCGAAATCGGAAAATCGGAACATAATCGGGTTCCAAATTTAATCGGCTAATTTATTTCCTAATTATATTTTATTAATACCAACTAGTAGTATATAGAATTAAAGAAACTAAAAGAAACAGAGGCTAAATGGAAATTATGCAGAAACTGATTATGCAGAAATCAGAAAACTGAAGCAAGCAGAAAACGAAAACAGCAAAACTCATTTCCTCCCTGCTGCCTAGAAGGGACGAACGTCCCATTTACATTAAAAGGAGGGAGGCGGGCTCCTGGAAAGGGGGACGGCCGCCCCTCATGCTGAGGTGGGTGCCTCCCCCATGTTTCAATGCTCACTTATCTTCTTCCTCCACTCCACGGTTCAACAACATACTAGGTTTTCTGGTTTTTATAATTTTCACAGTTCATTCATTTACATTTAATACTTCTAGTTCCTACAAGCTTCACAATAACACACTCACAATCCATACTCCTAACTCAACTTTTCTAAGTTATTTCCACAATCACACATACAACTCATAAACCACAACATCAATTTTTATCCCAAATTCACAATATACCTATCAAACCCTAACTATAGGAAGTGGAAAATCAAAACTCTTACCTCAAGTGCTTGGATGATTGCAAGATGCTCAAACAAAATCCCAACCTCAAGCTTTCTCTTGCTCTTCTTCTTCTTCCAAAACCCTCTTTTCTCTCTAAGTTTCTAAGTTAGGCTTTTGTGTTTTTAATGGAAAGAAAATGAGGAGAAAGTGTTTTTATGATGCATTTTACTAGCAACCAAGGGTGTACACCCAATTCTCATCAATTAATCCTCACACCCCTATCTATTCTTATTAATTAATACCTTAATAATATCTAATAATATTATTAACTCAATTAATTAAAATAACTCAGGGGAATTAAATATCGGTTCGAATAATATTTTACCGAACCGAACGAAACGTCGCCAAATATATTAATAGATATATCGATTAATATAAATATTCTCGTCGCCAAAACAATCGTCAAACGGTAACTCAAAAATATTAATATAATATAATATTAATTAAAATGGGACATTACAACTCTCCCCCACTTATAAACTTTTCGTCCTCGAAATTTCAACCAAAACGAACAATTCGGGACATGCCTACGCATTCGTCCACTCAATCCTCGTATCTATTAAACAACATACAAAAGACACCAAAAAACAAGGGCATCTCCCTAACCACAATGTCCAGTCAAGAACAACCATGCCGAGATGCAAAGCCCATACAATGCACTCGAAAACCAACTAACAACCCAACAACCAAACAAGTCGCAGACACACCGGTTCACTTGAGAACCAAACAAACAAGATCGATACCATCCTAATGCCTCAACCATGGAATTAGTCACCCACTCGAACCGACACTTCGGAAATGAGTCATCAAAGATAGGAGCATAAAGTCCTTTGACACAACATCGACTCCATCGCTAAAACGAAGACAACAAAATGGTTATACAAACCAAAACTGAAACAATCAGAATAGGATAGTACCACGCATACTACGCAAACACGAAAAAGATGCCTTTATTCACGCATAAGTATGAACTCAAGAATTACACTTGCAGTTATCGCTTTCATTCCAGAAAATCACAAGGTCACATCGTCCTTGTAGGTTACCAACGTACAACCCTTGAACAATAACAAGTTACTCAAACATAACCGAACTGCGATACACTACTCATTCTAGGGCGTATACTGACGACTTGCGACTAAAACTCACTAGTCCAAATCCAACAACCTCGCATACTCGCTAAAAATTCAATGCTCGATATCTAACCATGCTGCATCACTTTTATGCATATGATGCCAACCGTAAAACAACTTGGCTAATCCTCAACTTCACAATTACTCAGAATGGACACATTCAAAGCGTACACGCATCAGGATACCTCGTAACATCAGTCTCATCAACTCAAAGAATCACTCTTTCATTCTTAATTGATCAACGTCCATTGATCCTCTAAAATACACGACATAGTTTGACCTTTTCAAATATTTTCCAAATATTCACTTGTGAAACTTCGACGTATACACTTGACTTCAACAAAGTCTTCCCTTATAACAATTCAATTCCCAAAATTTGTATTAAGTAATCACCATCCTCGCACCGTCGCAACGATTAATGCACAGGTTTCTTATTCGAAACACCTTTCATAACTTTCAATCTTCCAAAGTGGTAATTCAAACCAAAACACTCTCTCGAGAACTCTACCCATCAACGTCGTCTCATACTACTGTAATTACAAAACAGGTTGGACTTAGAACCATAACATCAATTTTTATGGAATCCAACATGAACACCGTCACAACCGACTTCAGTCACAAATAGAACATTTTCCTTTATAAAACATCAATCATCTTAAGGTACCTGTGGCTACTAAACCATCTCAAAATTCTTTACCGTCAAGACTTATCTTAGTCGTAATCTAATAATCCACCGCGGCCATTAGTATCCGACGAAATCCATATGTTAGTAGTGAACAAATCCTCGATAACCTTCTAAACTTAAATTTCAACAAGTGTCTCCAAACAATTGTGGACCATTCTTCAAAATAACAAATCCTCAAATCAGATATTCTTGGGTCATCCGCGATATCAACTTACTAAACTCAACAACAGACGAAGTCTCTTTATAGATCGTACTTAAACTTGAATTGTCTTCAAGAATTCCAATCTCCTCGTCGTTAACATATGCACCTTTAAGATTTTAAGTGAGCACAACCGCATCAAACTCTAACTCACGCGTCCGATAATTTTTCCTTATGAAAATAAAATCGTTTCAAGGTAGCAATACACTTTTCCAACTTTATGTCGAAATACATCTTAAGTCCAAAATGAAATATCACAATACACCGCACAAGGTTCTTCAGTACTAAACAAGGCCAAAGTCAAAGCATTCGCTAAACTTTTCACTGGCTCAAACAAATTTGCTTCCCATTGCGAAGTCCAAATAGCGACTCAACCATCTCAAGTCAAAGTACCCACGATAAATATCAACTTATAAAAAGATCTTCCATCAAACTCACAAAGCTAACCATCCAAAACAAAGGAACTTCTAAGCTCTGAAATAACCCCTTGAAGTCTTCTACAAGATACAAAATAAATCTTCGCGGAACTGTCCAAAATATCACCGTCTAAGTCGCTTACTTAAGGCACTCACATCCAACAGTTCAAAACTCTATCTTTAGAATACTCGACATGCACTGGCCTAACTTCACTACTGATAACGCAAAGCTCGGACGCTTGCTACAATTTACTTAACTTGATATGAACTAAATAATATCCATGAACATGAAATAACTCTTACAGCTACTCATGAGAGTACTGTCTGAACATTCCAAAATCATACCTGACGCATTAGTCACACTAATGACATCAACAAATACTTGCCAGGACCATACACTATCTTGAAAAGCATTGTCTAAACATATCCATTTCTCACACTAACCCGTAGACAGCCAGACTTCACATCGATCTCACTAAACACATAAGCTCCAAATGACTGATTTATCCAACATCAGTCCTTGGAAGTAGATACTTGTCCTCAACATCCACTTCGTTCCTTCGTCTGAAAACGACACACCAACTTAAGCGACCTTTGTTCTTTTTAAACAACACAACTGAAGCACTCCACGGTGACCCGCTCGAATAAACAAACTCTGCTCAAACCAATCCTCAAGTTGACTCTTCAACTCTAACTCAGAAACAAACATCGCTTAAGGATACTTCGAATCACAACTAGTTCCAAAAACTAAATCCATCAAAATTTCACTTCGCACTACGGCAGTAATTCACTCACATCTTTACAATATGCTTCGGAAGAATCACAACAAGAAGTTTGCTCGCCAAAATCTTGTTTCTCACCAAAATCCAAATTCGCCCACAAATCAAGTAACCATGCACCTCCTTGTGCTAAATCATTTACTTTATACACTATTAAGCTGGCAAGACAAGTCTATCCCAACCAACACAAATCCCGACTACTATCAACAAGAGATTAAGGGTGATCAGTTCCTCAATTTGTCAATAGATAGTCGACAATCATGACGGTGACATAAAGCATCTTTACCAAACTACAACAACCTCTTCAAACTTACACTTCAAGTTACCAAAGCATAACAATGCTTGAGGCCCCATATTAAGCCACAAGAGCCACCAAGAAATAAAACTTCTCCCCTACTTGTTTCACACTCATCTCTGCAGACAAACGGTTAGAAACAAGCAAGTAACGATAGTGTTTCACACACATGTCGCAAACAACAGGGTTAAACACATTAATAACCTGGTCGACAGACCGACCTGCTCTGATACCACTAATGTAACACCCCAATATTACCCAAGGTTTTATAAGTAAAATCAGAGTAATTTAAAATTTTATAAACTCAATACTGAGGCGTCACACCTTCAAAACCAAATCACTTTAAACAGTTTGCTTTAAACTATAAATCTCAGATACATAGCATCCTCGGAAATCATAAATTGAATCTTAGAAATTAAGACACCATCTTTATTAAACTTCCTCATCAAATCATATTTTCATAAAGCATGATTCTTATTCACAAAAGGAAAGACAACAAAAGAACAACAACAAGACAACACAAATATTCCCCCCGAGTGCTACGTATCAGAGCGATGCTAACTCGACTAATAGCAGTTATAATCTCCGTCTTCATAACCAGTACGTACTAGTATAAAGGTAACGGCGAAATAAGTAAAGGGTGAGATACTCCAAAACATATAATTAAAGGCATGATAACATATATATATATATATATATATATATATAGTTTTGGAATCATAAAAGATATAGGTTACTAAGTGCATTCCAACACATAAACTTTCATCACCATGAAATCATCACAAGTCAATACGTCACTAATCAACACAGCAATCATAAACAACAACATCAAACAATACTAATAACATAAGCAACAAACCTTGGAGTATAACTCCCATCATGGTTTCCATCAAGGCCGTCCTGGTTGCCATAGTTTTCAGGCCAATCAAATATAACAACACAACATAAACAAAATCATCACAAATTGGCTAAATCCCATCGTCGCTTTTGGCATAAAAGCCCATCGTCACAAACATCATCACATCATATTTGCATTAAGCATTTCATCAAAGTCAAATCATCGCAAAACTCATCATTTATATTCATCGCATAGTTATCATGAAATTATCACTTCATATTCATTTCATGTTCATCATAAAGATCATCACCAAACAAAGCATCATATATCATCGCAATTCCACATAATCCATCAATTAAAACCCAACGCCAAACAACTCAATCATAAACATAACCGACTCCATGAGACACGACTATGTTATGCATGTGGTACCCGTCGCTTTGTCCATAATTAGAAACATTTGGCATAAAGCCCATCGTCGCTTGGCATAAAAGCCCTCGTCGCCAATGCAATGTATGTGACTCGACAATAAAGACAACACAACAAAAACATCATCATCGCTCATTAAAATTGACATAAAGTCCACGTCGCCATATTCATCCATATAAATATAAACATATCAGTGCATCGCATGTCATCAGGTATTCGTTAATAAATACACCGTCCCAAACATCATGTTTAATCACACCACATCATTATCAATTTATTCACCAAAGTCCAAATACGGAAAAATAGTCAAACACCGATAATCGTCGCGAAAGTCATTCCTAATAATCGTCATTAATCATAATCGTCAACAAAGCAATCGGATTGTCCATACGTGCCTTAAATCGACTAAAACGCAATCCGATTCAATTAAATCGTAATTTGGCCTATTTCGGGTCATTTCGTAAAAACTCGTAGTTTTGAAAAACTAACCCCACCACTACGTTCTACACGTTGAACTTAGCTAGCACGTCAATTTTCGTTGAATTCGGAGCAACATGCTCCGTCGCCGAAATTACCGAAATCGGAAAATCAGAACATAATCGGGTTCCAAATTTAATCGGCTAACTTATTCCCTAATTATATTTTATTAATACCAAATAGTAGTATATAGAATTAAAGAAACTAAAAGAAACAGAGGCTAAATGGAAATTATGCAGAAACTGATTATGCAGAAAACTGAAAACTGAAGCAAGCAGAAAATGAAAACAGCAAAACTCATTTCCTTCCTGCTGCCCAGAAGGGACGAACGTCCCATGCACATTAAAAGGATGGAGGCGGGCTCCTGGAGAGGGGGACGGCCACCCCTCATGATGAGGTGGGTGTCTCCCCCATGTTTCAATGCTCACTCATCTTCTTCCTCCACTCCACGGTTCAACAACAGACTAGGTTTTCTGGTTTTTATAGTTTTCACAGTTCATTCATTTCCATTTAATACTTCTAGTTCCTACAAGCTTAGAAATAACACACTCACAATCCATACTCCTAACTCAACTTTTCTAAGTTATTTCAATAATCACACATAAAACTCATAAACCACAACATCAATTTTTATCCAAAATTCACAATATACCTATCAAACCCTGACTATAGGAAGTGGAAAATCAAACCCCTTACCTCAAGTGCTTGGATGATTGCACGATGCTCCAACAAAATCTCAACCTCAAGCTTGCTCTTGCTCTTCTTCTTCTTCTTCTTCTTCCAAAACCCTTTTTTCTCTCTAAGTTTCTAAGTTTGGCTTTTGTGTTTTTAATGGAAAGAAAATTAGGAGAAAGTGTTTTTATGATGCATTTTACTAGCAACCAAGGGTGTACACCCAATTCTCATCAATTAATCCTCACACCCCTATCTATTCTTATTAATTAATACCTTAATAATATCTAATAATATTATTAACTCAATTAATTAAAATAACTCCGGGGAATTAAATATCGGTCCGAATAATATTTTACCGAACCGAACGGAATAAAAACCGGACCGAACGAAATGTCGCCAAATATATTAATAGATATATCGATTAATATAAATATTCTTGTCGCCAAAACAATCGTCAAACGGTAACTCAAAAATATTAATATAATATAATATTAATTAAAACAGGGCGTTACACATATGATATATCTGTCCATGACAAATGGCTGTGAGTCGCTTCGCATCGATCAAGTTTATCTGGTCAGGCCGAGTATGGACCCATTCGTCTTCGTCTAACTCTGCGTCCTTCAGTACTTTTAGTGACGGTATCTGAACCTCGATAGGTAGAATTGCTTTCATACCATATACGAGAGAGAAAGGGGTTTCCCCTGTAGATGTTCGTACTGAAGTGCGATAACCGTGGAGAGAAAATGGTAACATCTCATGACAATATTTAAAAGTCACTGTCATCTTCTGTATGATCTTCTTAAGATTCTTGTTGGCGACTTCCACTGCATCATTCATCTTTGGCCGATATGGAGAAGAGTTATGATGCTTTATCTTGAACTGTATGCAGAGCTCGGTGATCATCTTGTTGTTAAGATTAGTACCATTGTCTATAATAATCCTTTCGGGGACTCCGTACCGACAAATGAGATTATGTTTGATGAATCGAGCCACCACGTTCTTGCTAAAAGATGCAAATGAGACTGCTCCTACCCATTTGGTAAAGTAATCAATAGCGACGAGGATGAAACGGTGTCCATTAGAACCGGCATGTTTGATTTCTCCAGTCATGTCAAGCCCCACATCGCGAAAGGCCACAGAACTGTTAGAACATTCAATGGAACTGGAAGCACATGCACTTTATCTGCGTATATCTGGCATTTGTGACAAGATCGAGAATAGCAAAAACAATAAGCTTCCATAGTGGACCAATAATAACCTGCTCTCAAAATATTAGCCATTGTATGTTTATAAGTGCTAAAATTTCGTTATTTTGTGTATATAATTTATGGCACTTATCCGTTCTTGTTTGTTAATAATCGTTGAATAACCCCACTTTTTGTTGTAAATACGTTTTATTGTGTTTTGTGAACATAATGTACTGTTTTATTAGTTTTAATGTATTTTTGTAGGTATTTTTTGCACATTTGGAGTATCGAGTAATAAGGTGTCGAAGACACGGCTCCGAATGCACTTTTGTGTAATAAAAGTCCATTTTTGGGAAATTATGTTCAGTGGAGGTCGTTGAAAATGTTTTGGAGCGCAAAAATGAGTATTTTTTACTATTTTGGCAGAAGTTGTGTTGATGAGGCCGCTGAGCGGGATCATGCCGTTAAGCGGGATTAAGGCGGTTTAACGTGTAAATATCTGAGGCCGCTGAGCGGGCTCACGTCGCTGAACGAGACCTGCTGACATTTGTTTTATAACTTCATTTTTCTTCATTTTTAGGTTATGGTTTTGGGGTGGATTTTGATCCTCATTTCCATTAACCTTTATTTTTGATATATTAGATTAGAAAACAACATTAGGGCTTGCTCATGGATGATTGGAGGTGGATTGCTCTTCGATTGGCTTTGATAAACCAATGTAGATCTGTGGTTTATCTCTTCTCCTCTCTATGTATTTCTCTATTTGTTGGATTTATATGTATATCTACTCTTTAATCATGTATATTTTTCTCCCTTGGCATTGTATAAAGTTTGCTTTATGAATTTGTGTTGGTGATTGTCTGAGGTTTTTACTCTGTGTTAGGGATTTGAGCTTTGCTACATGTAGATTGCTTAGATTCTTACCTAGGATGATTATCTGTTAGTTTCTGAATGTTAGAAATGGGTTAAGAGCTGACATTTACTTAGAGTGTCTGTTCTTAATGCCTATGTGTTGGTTGTTTCGAGCTAGAGATAGTCGTTACGGGTGACGCGGTTGACTTCTGTGTTGTTAAGGTATGCTAGAGATGGATACCAAGGTGATTGCAGTAGAATTCTCAATTTGGGTTAGAAATAGCTTAGATTGTGAGAGATATGTGATGACACAGATGAGTATCATTGGTTGAGTATAACTAGACGATAGGTTTAAGTTTGTGACGGGTAGTGTGCATTCGTTTCAAATAAGCTATTTATCCTTTATAGTTTTTGTTCATTTACTTTTTGTCTTTTCTTTACAACTATTTATTCCCAAACTCATTAACGATAGAATTGTCGAACGACGGACCAATAACCAATCTCTGTGTCCATGATACGATATAAACTAACCGTTATATATCACCCGGTAAAAACAATACCAACTCTTTGCTTATCGCTTTACCGCTTCAATAAAATAGCGCCGTTGTCGGGGATTGGTTTTATTATTTTTGTATTGCGATAATTCTGTTGTTTTTGAGTTTTGTAATTAATGTATTAGTTGTATATACTTTGTATATGAACTTGTACATGTTGTGTGTTTATTTTCCATACTTGTACATATGTGTGTTTTTCCTTGTTTTCAAGTATTGTTGTAAGTTGTCTCGTATTTGTAATGTTTTTTGTGTGGTTATTAGGACAATTTCTTTAGATTTGCACGGTGTGGCAATACCATGGCATGACGAGAGGAGGTTACTAGTGCTCGCACAATAAAGGCATCGAGCTTACGACGTAAAACAAGCATGTTTGTTTATGTTTGTTTATGTTTGTGGTGACTTGTGTTTTAACAAGATGAAATAGGACTTGTTCTTAATTTTAAATCTTCACTTTTTAACTTGTTAATTCACTTTCACCCATTTGTTTTGTTATGTCAACTTGTTATTTCCGAAAGCGCTTCGTGTTTAGTTTGAGGAGTTTTGTTGAATGTAAATGTTGTAAATTTTGTTTTTCTAAATCTTTTGCTGTTGTTTGGACTCAAATTTTGATCCGGTAGCTTGAGGTTGCATTTTATGATTCTCCGAGTTTGATCATTTCAACTCGCGGATGTATGGTAATGATAGTTTCAAAGTTGGTACACGTCAGGTACTCGTTTATCGCTTTCTATATCATAACATGTTTAGTAAATTTATCATTTGTATAATTACCATGCCATTCATTCTTTTTGCATTACTTGCTCATAAATTGAATCACTTTAGTTTCCTTTTTACCCATAAATGTGAGAAAGATTTCCATTGTTTACATATGCTTGAGGCGACAATTCTTGTTTTAACTAGATTTTATTATGCTTAATCTTTTGTTTTGTGTTGATTGTATGAATGCATGAAAAGGATCAAGGAACTTTGTTTCATTTTGAGCACAACTACCTTGGTCAAATATTCAATTCACCCTGTGAGGGTGTGATCATTTGTTATCCCCTTTGAGCTTTTATCAATATCCATGTTTATTTGAACATGATGCTTGTCTATGAGTGTCAATTCACCTTTTTGAATGGATGTTAATTTCTTTGTTTCTTGAACCCTCAACTATATGATGTTGTATGAATTTTTACCTTGCCTTAGAAAGTAGGGAGTATTCACACATTAATGTTGGTTGAAATTCCTGGCAGCAGATACGTGATATCACAGAGAATGTTTTGGCACAGTATCTGACACTCTGTTTAACAATTCACACAGTAATGTAAAAACAGTAAAGAACACAAACAATTGTTTACCCAGTTCAGTGTGTAACTACACCTACATCTGGGGGCTACCAAGCCAGGGAGGAAATCCACTATAAGCAGTATTAATTCAGGAATAAACCAACCAGTTTATCTCCTTCACTTAAGACCTACCCGATGCAACTTCAATATAAGTCCTACTTAGACCTAAGTTCCTACTCACCCCCCCTCAATCACAGTAGTGATATCAACCTATTGATTAATTGAATTGTGAAGACACTCTTCAATAAACATACTTGATTTTGCTTCAAAGCTTTAATCAAGAGACACAACACTCGTGCTTCAAAGCTTTGAGTGATAAACAACCCTTACAAACAAATCCTAGTCCAAGGCACTTATCTAATGATAATTTCTTGGCTCCCAAGAGTAACTAGAATACACAAATAACAGACTGCTAAATCTCCTAATAGTACAAAAAGGCGCAACTGTAGAATAAGGGTTTTTTTCCTATTTATAGAAGCAGTAAGTAGACTTCAGTTTGGGCTTCCATAAATATAGCTAGGGTTAACTTAATTTAACCTAAAGACTTGGTCTTTTTAACAAACCAATATAGGGTTAAACAAGGTTAACCTTAGAGCCACGTGAGCATGTGATCCAATAACATAATCCATAATAAAAATTGCTCAACAGAAATCCTGAAAAGTCTCAGGAAAAGTAAATCTGCAGAACAGCAGATGTTGCATAGAATATCATAACATTGGTCATGACATCAGTCAGTCTTCTTGTAGATTTCCAGCAAAACAGTTAACTCCCAGTCTGAGTTGTACCTATATTATTCTTCTTCTGCAGAATTTATCTTCGACTCTGAATGTCATGACATCAGTCAAGACATTGACATAAACTTGTTTTACCAAAAATTAGAGCCAACTACAAACACTTACAAACTCCCCCTTTGGCAAATTTTTGGCTAAAACAAACTAACCTATCAGAGAACTAAAGCAGCAGAAATTAAAGTAAACAACTAAGCCACTAAGCTATAAAGCCAGAGCCTAACAAAGATAAATTCTTCCCACAATTTCCCCATATATTCTTCTCCCCCTTTTTAGCGACAAGGGGGCCAAAGGTGCCAGTACATAATCCCAAAATTCATTATATAAAAGTAGTAGCAGAGTTAAAAATTACAGCCCAGAAGGAAATACAAATATCCAAAACACACAGAACCAAAAGTAACATAACAATAAACACAAGCAGCAGCAGCAGGTGAGTGAGAATCAAGCACTTTCTTCTCCTGAAGAAGCACTATGGTAAGTAGCTTCCTCTGAACTGCTTTCAGCACCATTCTCTTGTTCTGCATCAGCTTTATTCTCATTCAAATCATCAGCAGCATCCTCATCTAGCCCTTCATCCTCAACCTCAGTGTCTTCTTTTTCCTTATCCAAGGTAGAGATCAGCTCCTCTAGAGTTTGCTTCCTTGCTTCCAGTTCCCTGCAAGTCTCTTTTAGCACAGCAATGACACCATCCTTCTGAGAATTAGCCTTGACATTTGATGTCTCAGCAGATGTCATGACAATGTCAGGGACATGTTTCCCCTTAAATAACTTGTAGTGGAACTCTTTTTCACACAGAATCTTTGTCTACCAGGATATTAGGATATTGGTCAGTGATGATACCACACAGGAGGGAGGGAAAGGCTATGGGACCTTTGATTGCATAGCTGTCTGCATGTTTTAAAGTCTGCTCAAATATGTAAGTGCCATTATCAAAATTTGTCTTGGTGCCAACAGCATAGATAAATCTGCCCAGACCAATGGAGATGGTGGACTTGTGGTTTGTGGGAACCCAATTGGCTGCACCTATCTTGTGCAAAATGGAAAACTTCACACTCAGTTTGCTAGCAGTCAACTTTCCTTTTAAAGGCCAGTGTTTCACTTGCTTGGCAGTGATTCTTTGGCACACCTGGTTATCTGTTACTTCAAGCTCAGGTTGAGCATCATCAGACCTCCCCAGAAATTTATTGATCACAGTTGGAGAGAACTTCACCTTCCTTCCTCTCACATACACACTTTTAAAATCTGGTGACTTTCTATCAGCACATCCACCAGACAGATTAACAATAAACTCCTTCACCAAAATATCATAGCAGTTTGTAAACTTAACCACAGTTTTCATCAGGCCAACAACCTTAATCAGGTCCATAATCTCCTTGCATTCAAGGGCACTCCTGTTCAAGTCCCTTTCTAAGGCAATCCTTTTCTGAAAAACATACTTCCACCTGCTAGCATTCTCTGGATGGTGAAAGGAGATGTTATCAATAGCAACCTCAGGAACCTTAGGCAGTTTGCCAAGAGAGGGTTTCTTCCTGAGTGGAATGTCTGAGACATTCTCTTCAACATCAAAATCTGAATCCTCATCAGATTCTGAGGGTTCAGGGACCTTTCTTTTCTTGATGATTGGAGTTATCTTGGGTCTTGAGATACTTCCAACAGACTTCATCCTACCCTTTCCTTTGGAGGGTCCAACTTTCTGATCCTTCCCAGCTTCTTCTCTAGCCTTATTCTCAGGCCTAGGAGACTCATGAACAACTTTAGTGGCCTTCTCCTTGGAGGGGCTTTGAGTAGCATTCTGCTTTTCTTTTCTACTCATCATCCTTTTAGCTAGCTAGGGTTAACACTAGCAATAAGGTCATTGTCAGAGAATTCTTCATCAAGATCAAAAACAGGGGGTTCAGCAGCTTGATCAGAGGTTTTCTCTGGAGATTTTTCCAGGTTATCAACAGCAGGTCTCTCAGAAGATTCTTCAAGATTATCATCAGAAGGTTTCTCTGGAGACTTCTCCATGGTTTCTTCAACAGGTTTCACAGGAGACTTATCAGTGGTGTCATCAACAGGTTTCTCATGAGATTTATCAGAAGTGTCATCAACAGGATTCTCAAGGGATTTCCTAACATTGTTATCAGATGTCTTGACATTCTGTGTGACATCTGGATCAGTTGCTAAATTAGGGCTAGCAGATTCTTAATTCAAGGGAACAGATACCCCAGGTACAAAATGATTCTCATTCAGAATCCTAGTAACTAATCTAGCTATGGCTTGATGAACATAACAAGAACCCTCCCTATTGGCTATCTTAGGAGGTACAGAGGAAGATGGTTCAACGTTCTTACCAGATGGAGAGGCTTGTGATCTTTTTGCATGTCTGGTACGAAGCTTCTTTACCCTCCCAGGATCAGTGGCCATGGCACGAAATGGAGTAACTTCCAGAACCTCAGTCTCCATTGCGTTTGCCCTAGGTCCAGAATCAGTGGGAAAGGGAGAACCAGTTCCCTTTGATGAAGATGATGATGACAGACTTTGTTGAGACATCTTGAGAGATTTAGAATGTAGGAGACAGTAAGTTTGAGATTTTCTTTTGAGGGAATTGAGAGTGGTACAGCCAAAAGAGAAGAATGAGATATAAATATGACTATCCCTCTTCTTAAATTTTTGAAAAGAAAGAGGGAAATAATTAATTAGCCCAATCACAATTAATTTAAATAAAATGTCTTTTCCTTCCCTTGTTGTAAGCAATATTAATTGCTATAATTCTTCATATTTGCAAATACCCAACTTGCCCCTTAAATTCTCAAACTGACTAGCGTCAAGAGCTTTAGTAAAAATGTCAGCCAGTTGAAGTTTGTCATACCCCAATTTTTGACCTAATATACCATCATACATTTGCATCATTGCATCACTAACAGTTCAGAACAGAATTAATCGGGTGTAGCTTCTACAGGTCAAAATTAGGGTTTCATCAATTTTCATCTGATTCAAGAGGCAATCAATTAGGGTTTGGGTTTCACTCACCTCAATGGATCTATCTTGATCAAATCATCAACCTCTGATCTTCAGATATCCAATTTTTTCTCATGATCTATCGAGGATCGACCAATAAGGGTTTTCATCGAGGATAAGCAATCACTGATTTTCTGATCAATGAATGACTTTTTCGCTTGGAGATTGATCTTCATATCTTCAATACAACATGTTGACCTAATTTCTGGATTCAAAACATCACAGAAGTTCACATTCTTCATCAGTCAATTTCTGGATCATCTGATGAAATTTCATCTGCACTGAAAAGTCAAACTTTGACTTTTGGTCAACTTTTTCAAGATAAAACTTTTTCAATCATCAAAATACTTCAAATGATCCATCATGAAAATTTTTAAGTGTTAAAATTTCACATTTTTTCCAAACTTCATGGCATTTTTTCACATAGTTCCATTTGGAATTAGAAATAACTCAAAACATGAAAGTTGTAGCCCTTGAAACAAGCTTTCCAAAATGTCCAAGAACTTGCAAATCCATGGTGTCTAGCTATACTTTTGATTTTGAAACATAGAGCTCCAAAAACCATGGATTTTCAAGTACAACTTTCAAAATTACAAGTCATTGTTTGAGTTTTCTCCTTCTAGAAGCCATGTCACCTAGCCAAGAGGGATAGAGCTGATAAAAATCAGTTGAGAGGTAATTATGATGGGATAAGATCAAGTTGAATTATTTAACCATGGTTAAAAGGAAGCTTCCTTTTACATTTATGGCAAAAATGACTTTCTTGCCCTCTAAGGCAAGTTGTCTAAATCCAAGCCAATCCCTTTTGCTTGCCATTCAGAAATCTTGACCTATAAATAGAGTTCATGTTTGCCATTTGAAACTACACCAAAGCTATGCCAAAACAAGCTTTCTCATTTCTTTCTTAAAATTCAAGTAACATAGTTCAATTTGAGAATTCTTGCATTTTTCAAAACTTGTGAAAAAACATGAGAGATTTGGTGTCTAACATGTCATAAACATCAAATGGAACTGATTTGAAACTTAAAATCAACCTAAAAACAACTAAAAATCAGAATTGCATTTCAAGCTTCCAAACTTGCCAAAACTGCCTTAACTTTCAAAATTGATGTTTGGCTCGAGCAAGATGTGTTTTTATCATTCAAACATCATCAACATACTCCATAGGGATGATACAAACCATCACTTTTGATCTGTAACACCTCCAAGCACAGATTCGAGTTTCACTTTGAACATATGCAAGTGGACTTGGTTGGAATGATCCAGGCAATTTCAAAGTGAGCAGACCATCCTCACACCTTCCATAAGGTTCATTGGTGCTCCAGCAATCCTTAAACAACAACTGGAAACACTCCATTGAAGATTTCGATCTCAGCTTCAAGAGGTATGTAACTCAACTTCGAACTCCTTGATTTCTTACTTCCAGTTCAAAAAGCTCTTGGCCGTTTTGTTTCTGCACCATCACTGAAGCTTAACCCTCAATCAATTGCTTAATTCCATAACCATACACGATTTCAATTTGATTTTAAGGAATTAGGGTTCTTCATGTTTTCTGGAAATTTAATCATGTTAAGCTAAAAATAAATGAAATTAAACCACACCATCATGTTCCTGGTTCAATTTCGATCAAGTTTGATGTTTACATCGAGCAATTTCATTGAGAAACAAAGAAACCATGGCTGATTGAAGGATCGGGGAAGAAGAAGGTGATTGCGCGCGTTTTTTTCAAATTCAAATACAAGTTTATAATATTATAACATGGTTTGAAATCAATACACGTATGTATTGCCGCCCCAGCGGTTGCCAGCTCACTCTTAAGTCATTCCCTTGCCACGCCTTGCCCAATGGTCCCGGGTTCGAGTAGCCTTGGGACCATTTTTGCCAAACTTTTTCATTTTTACTTCATATTTTTTTCAAACTTTGACTCTTTCAAAACCCAATCAAAACTCCTCATTTTGAGGTGATTTTTTGTACACTTGTCAATTAACATATCTATTTTATGATAGTGTCAAAAAAATTCAAATATACTTTCATCTGATTATATTTTTATCGAGCCGAAAACGATACATTTGAGTACTTTTCAAAGCACTTTTAAAGGTGATTTTTTCAAACTTTCGAAGCCCGATTCTTTTTAAAACTTCTTGTAAGTATATTTTACTTTTCAAAAACACTTTCAAGATCTTTTATTAAAAACTTTTCATCAAACTTACATCTTTTTCCATGATCGATCCGATTTGACGATAAATTCGAACTCGTTTTTTCATCGAATTTCTTAACCGATCATGGGCCTCCCTCACGGTGTAAGTCCCAAAATTCTTTTTATGTACATACATATTTCCTTGTACATATCAAACTCTTTCATGTACATATTAATTCTTACTTGTACATAATACAGATGCCTTTGTAAATACTCAAGTACAGACAAACTTCGTCCGTTTGTTTTCATTTCGCTTGTATATACACTGAATACCATTGGTATTAAAAGGAGCATTATTCCCGGTGAAACTGCTTTTAAACCAATGGGCCTCCCTTACGGTGTAAGTCCCAACCCTCCTATGTACATCCACCTCTCCTTGTACATAAATACTCATTCGTGTACATATTCATTCCCTTGTACACAATCAAACTTGTAAGTAATCAAGTTACGCTCGTTTTAAACGTTCGTTTTACACACACTTGTTTATATTTCCTTCATAAACTTTTGTAAAATTAACTTTACACGCATTGTTTATATTTCCTTCATAAACTCCTGTGAATAAACTTCATACGCTTGTTTATACAACTGTCTAGTTATAACATAACAATTAGTCTAACCACTAGGCTCCCCACAGAGTTAGCCTCCTCTTGGGCTTTGTACAAGGTAACTCATTTCATCTGAGTTCATCCTCCTCTTAGGCTTCATATAAGAAAACTCATTCATCTAAGTTTAGCCTCCGCTTAGGCTTCATATAAGACAACACTCCCCTGCTGAGTCAGCCTCCTCTTGGGCTTCGTTCAAAAGAACTCCTTGTTGAGTTTAGCCTTCTCTTGGGCATCAAACAAACAAAGAGACCAGGAAATCTCTTAACAGCCTCCTATTGGGCTTCCAATACAAATAATCACCCGCGCTAGGATAGAACCCAGAGAGTATAATTTCCCGGTGAAATTGCTCTTAATCCTGAAAGGATGGTTTCCCGGTGAAATCCCTTTTAAAGCCAAAGCCAGCCATACCCTATAGCTTCCTCTTGAGCTTCATACAAGGACCCTCGATGACCCTCGATGACCCTCGGAATGCCTCCTATTGGGCTTACAATACAAGGACCCATGGGCTTCTTAAAAGCATCCCCCTAATCCAATCAATTTCTCCTAGAGATTTAGACATCTATCATCTCTATGGAAGAAGTATCTCATCTATCACATCACATACAATCAAAAAACTTTTCAAACTCTTTTCAAATAAAAACATCTCTTAATCGTAAGTGGTAATGCTTGTACACTCAAGGAAAACACCCAATGCTTACAATTAAAAGATTCAATCATCTTTCAAAACATCTTTCTAAAACTCGTAAGTGGTAACGCTTGTACACTCAAGCAAAACACCTATAACTTACGACGAAAGATTTCAAACTTTTCAAAATGTATGTGATGAAATAGATTAGATACATTTTTCATTAAGATGACATCTGTCTGTGTCTCTTACTAACTTCCGTGGCTTCCACTAGCATAAATGGGAACTACGATTGCTCTGACTTTCTCAACATGCTTTTGAGAATACGTAGGCACAAGGTCTCATCCTTGCCGAGCAAATTTCTTTCTCCCTCAAACCAAACAAACCATAGATCCCTTTAGATCCGAGCTACAAATGCTCTGATTCCCATTAAGGGATATGTATGCAGAAGATCCAATGATCTTTGCGAGCACAATAATAACAAAACCTAGGATCCCACATAATCTATCCTTCTTAAAATCCAAAGGAGAAACTTTCCCAATCATAGAAATAGCAATTTAAAACACACAAACATATCAAACATATTCATATATAAAGCTATAGATAACTATATATATTTAGGGTGCTCCATCTATTCCCTTTATATAACAAACCCCTTACCGGAATCTCCCAATGCGTACGTCTAGTTTGCGCTAGTCGTAATGCATATCATATCAATTGAGGGTATTAACAGCTTTCCCCTTTTTCATAATCATTTTTCTTGTGTTGAAAATAATAAAGCTTGATGCTCGCGGCATCTTTATAAACAAATCAAAAGAGTAAACCGTTTCGAGCCAGAGAATCCGAATTCAGATTCGATTCCCTCGCGCGTCACTTTTTAACGTGAACAAAGTTCAGTGGCTACATGTTCCAACTTAATCAACTTCTCTTCCACAAGATCTCTGATGAAGTGATGTCTAATGTCAATATGCTTAGTCCTGCTGTGCTGTATAGGATTCTTGGAAATATTAATAGCACTCAGGTTGTCACAGTACAATGTCATGACATCCTGTGTGACATTGTACTCAGTCAGCATCTGCTTCATCCAGATCATTTGAGAACAACTGCTACCAGCTGCTATGTATTCAGCTTCATCAGTAGACAAAGACACACAGTTTTGCTTCTTGCTGAACCAAGAAACAAGATTGTTTCCCAAAAAGAAGCATCCTCCAGATGTTCTTTTTCTATGATCAGCACTACCAGCCCAACCAGCATCACAATAACCAGTTAGAATTGGTTTACATCCATGAGAGTATAGCATCCCATAATTGTAAGTTCCACTCACATACTTCAGAATTCTTTTCACCTGATTGATGTGACTTACTTTGGGTTCAGCCTGATATCTTGCACAAACATCAACAGCAAAGGCAATGTCAGGTCTGCTGGCTGTTAAGTACATCAGACTTCCTATCATGCTTCTGTACAAGCTTTGATCAACATTTGTCCCACTTGTGTCTTTGGACAACTTTAGATGAGTAGGTGCAGAGGTCCTTTTATGACTAGCATTCTCCATCCCAAACTTCTTGACAATATTCTTTGCATACTTTCTTTGAGAAAGGAAAGTTGAGTCTTCCATCTGTGTGATTTGTAGTCCAAGAAAGTAGGTCAATTCTCCCATGAGGCTCATTTCAAATTCATCTTTCATTTGGTTCGCAAAATGTCTCACCATTTTATCTGACATTCCTCCAAACACTATATCATCAACATAAATTTGAGCTACCATTATCTTTCCTCCTTCATCCTTGACAAAGAGAGTTTCATCCAAACCTCTTTTCCTGTAACCCTTGTCAGTGAGGAACTTTGTCAACCTTTCATACCAAGCTCTAGGAGCTTGTTTCAGACCATATAGAGCTTTCCTCAATTTGTAAACATGATCAGGAAGGTTAGGATCCACAAATCCTTTAGGTTGTTCTACATATACTTCCTCATTTAAGTACCCATTTAGGAAGGCACTTTTCACATCCATCTGAAACAGCTTGAATTTGATAATGCAAGCAACTCCTAGTAGCAATCTGATTGATTCCAGCCTGGCCACAGGGGCAAAAGTCTCATCAAAATCAATCCCTTCAACTTGAGTGTATCCTTGAGCAACAAGTCTTGCCTTATTTCTGGTGACAACCCCTTCTGCATCTGACTTGTTCTTGTAGATCCACTTTGTGCCAATGATGTTTGTTCCTTTTGTTCTAGGAACTAACTCCCACACTTCATGTTGTTTGAACTGGTTCAATTCATCTTGCATTGCTTCAATCCAGTATTCATCAGTCAAAGCCTCTTTGACATTCTTTGGCTCAATCTTAGACACAAAACAAGAGTTTGAGATGATTTCTCTAGATCTTGTAATGACTCCACTATTAGGATCTCCAATAATGAGTTCCTTTGCATGATCTTTCTGAATTCTGATGGAGGGATCTTTGTTAGCTACCTCTGATTCAGACTTTGGTGGAGTAGGGATATGCACATCATCCTTATCAGACACTTTTGGTGATGTCTCAAACAATGTCTCAACATCATATGGGAAATTGTTTTCCTCATGGTGATCATCAACTATGACATTTATAGACTCCATCATAATTTTGGTCCTGGAATTGAATACCCTATATGCTCTGCTGTTTGTAGAGTATCCCAGAAAAATTCCTTCATCACTTTTAGAGTCCATCTTTCTCCTTTGTTCACGATCTGTCAGAATATAACATTTGCTCCCAAATACATGGAAATACTTCACAGTGGGCTTTCTACCTTTCCATATTTCATATAGAGTGGATGATGTTCCCTTTCTCAAAGTGACCCTGTTGTGAACATAACATGCTGTATTCATAGCTTCAGCCCAAAAATGAATAGGAAGCTTCTTGGCATGTATCATTGCTGTGGCAGATTCCTGTATAGTTCTATTTTTCCTTTCCACAACTCCATTTGTTGAGGAGTTATAGGTGAGGAGAACTCATGATTTATTCCTTCTGAGGAACAGAACTCATCAAACTTGCTATTCTCAAATTCCTTTCCATGATCACTTCTAATTCTGACAATGCATCCTTCTTTTTCTCTTTGAAGTCTCTTGCATAATTATTTAAAGACATCAAAAACATCAGATTTTTCCCTGATGAAGTTTATCCAGGTAAATCTGGAAAAATCATCCACAACAACATAAGCATATCTTTTTCCACCAAGGCTTTCAACCTGCATAGGACCCATCAGATCCATGTGCAAAAGCTCTAGCACCTTAGAGGTGGTCAGATGTCTTGACTTTGGATGTGACATTCTGGTTTGTTTTCCAACCTGACATTCACCACAAACTCTCCCTTCATCAATATGAAGTCTTCGAATTCCTCTAACAGCCTCCATGGATATGATCTTCTTCATCCCTCTAAGGTGTAAATGACCAAGCTTTTGGTGCCATAGTTTCACTTCCTTTTCTTCTTTGGCTGAAGAGCACACAGAAGAGTAGTTAGTGTCCTCAGACTCCCATAGATAACAGTTGTCCTTTGATCTGACTCCTCTCATAACAACTTTTTGTTTGTCATTTGTTACAAGACATTCAGTCTTGGTGAAGTTGACCTTGAATCCCATGTCACACAGTTGACTGATACTTATGAGATTGGCAATCAAACCATTTACCAGCAATACTTCATTTAGATTTGGAACTCCAAGGCAGTCCAGGTTTCCAACTCCTTTGATTTCTCCTCTAGAACCATCTCCAAAAGTGACATAGCTAGTAGTGTGTGGTTTGACATCATTTAGTAGATTCTTAATTCCAGTCATGTGTTTAGAACATCCACTGTCAAAGTACCAGTCCTCCTTGGCAGAAACTCTAAGGGAGGTGTGAGCTATCAAGGCTGCAATCTTTCTCTTCCACTGTTGAACATAAGGTGCCTTGTTGATCTTAGGCTGGACATATGGGATCTGATTTGGATATCCATATAGTCTGAAGCAATAAGGCTTTAAGTGCCCAAACCTTCCGCAATAATGACATCTCCATCTTTGAAACTTCTTCTTCATGTTTCTCTGATCTTGATGTTGAGCTCTATGTTGTGACATCTGCTTTGACATTGGTTTATCAGGCCTGTTCTTCTTCTTGTCACCTGACATCTGCCTTGACCTTGGTTTATCAGGACTGTTCTTCTTCTTGTCACTTGACATCTGCCTTGCCCTTGGTTTAACAGGACTGTTCTTCTTCTTGTTACCAGCAGGTTTCTTTGCAGCCACATATCCTAGCCCAGACATATTTCCTGCATTTTGTCCAATCTGCAGGATTTCTTCCAACTTGTCAGTTCCAGTTGTCAATATCTTGACAAACTTACTCATCTGATCAAGTTTGGATTTCAACACTAGAACTTCACCATTGAGATGACTTATAGTAGCAGTGTCCTCCTTCTTCTCAGCCTCCAACTTCATAATGAGCTTTTTCTGTTTCTCATTTCTTTGGCGACTTGACACTTTTGATACGACTTCTTGTAAGTGTCAGCAAGTTCTTCAAATGTCACCTCCTCATCACTAGAATCATTGTCAGAGTTACAGACACCAG
This sequence comes from Vicia sativa, assembly GCA_021764765.1. NCBI lineage: Eukaryota > Viridiplantae > Streptophyta > Magnoliopsida > Fabales > Fabaceae > Vicia > Vicia sativa. The sequence continues at coordinate 137,718,338 of CM038795.1, read as the reverse complement.
ATAGTGCAGTAACAAGTTTGGCAGATTCTTCTTCAGAGTCACTTTCTGAGTCACCATCAGACCAAGTGACAGACATTCCTTTCTTTTGTTTCTTTATAAAGGTAGGGCATTCAGCTCTAATGTGTCCATATCCTTCACATCCATGACATTGAATCCCTCTACTTTGATTGCCCTTTTCTTCAGGTTTTGCTCTTCTGGTGGAGTCATAAGATCTGCTGATGTTAGAGGAGATGTTCTTGACATTTGACCTTGACTTTGGGTCAATTCTCTTGATGAGTTTGTTGAATTGTCTTCCAAGCATAACCATTGCTTCAGATATCTTATCTTCATCACCCTCCTTGCATTCCTCTTCAGTATTGGATACAAGGGCTATGCTCTTGTTTTTCTTGTCAACATTGTCACTGATCCCCATCTCAAATTTTTGAAGTGATCCAATAAGTTCATCAACCTTCAAGGTGCAGATATCCTGAGCTTCCTCTATAGCAGTCACTTTCATTGCAAACCTTTTAGGCAAGGATCTGAGAATATTTCTTACCATCTTTTCTTCTAACATCTTTTCTCCCAATGCTCCTGAGGTGTTGGCAATCTCCAAGATGTTCATGTGAAACTCATGAATTGTCTCATCTTCCTTCATCTTCAGATTCTCAAATTTAGTAGTTAGCATCTGAAGTCTTGACATTTTCACCTTGGATGTACCCTCATGAGTGATTTTGAGAGTGTCCCAAACATCCTTGGCCAGTTCACACTGATGTACTAGTCTGAAAATATTTCTGTCAATTCCATTGAATAAGGCATTCAATGCGTTAGAGTTTCCCAGTGCTAGCTCTTCTTCTTCTTTGCTCCATTCTTCCTCAAGTTTCAGACTAGTAGTCTCATCTTTCTCAAGCTTGGTAGGATGTTTCCATCCTCTGTCAGCAGCTCTCCAAGCTTTATTGTCCAGTGACTTCAAAAAGGCAACCATACGAGGTTTCCAGTAATTATAATTAGATCCATCCAGTATGGGTGGTCTACTTCCAAATCCTCCTTCCTTGTCCATAACGCCAAAAACTATTATCCCTAGATCTGACCCAGAAATAACAGGCAGGGTGCTTGATCTGATGCCAATTGAAATTCCTGGCAGCAGATACGTGATGTCATAGAGAATGTTATGACACAGTATCTAACACTCTGTTTAACAATTCACACAAGAATGCAAAAGCGAAAGAACACAAACAATTGTTTACCGGTTCGTGTGTAACTACACCTACATCGGGGCTACCAAGCCGTGGAGGAAATCCACTATAAGCGGATTAATTAGGAATAAACCAACCAGTTTATCTCCTTCACTTAAGACCTACCCAATGCAACTTCAATCTAAGTCCTACTTAGACCTGAGTTCCTACTCACTCCCCCTCAATCACAGCAGTGATATCAACCTATTGATTAATTGAATTGTGAAGACACTCTTCAATAAACATACTTGATTTTGCTTCAAAGCTTTAATCAAGAGACACAACACTCGTGCTTCAAAGCTTTGAGTGATAAACAACCCTTACAAACAAATCCAAGTCCAAGGCACTTATCTAATGATAATTGCTTGGCTCACCAGAGTAACTAGAATACACAAATAACAGACTGCTAAATCTCCTAACAGTACAAAAAGGCGCAACTGTAGAATAAGGGTTTCTTTCCTATTTATAGAAGCAGTAAGTAGACTTCAGTTTGTGCTTCCATAAATATAGCTAGGGTTACCTTAATTTAACCTAAAGACTTGGTCTTTTTAACAAACCAATATAGGGTTAAACAAGGTTAACCTTAGAGCCACGTGAGCATGTGATCCAATAAAATAATCCATAATAAAAACAACTCAACAGAAATCCTGAAAAGTCTTAGGAAAAGTAAATCTACAGAACAGCAGATGTTGCACAGAATGTCATAACATTGGTCATGACATCAGTCAGTCTTCTTGCAGATTTCCAGCAAAATAGTTAACTCCCAGTCTGAGTTGTACCTGTATTATTCTTCTTCTGCAAAATTTATCTTCAACTCTGAATGTCATGACATCAGTCAAGACATTGACATAAACTAGTTTTACCAAAAATTAGAGCCAACATACAAACACTTACAAAGAATTCAAGTTGGGGAGAGGAATATTTATGTACTTATATTGTGATTGGTATGAGGTTAAGAAAAGGAAAAGAAAGAAGAAAAAAATGTGAAAAAAGAAAGATTAGAAAAAGAAAGAAAAAAAAAAGAGCAAAATCTTTGAAAAAGAAAAAAAGTGTATTAATAATGTTGTGTTAATAAGTGAGGTGTTTTGGTTTGACAATTTGTGATGAAGAATAAGTTTGACTGGAATTGTATTATTTGGAACTTTGTGAGTTGATCACTCCTTTAGGTTTAAGCAAGTTTTTGTTTCGATTAGCTTTAGGACTTATCACTTGTTTGTTAACCAAGCCACATTACAACCTTGAAAATTCCTTGTGATTCTTGCATTTGTTTCTTCTATACGTTTTTGGGATGAATGCATAATTTAGTCTATTGTTTGCAAGATTGTATAGGAGTGTTTTTTATCCCTCACCTTTGTGTGTTCTTCATCTACCGATGAATTTTTGCTAGGTGTGATTCATGATTGAGCTTGTTTTGTTTTAGAATGTTTTGCATGATTTTTGTACTTAGGATTTGTTTCGTTTATATGTTGTCATTGTAGGAATGTGGTAAGTAGGTATTTTGCATGTACATTTTCATTTAAACCATACATTTGTTTTCCGTTTTAAAAACTTGTTGATTCGTGATTCTTTGATTATCGTCTTTTGTTTCTTTAGGTTTACTTGACTTTGTTTGAGGACAAAAAATGTGTCAAGTTGGGGAGAGTTGATAAGCGCTAAAATTTTGTTATTTTGTGTATATAATTTATGGCACTTATCCATTCTTATTTGTTAATAATCGTTGAATAACCCCACTTTTTGTTGTAAATACGTTTTATGGTGTTTTGTGTACATAATGTACCGTTTGATTAGTTTTAATGTATTTTTGTAGGTATTTGTTGCACGTTTGGAGTATCAAGAAATAAGGTGTTTAAGACACGGCTCCGGGTGCGCTTTTCTGCAATAAAAGTTCATTTTTGGGAAATTATGTTCAGTGGAGGCCGCCGAGCGCTTTTGGAGCGCAAAAACGAGTTTTTTTTACTATTTTGGCAGAAGCTGTGTTGATGAGACCGCTGAGCGGGATCATACCACTGAGCGGGATTAAGGCGGTTTAAGGTGTAAATATCTGAGGCCGCTGAGCGGGACCTGCTGACATTTGTTTTATAACTTCATTTTTCTTCATTTTTAGGTTATGGTGATTGTCTTAGGTTTTTACTCTGTGTTAGGGGTTTAAGCATTGCTAGATGTAGATTGCTTAGATTCTTACCTAGGATGATTATCTATTAGTTTCTGAATGTTATAAATGGGTTAAGAGCTAACATTTGCTTAGAGTGTCTGTTCTTAATGCCTATGTGTTGGTTGTTTCGAGCTAGAGATAGTCGTTACGGGTGACGCAATTGACTTTTGTATTGTTAAGGTATGCCAGAGATGGATACTGAGGTGATTGCAGTAGAATTCTCAATTTGGGTTAGAAATAGCTTAGATTGTGAGAGATATGTGATGACACGGATGAGTAACTTAGGTTGAGTATAACTAGATGATAGGTTTAAGTTTGTGATGGGTAGTGTGCATTCGTTCCAGATAAGCTGTTTATCCTTTATAGTTTTTGTTCATTTACTTTTTGTCTTTTCTTTCAACTATTTATTCCCAAACTCATTAACGATAGAATTATCGAACGACGAACCAATAACCAATCTCTGTGGCTATGATACGATATAACCAAACCGTTATATATTACCCGGTAAAAATAATACTAACTCTTTGCTTATTGCTTTACCGCTTCAATATATGTCCACTAGAATGAGTACCAAATGCGCCTTTATGCAACTCTTCCATAACTCGTTCAGTTGTCTTCTGATCTACACATCTGAGTAAGGCCAGGTCATGATTGCATTTGTATAAGATTTCGTTACTGAGAAAGAAATTGGCGGTAAACCTCCTTAGAAACTTCTTGTCGTTGACAGATGCCACTTCAGGGTATTTTTGAGCCTCGAGATACCTATTCACTTTGTAGAACCAATGTTTCTCTTCTACTCCTTCGGTATCAAGTTCCCAACAGTATGCTAGTTCTTCTAGTCTTTCAATAGTAATATGAGGAGCTCTGCTGTCCCATCTGACTTTGAACATAGATGACATGGTAGCTAACGCGTCTTCCAACTAATTCTCTTCTCGTGGAATATGCTCGAAAGTGACTTCCTCAAAGTAGGGGATCAGGTTCAACACATGTTCCCGGTATGGAATGAGGTTTGGATGCTTCGTGTCTCATTCGCCCTTAATTTGACTGATCACCAAAGCTGAGTCTCCATATACTTGCAAGAATTTTATCCTTAAGTCAATAGCAACTTTGATACCCATAATGCATGCTTCATATTTTTCCATATTGTAGGTGCAATCGAAACATAATCTAGCGGTGAAAGGTGTATGGTGTAACACCCCTTCTAATTTACCCGCGATTTATATAATTAATCAGAGTTATAATCACAAAATAAGAGGCGTCACAATTTTATTAATTCAAATAACTAAAAATAGTAATAATGTCTCTTTAACTGAAGAACGTATTAAATAAAACCAATGAATTATGTTTAAGCAGCAGAAAAGTAACATAAACTCCGGAATACATCAATCAATGATTGTTCCAAAACATAAACCAAAAACATAACTAAAACAGCTAGATTTAAATCCATGAAATCCAATCAATCGTTCCCCAATGTTACAACTACGAACTTGAATCAATCGTGTAAATAATTTCTCAATGGCACAACTCCAAAATTATCAAAATAATATCATCTGCAAGCTCAATTCATTATGCACAATGGAATGAACCATTCAAACAATGCATATGATGCATCACATGGAAACATTACAACCATTCAAATACATAGTATGAACATACAGCATTATTTCATCCATGATCAATACAGCAACAATAACACATTCCAGCAATGAAATCATGAACATCATGTTAATCTCAATACATAGAATTAACAAACAGCAAGGATACGCAAAGAATAACCACGAAATTACAATGTATTCTTACTACGACAATTATATTAATTCTTCCATATTTCAATTATTGATTTTGAAAGTATTATTATTAGATAGTACTCTTCCTAAGCTTTCCAACGATACCAACTATGCCTAAATCGGAGTTACGGTTCAAAAGTTATGATAAAAATCGTTTTTCAAAAAAAAAATCTCTTCATTCCAATACAGTATGTATCGATTCAAAATGCTATGCATCGACCCAAAATTAGCTTGCATCGACCTCAGTCAGTTATGCATCGATGCATAACAATTATTTTTCTGCATTTTCAAATTTTGTTCAGTATGTGTCGACACATACGAATTATGTGTCGATGCATAACCCTCTTGCATCGTTACATAATCCCTTTGCATCGACCCATGCCTTTGTTTTCAAACTTATGAATCGATGCATGACCACTTGTGTCGATGCATGGCTTTTCCAACTCTCTGTTTTCTAAAATTCCACAACTTGTATCGATGCATATCCTCTTGTGTCGACCCATACAAGTTAATTTTCACCAAAAACTCAGTTTTCACTACTGTTCTGAATTCCCATCAATGTTAATCATCACCAAACAACACATCCTCACAAAACAGAGTTATTTACTGCATTATTACATCTAATTGATCACGGAATTGGTTTCCTAATTAACCTATATTCATTATACATAGAGTGATGATTCATAACAGTCCCAATTACGATTTTACGTTGGATTATGACATTAGGGCATATTCAATTATCTTAATTCGAGATTCCTAACGGATTGATTCGTTCTAATGATCATCAAAACCCATAAGGCATAAAAACCAGATTCAATCCCCCCTTACCTCACGATGAATGTTCGAAGTTCCGACGAATTGGCTTTTCTCCACTTTTCCTTCTCTTTTCCAACTTTTTGTAGAATGCAAACCCTTATTTCCTTTTCCTCACACCTTTCCTTTTATTCCCTTATTTATTCCTTTTTATTTTCCAAATAATAGAAATAAATTAGTTATTATTTAGTAGAGCTTTTTACTCCACACACCTCCAATTCAACCTTACACCCCGAACCTTCCTTTTAATTAAATAATTAATTAATCCATTTAATCCGAAAATATTATTAATTAAGCCTTTAATTAAATTAATATTTAAATTCCTAATTATTTAATACTTGCATTAATTTGGGGTGTCACATATGGCCGCCTTTATGAGATGTAATCACAGCGCCAATACCATTCCCAAGTGCGTTAGAAGCTCCATCGAAGACCGTGGTCCATCGGGATCCTAGCTCAGGTCCTTCATCCGGTTCAGGCTCTTTATTATTGGTGACTAACATAATATCCTCGTCTGGGAACTCGAAATGCATGTACTGATAGTCATCTACAACTTGATGAGCCAATGATCAGCTACAAAACTTCCCTTGACTGCCTTTTGAGTAATATATTGGATGTCGTATTCGGTCAAGATCATTTTCCATCCTGCTATTCTTTCGGAGAGAGCACATTTCTCAAATATGTATTTTATCGGATCCATTTTAGAGATTAACAAGGTAGTGTGAGTCAACATATATTGTCTTAGTCGTGACAAGCCAAATGCAAGTTTTCTCGAGCTGTGAGTATCTTGTTTCACAGTCGGTAAACTTTTTGTTAAGGTAGTACATTGCATACTCTTTTTGACCAGACTCATCATGTTTCCCCAACACACACCCCATTGAATTCTCTAATACTGTTAAGTACATGATGAGAGGTCTTCTTTCAACGGGTGGCATCAGGGTAGGAGGATTTTGTAGGTACTCCTTGATTTTGTCAAAAGCTATTTGGAAATCGTCGTTCCATTTTACTACTTGATCTTTCTTTAGTAACTTGAAGATTGGCTCACAAGTAGAATTTAGATGTGCAATGAATTTGGCAATATAATTTTGTCGTCCTAAAAAACCTCTGACTTCCTTCTTAGTGCGGGGAGATGACATTTCTTTAATAGCTTTAGCCTTAGCGGGGAGTGACTTCAATACCTTTACCACTGACAACGAATCCCAGGAGCTTGCCGGATCTGACTCCAAAGGTGCATTTGCTCGGATTCAGTCTCAATTTGTATTTCTTCAGTCTATCAAACAGCTTACGCAAATGATCAAGATGTTTGATCGTGTACTATTTATCACTTAAAAACTTATGATCTTATCTTCTAATCTTTATAGGCTTCAGAGTATGCATGAGTTAAAGCATGTTTAGAAGGATCAAAATTAGTCTTCATAATCTTTGTCTTCAAAATGTTCAAAACTTATTCATCGGAACCTTGTCTTTAGAGTCTTCAACATGTTGATCTTTAGAGTTATTGGTCTTTAGAGTCTTCAAAACTTGTTCATTAGAACCTTGTCTTCATAATCTTCAGAATCTTGGAGCAAGAGAGTCTAGAATCTTCAGAGCTTGAGAAGCCTTTAGAACCTCTACCATCAGAGTCACAAACAAAAGCTTTAGAAGTTAACGTTTCTCATAACCGTTACTTTAAAAGCATTATGATCCTTGTAACACGCACTTGTATCATTTAGTGTGTTGAGTCCGGAGGCTGATGATGTCACACACTATGTCTTCAAAGTTAGAACCTCTTAGCCAATGATACACACTAGATAAAACCATTAGGGTACTAAATTAATATCTAATAACCTATGTATTGTTATCATTGTTAGGTATGTGATTTTATGATTAGCAACAATTTTGGTAATACATGTTTCATTTGGTAAAACATGTATCACAACCAGATAAGATATTGAGCAAGATGTCATGACATATTGACCAACTGTCGTAGAAGGTGTTGTTGTTGCTTATGGAAGATTCTGATTTGATTTTTTGATATTCCTTATGGGTATATCTCACATACTTGCGCGGTCCCAGAAGGGTATTTTTGGAACAAGTGATTTTATCTCTAATTGCGCAAAAGCTTCTAAAATTGGATGTTGAGACAATTTAGGAAACTTGTGATTTTTTGTTCCATAATTCAATGAGATTTTTCTCCATAATTGGTGCATCCCTCGGGTTGTGGACCAATAACTAATTGGGTGCAGATTTCGAAGCCCATGATTGCTTAGGAGTTTATACAGAAAAAACCTAAACCTAATGTTATTAAGAACTTAAGAAGTTGCATAGGTAGTGATTAGGTGATAAGTTGTATAGGTAGTAATTAGGTGATAAGTTGTAAATTAGGATTTTTTTAGCTTTGAACTAATACTATCATAGCGGGTTTCCTTCTTGGCTTGGATGTCCCCATAGTGGGTTTCCTTCTGGATTAGAAATTGGTTGCTTGAGAAAATACAATGTTTTCTCACGCTTGAGAATAATTCTCAATTTATGTATCAACTCAAAAATTCCTTTTTGGTCCTTATATCTTTCAAAAGGACATTTCACAGTAAAATATAAATAAAAAAATGTAAAAAAAATTCTAAATACAAAACGTGTAAAAAGATTGTATAAAAATCATTTTAATAAAGTTTTTTATTAAAATTCTCCCACTATTTTTACTCAAACCAAATGACCCTCAATATTTGATTTAGAAAACCACGTTAGAAGATTTTCTAGCAGGTCGAGACTCATATTTCGCTTTATTTTTAAGTCCGCATAGGCGGATTACACAAAACTTTGTTATTTAGTTAGGAACACTTTTCAATTATATATGATACAACTTCCGAATTTTGTCAGTTTAGTGAATAACTTCTTATTCTAATCTATCATATGAATTAATCTCAACTCTTGCTTTTAATAATATATATAATCCTATTATAATTATTTTAATTAAGTCAAACCCGAAAATTTAGCAGTTGGATATTACATTTATTCCATCGTACCTTACTAATATAAAAGCACCTCCTGTTAGACGAAACCTACATGATTCGATATTAGTCTTGGTGAGTGTTAAATTTTGAAAAACAATTAATTTAATATTTAATTGAGGTATTTTTCTTAAGTTTGACTCACCTAATTGTGTATCTCATACACTCACATATTAAAATACATTTCATGCATCACATACATAAAATAAAATTTGGTAATACAATTATGACCACCATAAAAGCAACAATTAAATAAACTATGTTATTACAATTCTTTAACCCACGAGCAAGTATCTCAAACCTCTCCATCGACAGCGTTGTCTTCTCTTCAACTCTTGAACTCGAATGATTATAAATTTTACATAAATAAAATAAATAATTAAATGACACAACACGCATGTCGTATTTAATTACAATAAATCATGACATGCATGTCGTATTTAAATATAATAAAACACCAAAATCTAAGGTCATAACCATATACTAATTTATTTAATAATAAATAATTAAATAATAATAATAAATTATCAATTTATAAATATTAACGCATCAACACTTGACGATTTTTACAAATCCTAAAAGCACAACTCTTGTATTGCCACAAACCCTAATGCAAAAACTTTTATACCATCAAAATATAATGATCGATGATCCAATATAATTGATCTAAATATCATTCATTCACTATACAAAAGTAAACAAAATTGACATTGATCTTTCAAATATAACTTTCATTACACTAATTTAATGAATGAAACAAAATGATGTACCATATACACTAATTTCGCATTAAAAATATCTGTATCATAGATAATTGTTGGATTTCGAAGGATTATCAACAACGAATATCCAAATTATAGAAATATGATGTCAATATTTAATATTAAGTAATAAATTTTTATATTTTATTATTACTTATAATGATAATTAATTTTAATATTATATTATATTATATTATATTATTATATATTATATTATATTACATTATATTATATTATATTATATTATATTATATTATATTATATTATATTATATTATATTATATTATATTATATTATATTATATTATATTATATTATATTATATTATATTATATTATATTATATTATATTGTTATTATTATTATTATTATTATTATTATTTATAATTAATTAAATAATATAACATTGTAACCGCAAAATTGAAAATTGTAACAACCCTGTTTAACAAATTACATTTAACTGAAAGCTAGCACCGTCGTAACAACGTTGACGGAAATAAATTGTGATACCAGCTCATATATTACCACATGTTAATCTCTAAGCTAAGATTAGTAATTATTGGTAGTATTTATACCTGAGGCTATAATAATATAATATGAAGTTACAACAACAAAAGTTGCAACATTTGACCAGTACGGCATTACGATAATGAATATGTCTCACTATCATGCTTGGATGTTCAAATTACCTGCCTCAATGAATATACCTTATTCAAAACGCTTGCCAGAATAGCATATTACAGATCCGACACATATTTTCTTTTAAATTGAATCATTAAAAACAAAATTGCAATCGATGCAGACATGTTACGGCAAGCAGTGCACAACATAGTATTGCAATATTGCAACATTGCAATCCACTTAATATATTAAAATTGAATCACATATTTAATCCCATAAATGCATGTCATTAAAATTATATCATCATATAATATAAATATCAACCTGCATAAAATATATTCCAATTAATAATTTAATTACAACAAGACTCTATCCTATTGTTAGAATTTAAGAGAGGTTTTTAAAAAAATTTAATCTTTTTAACATAATAATCCTGAAAAATAAATTCTTATTATTAATTACAAATTATTCGAATCAAAATACGAATTTAAGAGTTATCTCATAAAGCGTCATTTATCTTTAATCGCAATCGACGAAAGATACTACGTAATCTACGTCAGTGCAAAGTGAAAGACGATGTTAGCTGTTTTCAAAGAATGACAAAATTGACGATTAACATTGCAAGAGAAAGAATTTCTTTATTTATAGAGAGCTACTAAAACTCTAATGTCTCATTTTGGATTTTTCTAAAAAATAAGTCAATCTTATTTTATTAAACTATTTTAATTAAATAATTATTATTTATATTTAATTAAATTCTTGTAATAAAATAAAATATTAATTAAATTAAATCATATTTATATTAATCAATTGTCAATTCTCATTTATTTAATTAAATTATATTTAATCAAATAAATTATATATGTGCTAATGTATGAAACAATTTAAATACTATTAATACATAATTAAATTAATTTTTTTATATACCGTCTATTCCACTATTAGTACTCTATGCGAGTGACTATGTAGGTTCTCGTAACGTTCGCAATAATATTAAATTACCTATTTAATATTATAAACAGTGAGTGATATCTAACAACACATCACTCCTACCTTAGTGACGAGACTGTCGTGTGATTTAACATAACCTTTCTATGATAATGATCCTGTGTATAATTACTCTTATGTCCTTATATCTATATTTAACATAAGGCATAGAATGCATCACCCTTGTATAGTCTAATATCATATTATTTGATTCCCGAGTATACTTGATAACAAAAAATAGGTTCAATATCTCATATTGACTTATTTGAGTTCGACCATGCATTTTACAGTCATACTCTATCAAGGGGCTCATATATATTACTCTCGTGTACGTAGGAGTGGAAAACATCATTTAGATCACTCACGTCCCTATGTATGATTTGTAAAGTACCCATCAACGATCTTTATGCTCATCCTGTTACGCACAACGCTTGATTGGCAATAAAGTGCCTGACTCCACATCTAGGGTCCATAGTGGTTTTAGGTCGAAGAATGGTATGCATCACTATCACTATGAAAATAACTTATGACACTTAAATAACAACCTATGAAGTATTCTCCTGGTGGATCAATCCAGTATAAAGATTACTCCTAATATTTATACCTATGTGAAGACTTGATATCTCATATCTATGACCTGAGTGATACAGTCATCGGTCTACCCTCATAATAGTCTATATTCATTACTATTGTCCTATTTGACACTAGAACATGACTACTAATAATTTAAGAATAACGTCCTTATGTTTAAGGAGGTCTCATGATTATGTCTCATTTAAAATATCATTAATAAACTAATTATTCTAAGGACTTTATTATGTCATATAAAAATAACATAATAAATACAATGCCTAATAACTATATATATATATATATATATATATATATATATATATAATCAAACAATATATATCACAGTCATGATACAAAAAAATATTGGACCAATATTGATTGACTATTAGGACTTTCTCTAACACATTTCACATTCGTCTGACACATATTATTGTTATTAATGTTTGTTATACCTACAACCAACCTGGTTGCTCCGATCCTAGCAATGTGTGCAAAAACTTCGTCGTAGTCCATTCCTTCTTTATAAAGAAATCTTTTCACCACAAGTCATTCCTTGTGTCGAGTTACTTCTCCTCTGGAATTCAACTTCACCTTATATACCCACTTCAAACTTATTACTTTCTTGCCTTGAGGAAATTTGACAAGTGACCAAGTGTTGTTGACTTTGATGGACTTCAATTCCTCCTTTATAACTTTCATCCAATTCGAATCCTTCAATGTCTCAACTTAACTGACTGGTTCAAAATTTGCATAAAAAACATAGTGTACCAGCTTACCTTAATTATCGACTGAATTATTTGATGTAATCACACATCCATGTAACCTTGCAGGAATGCATCATGTTCTTTGAGGTCTGCTTGTGCTTGCTTGACTTATCACTTATTCTTGTTGAACTTCTCTTTCCACTTCACTTTTTAGTTATTGACATAATATTCTCACTAAATCCTTCTTTACATTTTTCAGCCTAATCCCATTCCTTAATTTCATCTATAACCATGTCCCTTCTGATCACTACTTGCTTGTTTACTGATTCAAACAACTTGTATCCTCTAGTCCAATGATAACCTATTAGGATCATTTGACGCGACTTGTCATCTAGTTTTTTTCTCAACTAATCACTCACGTGTCTATGTGCTATAACTCCAAATACCTTTATATGACTTAAGCTAGGTTTGACAACATTCTTCTGTTGTGATTCCTTCTAGATTCTTTGTCGAACATCTGTTCAAAATGTATGTTGTAGTTAACACAACTTTACCCTAAACTTTTTTATGTGAATACTTTCCTTTTCAACATATTTCTCACAATGTTTATGATGGTTCCATTATTACTTTATGCAGTTCCATTCTTATCTTTTGACCATAGATTTAAACTTGACAAATACCTCAATCACTTCATGTTTTTCTTAATTCGGTAAGGCCATAGTTTTCGACTGAAATCATCTCTAAATGTGAAAAAGTATAAGTTACCTTCAATCGAATCCACTTGGATAGGACCATATACATCAGAGTATACGATTTCAAGAATTTCCTTCAACTTTCTTCCTGCCTCCTTGTTGAAGTTGTTCTTGTGTTGCTTTGCCTGCACACATTCCTCACACACTTTATTTGGAAATGTCAATTTTTAGTAATCCTGAAACCATGTTTCTTATTTTCAAATGTCTGATGTGTTTGAAGTTAAGGTGGCCAACTTAATAATGTCATATCCATTCAACCTTGCTTGCTGCAATTGCAAGACACTTGTGCTCCATCACATTAATTTCAGTCTTGAAGGTTCTATTATGAGACATAAGAGCCTTCAAATTTAACCTTCCGTCTGATTCGATAACTCTCATTATCTTATTTCTAATAGACACTTTATAAATCTTTTTGACTAACTGTTTTATGTTAAGAAATTTCTTTTCATGACTGGTGTTATACCCCAAAATTTTCCCTCCTACTTCTCAAGACAATTCACATCTTCATACTTAAGGATTTCACAAAGGTTGACTAGATAAACCCTCTCCTAAACAATCCATCCAAGCTAAGGTTCTGCTCCTCTCAAGTCAAGATGGATTTCCAGTGCTCTAGGTGGTCATCATGCATCACCATATGCTTCAAAGGATCATCATGTCAAGTTTCAAGCCTTCCAAGTCAAAATTGCTCATCCATTTGCTCAGATGGTTGAAAATAAGCTGTATTGGACAAAAAGTCAACTGTGGTCAACATACAGTCAAACTTCATAATTTTTGGTCAACATCAATATTTTGAAGTGATTTTCATCATTTGATCAAGGGTTGACCATGACTCATCGAGAAAAGTCAAGATTTGATCAAAAGTCAAAGTTTCTAAATTAGGATTTTTTGAACAAAAAGTCAAAAGAGCTTTGACCAAACATAACTTTCACATACTTTATCAGAAATTTTTCCATCAAAGCTCATTTTAAAGAGAATTCAATTCTATACAACTTCATGTCTCACAAGCTTGGGCTGGAAATGCTTCATTTGGAAGTTATGGATCAAAACATTATAGGTTATTTTAAAAAGTCAACAAAAAGTCATCTTTTTGCAAAGATGTGTTCTTGAGCATGGAAACTTCATTGAAGATGAAACCAAAAGGGATGTTTAGAAGACATCTTGAGCTTTCTAAAAAGTCCAAGAACACCCAAAAATATTAAAAATTGAGCAAGATACAAGATGTTCAAGTTGAGCATTTTTGAGGAGGTGCATAAAGAGAAATACTTGAGAAAGTCAAAAAATTTCCAAATGGGCTTAACTTTTTTTGATTCAAACTTGTTCCTTATCTGAAATAGAACCTCCAAGCCCAAGGCCACATTTTTTATCTTTTATTTTTATTTATTTTGGATTTTTATTCATTTAAAACCAATATAATTAAAATAAAAGATACAAAATCAAATTTTAAATGCAAGATTGATTTTCTCTCATTCTTGAGGTCCAAGCAAGCCATACAAGCTGTCATTTTCGGAATTTTCAAGACTGGCAATAGAATTGATTGAAATTGATTCAAAAAAGGCAATATTTGGTTTCATCACAAATCAAATATTTTCTCATTGATTGACATATAATTCCTTCATGATTCTGGACCTAATCCATCCTAATATATATACACATTGATTCCAGATGCCAGAGGACGAAAATTCATGCCTCCAAGAACCCTAAAAAACTTCACAAAACCGTGTGTTTCAAGCAACTTGCAGCCAAAGTTTTGCTTTGATCTAGGCCATTCCAGGCATTCAAACAACTTCCTGGTGCTTCTCTGAACCGTTCCAGACCCTTGCAAGAACGTAAAAGCTCTTGAAACGTAAAATCACAGTTTAGGTTTCCATACATATTTTCAGTTTTCGATTCCATACATACATGATTGTTTAATTGAATTTGATCATATATTTGTGTTTGTATTGATGTTTCGATGCTTTCTGGATAGTTTGATTCAAGTTTAGATGTAGGAACCAGGATCTTCCATTGCTAGGGTTTTGACCTTCAAATTGGGGTTCTCTATTTTAGCCAAAATTAGACCAAACTAAGGGCATGGTCGTGTTCAGTGAATCGATTCCAATCAATCCATGGTCTCATATCTAATTTATCTTTGGTATTTGTCAAGTTTTAATTTGTAGGTGCTATAGCTACGAACCAAAATCCGTAGGCAATGGATACAGCAAATCCGTTGGCAAAGGTCTGGAAATTCAAATGAAGAAGACGGTCCCTTGGCGCGTTTTGGTTCCAACCCCAGAAGTTCCAACTTCTAGACATCACTCAGAAGCACAACCCCAGAAGTCCCAACTACTGGACATCCTCAGTAGCACAACCCCAGAAGTCCCAACTTCTGGACATCCCTCAGAAGCACATCCCCAGAAGTTCCAACTCGGACCCCCTCAAGTCTGCCTCGAGCTCCAACTGGACCCCGAGCATATCACCTCCAAGCTCCGCTTCTTAGCCCTTCGGCACCGGACTCCCAAAGCTCCGGCAGGCGACCCTGCAGAATCTCCGGATGCCCGGTTTGGACCCTTCCGGATCTGAAGCTCCGACTCGGACACGCTCAGGATTCTCCCGAAACTCCGGTTTTGGGTGCCCAAGCGTCACTCTGAAGGCTTGGCAAGAGACTTCCGTCAGAAGCTCTGATTATTTTTCCTTGTTTTATTTATTTTTCTGCTTTTTTCTTATTTTCCTTTTATTTAATTTAATTAATTATTAATTAGGTTAAATAATTAGTTTAATTAGGTAATTTCACAAATAATTTTTAATTAACTTAATTAGTTTAATTTAGGTTATTTTTAATTAAATCTTTTTTTAATTAAAATCAAATAGAATTAGGTTTTTTCTCACATCAACATTAATTTTCAAAAACACACCAAAAATACTAGGATTTAGTTTCTCTTCTGTTATTTCTTTTGCATTTAAATTCTAGACAGGATGTATAGGTTGTGTTCGCGTTAAAAAGTGACGTGCTAGCGAATCGAATATGAATTCAGATCCTTTGGCTCGAAACGATTTACTCTTTTGATTTGTTTATAAAGATGCCGTGAGCATCAAGCTTTATTATTTTCAACACAAGAAAAGATGATTTAATGATTATGAAAAAGGGGAAAGCTATTAATACCCTCAATTGATTTTGATATGCGTAACGACTAGCGCAAACTAGGCAACGCATTGGGAGATTCGAGTAAGGGGTTTGTTATATAAAGGGAATAGATGGAGCACCCTAAATATATATAGTTATCTATAGCTTTATATATGAATATGTTTGATATGTTTGTGTGTTTTAATTGCTATTTCCATGATTGGGAAAGTTTCTCCTTTGGGATTTTGAGAAGGATAGATTATGTGGGATCCTAATGTTTGTTATTATTGTGCTCGCAAAGATCTGTGGATCTTCTGCATACATATCCGTTAGTGGGAATCAGAGCATTTGTAGCTCGGATCTAGAGGATCTATGGTTTGTTTGGTCTGAGGGAGAAAGAAATTTGCTCGGCAAGGATGAGACCTTGTGCCTACGTATTCTCAAAAGAATGTTGAGAAAGTCAGAGCAATCGTAGTTCCCACTTATGCTAGTGGAAAGCAACGGGATGTTATTAAGAGACACAGACAAATGTCATCTTAATGAAAAATGTATCTAATATATTTCATCACATACATTTTGAAAAGTTTGTCTGATAAAAATCTTTCGTCGTAAGTTACAGGTGTTTTGCTTGAGTGTACAAGTGTTACCACTTACATGTTTAAGAAAGATGTTTTGAAAAAGATGATTGAATCTTTTAACTATAAGCATTGGGTGTTTTGCTTGAGTGTACAAGCGTTACCACTTACAATTAAGAGATGTTTTTGTTTGAAAAGAGTTTGAAAAGTTTTTTGATTGTATGTGATGTGATAGATGAGATACTTCTTCCATAGAGATGATAAACGTCTAAATCTCAAGGAGAAATTGATTGGATTAAAGGATGCTTTTAAGAAGCCCATGGGTCCTTGTATTGTTAGACTAAGAGGAGGCATTCCGAGGGTCATCGAGGGTCATCAAGGGTCCTTGTATGAAGCTCAAGAGGAAGCTATAGGGTATGGCTGGCTTTTGCTTTAAAAGGGATTTCACCGGGAAACCATCCTTTTGGAATTAAGAGCAATTTCACCGGGAAATTATACTCTCAGGGTTCTATCCTAACGCGGGTGATTCTTTGTATTGGAAGCCCAATAGGAGGCTGTTAAGAGATTTCCTGGTCTCTTTCTTTGTTTGATGCCCAAGAGAAGGCTAAACTCAATAAGGAGTTCTTTTGAACGAAGCCCAAGAGTAGGCTGACTCAACAGAGGAGTGTTATCTTATATGAAGCCTAAGCGGAGGCTAAACTCAGATGAAATGAGTTACCTTATACAAAGCCCAAGAGGAGGCTAACTCTATGGGGAGAGTTATCTTGGATAAAGCCCAAGAGGAGGCTAACTATGGGGAACCTATTGGTTAGCCTAATTGTTATGTTATAACTAGACAGTCGTATAGACAAATGTGTGTGTGATATGTACTCACAGGAGTTTATGAAGGAAATATAAAAACTGCATGATTTTTATTTACAAGAGTTTATGAAGGAAATATAAACAAGTGTCTGTGAAACGAACGTTTAAAACGAGCGTAACTTGATTATTTACAAGTTTGAATGTGTACAAGGAAGTAAACATGTACACGGACGAGTATTTATGTACGAGAGGATGTGGATGTACATAGGAGGGTTGGGACTTACACCATAAGGGTGGCCCATTGGTTTAAAAGCAGTTTCACCGGGAATAATGCTCCTTTCAATACCAATGGTATTCAGTTGTATACACAGACGAAACGGAAAACAAACGATCGAAGTTTATCTGTGTTTGAGTATTTACAGAGGTGTCTGTATTATGTACAAGTAAAATAGATGTGTACATAAAAGAATTGGTTATGTACAAGGAAATAATTATGTACATAAAGAATGTTGGGACTTACACCGTAAGGGAGGCCCATGATCAGTTAAGAAAAACGAGAGAAAACGAATTTGGTTTTATCGTTTAATCGGATCGATCATGGAAAAAGATGCAAGTTTAATGAAAAGTTTTGAAGAATGATTTTGAAAGTGTTTTTGAAAAGTGAAGTTTACTTATGAAAAGTTTTGAAAAGAATCGGGATTCGAAATTTTGAAAAAAAATCACCTTTAAAGGTGTTTTAAAAAGTACTCAAAGTACCGTTTTCGGCTCGATCAAAATATAATCGGATGAAAGTTTTTTCTGAAATTTTTTTGCACTATCCTAAAATAGATACATTAATTGACAAGTGTACAAAAAATCACCTCAAAATGAGGAGTTTTGATTGGTTAAAAAAAATGTCAAAGTTTGTAAAAAATACAAAAGTTTGGTAAAAAAATGGTCCCAAGGAGGCTTGAACTCGGGACCTGTTAGGCAATACGTGGCATAATGACTTAAGAGTGAGCTGGCAACCGCTGGGGCGGCAATACATCCGTGTATTGTTTTTAAACAAACCGAATATATTTAAAACGGATTTTTAAATTTGAAAAACGCGCGCAAGCTTCATCATCTTCTCCAATCTTTAATCAGCCATGGATTTCGTGTTTCTTGATGAAATCAAACGATGTAAAGATCAAACTTGCTCGCCTCAAGCCCAGGAACATGATGGCATTACTTAATTTCATTTATTTTAAGCTAATCATGATTGAATTTCTAAAGAACACTAAGAACCCTAAAACTGAAAAACCTAATTGAAATCGTGTATGGTTGATGATTTATTCAATTGATTGAGGGTTAATGATCGTGGATAGTGCAGAAAACAAATGGCAAGAGTTTTTTTCAATTGAATCAAACAATCATAGAGTTCGAGTTTGAATTTCTTACCTGTTGAAGCTGGAATCGAAAACTGGATTGGAGTGTTTCCAGTTGTTGTTTGAGGATTGCTTGAGCACCAACGACCTCTATGGAAGGTGTTTGATCACCCTGCTTGCTCTGGAATGATCTGAAACTCTCTACCCAAGTCGACCTGCATAAGCTTAAAGTTGAACTTCGAATTCTGGGTTAGAGGTGTTACAGTTTGTTGTTTATGATCTGCATCATGTCTATGATGTATGTGGATGATGTTTGGATGATTAAAACTCAAATTGCTCGAGCCAAACCATGAATTCGAATCTTAAGGCAGTTTTGGCAAGCTTATGTGTATGGCATGTGAAAACTGATTTCTAGCTTGGCTTGTGTTAATTTTAAGTTATAGACCAATGACATATAACATTTAAAACATGTTAGACACCAATTTATTCAAAGTTTTTCACAAGTTTTCAAAGATGCACAATTTCTCCAATTTGCACTATGTTTCATGAATTTTGAGAAAGAAGAATGAAAGCATGTCTTGGCATTAATTTGGTGTAGTTTGAATGGCAAGCAAGACCTCTATTTATATGCCATGAGTTCTGAAAATAATTGAGAAGGTTTGGCCATTGGTAAATTTGACTTGCCTTTGAGGGCAAGGAAGTCTTTTTTGCATTAAATGCAAAAGGAAACTTCCTTTAACCATGGTTAATTTTTCCAATTTGATATTATCTCTTTGCAATTACTTTCCTCTGATATTTATCAGCTCTAATCTTCAATTGGCAAGGTGGCAAGCTTCTAGAAAGAGGAAATCCAAAAATGACCTATAATCTTGAAGTTTTGAACTTGAAATCCATGGTTATGGAGCCTTATGTTTCAAATTCAAAAGTATAGCTAGACTCCATGGATTTGAGAGTTCTTGGACATTATGGAAAGCTTGTTTCAAGGGCTACAACTTTCATGTTTTGAGTTTTTTCCAATTCAAAGTGGAACTATGTGAAAAAATGCCATGAAGTTTGGAAAAAGTACAAAAGTTTAACACTTGAAAATTTTTCTAAGTGTTAGAAATTTTGACTTTTTGTTGACTTTTCCAAATTCTTTGATTTTTTATGATCAAGATGGATCATTTGAAGTATTTTGATGATGGAAAAAGTTTTGTTTTGAAAAAGTTGACCAAAAGTCAAAGTTTGACTTTTCTGTGCAGATGAAATTTCATCAGATGTTTTAGAAATTGACTGATGAATCCTGTGAACTTCTGTGATGTTTTGAATCCAGAAATTAGGTCAACATGTTGTATCTAAGATATAAAGATAAATATCCAATCAAAAAGGTCATCCATTGATCAGAAAATCAGAGATTACTCATGCTCGACAAAAACCCTAATTGGTCGATCCTTGATAGATCAATGAGAAAAGTTGGATATCTGAAGATCAGAGGTTGATGATTTGATCAAGATAGATCAAATGAGGGGAATAGAACTCAAACCCTAATTGGTTGCCTCTTGAATCAGATGAAAATTTGATGAAACCCTAATTTTGACCTGTGAACTCCACACCCGATTAATTCTGTTCTGAACTATTAATGATGCAATGATGCAAATGTGAGGTGGTATATTAGGTCAAAAATTGGGGTATGACAGGTTGCAAGTTTATTTTCATGTAATATCGTAGATTTACATTTCCGCCTTTACTTTCTGCACCTCCTATTATGTATCTGCCCCAAAGTCATGTAATAGCGTAGGACCTTTATATTTCCGCAATTTATTTTCCACAATTTATTTTCCGCACCTATTAACTGCTAGTAATTAGGCGTGTATGGAAAGATTAAAGACAACGTATATCACTTCTAATCATAAGATAAAATATCTGAATACAACACATATTTCACACTTGCACCCACCTTAGGGTATCCTCTCTTGTTGCCTTATGAATACATGGTCTTGTCCCTCGAACGTAGGGGTATCTTAGCAAAGCTGCCTACGAATATATGATCTCGTCCCTCGATTGTTGCCTACGAAAAAGTGATGATCGTCCCTATGAAAAAGTGATGATCGTCCCTACGAATATGCTAGGATATCCCTACAAGTTGCATTCTATGACCATCTGATGTCCCTTCGAATGTCCTTTTTACATCCAACGAATAAGGTTACCTATCAATCCATGGTACGGATGGCCTTATTCTAAATGAAAGCAAAATAACACGGAAACGACCATTCTGAGTAGGTATTAAGTCTCTTTTGCTTGCTCAATCAAAACACTTTTCACACCTCACACTTTCAAAAATATTCTTTTCAAAACACTTTGTATACATTCCAGCGTAAATCATTACAAAGTCATTTCCAAAACAAAACATGTCCAAACACTTCATATACATTCCAGCGTGAATCATTACGAAGTCAAAGCGAAATGCCTTTTCAAAAATCTTTTCAAACACACACAAAAAAACAATTTAAAGTGAGCTAAGCAATTAAGAGCTCGTAGATAACTACGAATGGAAAGGGTGCTAACACCTTCCCTTTTCATAACCACCTCCCTTACTCAGAATCTGACGAAGGTCTTTTCTTGTTCTTTTTGCCTTCCCTTAATTGGATAAAAGAAAATTTGGTGGCGACTCTTGCTATCCGCAACATTTGCGATCAAACGCAAAACAAACAAGTCAGTTCTCCCACCGTGTTACAGAACTGGCGACTCCGCTGGGGAAAAATATCCCAAAGAACGGTTACCTTAGGGTCTAGATCACTTTAATTGTTTGACTTGTATGCTTTATTCTTAAGGGTTGCTTGGGTATTATATTTGTGGGTAATCCTACACCCGGATCCAGATTTCCTTAGGTAAGTAGCAATAAATCGTCGCGACCGTTACACGTATACCGAAATGGTCAACATGACGGCTACGTTAGTGCGACACTTTGGATGTCTTGATACTCCTCATGTCTAGTTGAGGAAAGCATTTGGCGTCTGCGTGGTGTCATCAACACTAACTCAACTTTTAGAACCCTAATTGACCCATCTTGGCTATTAGAAGGTAGTGAGATGGCCGATTTCGGTGCAGACTGAGGTTGGTTGATACTCGATGCTACGCTCATTAAGATTCGACTTTCGGGATGTTTCGGTCGACCACTTGGTAGTCGTATTGAAATAAAGCCTACGAGAAAGATCAATGATATGAGATTCCTAGAACCCGGTTACTATTATAGGACAGGTTGAACCAACTCAAATTCTGGTAGGGTAGACACCTATACCTCACGCAAGCCTTAAGCCTAGGGCTATTGTGTGAATTGTTTGTGCTTGCTACTTGTTTTAAACATGACATCATGACATCATGACATCATAAACATCATATCATTTTTAACTATTTCAAGGACCTAGGGATTTGTCTTTGCTCTGTTTTGTAGGAATTATGGCTTCCAAGAAGACTATCCGGATCAATTTCATGGGTATACCTTCTCAACTCAAAGAATTGGTTTTAGAAGTTCCTGATCATGCTCAGTTCATAAAAATACATGGTTATTTGCTTGACTTGGTTATCTCCAGGTTCGAAGAAGATATGATGCACGTCGTATTCCAGTTCTTCGATCTGAAACATCACTGCTTTACGTTCCCAGATTATCAGTTGGTGCCTACCTTGGAAGAGTTCTCTAAGCTACTTGGGATACGTATCCTTGATTAGATACCATTCACCGATTCAGAAAAAGCTCCGAAATACAAAGACATTGCATCAGTGTTACACCTAAAGCGATCAGACATTGAAGATAATTGGGAAACGAGAAGCAGAGTTAAGGGTTTGCTTGCTAAGTTTCTGCTAAAGAAAGATTGGGAATTCCTAAAGGCTATGAGTTTCCATGCATTCGAAGACATTTTGGGCTTGCTAATCTATGGTTTGGTACTATTTCCTAATCCAGATCAGTTCATGGATGTGAACGCCATCAAGATTTTCCGCACTCGTAATCCAGTGCCTACCTTACTTGGAGACATCCTTCATTCTCTCCACACTCGTACTACCAAAAGACAAGGAACTCTCATGTGTTGCATACCGTTACTTTCCAGGTGGTTTATTTCTCACCTTCCTCAATCCTTAATGAAGACCGAGACAAGATTGAAGTGGTTTCAAAGGCTGATGTCACTCTCTCATTCAGATATCCGTTGGTATCTTTTTCCTCAAAAGGACTTCACTTTTATTGAGAATTGTGGAGAATTCCCTAATGTACCACTCTTTGGCATAAGGGGAGGAATCAACTACAACCCTTCTCTAGCTCTGCGTCAGTTTGGTTATTCTCCAAGACATTGTGTTTGACTACAACAACGATCTCCAAAACTACCATCGAAGATTTGTGCACGCTTGGGGCATGGTGAAGAAGACTGATACCAATACCTTTGGGGCACAAAAATTCCATTCCTTGGGAACCTTACCTCAAATGGGTGCAAGCTCGAGCTCAAAACCTCATGATGCCGTTTACAGCTGTTCTACCAGTGATTATGGAACTTGTTACTATAGGTGACGAACCCTATACCATTCTCCATCCGGACATGCCTATTGATTTCGAAGACTTGAAGAGATCCTGGATTCAGCTTAAAGAAGGAAGGGATATATTCGAAGCTCAGTTCTATGCAAGCGAGAAGAAGGTATTAGAGTTGACAAAGCTACTTCACGAGGAGCGAAACATCAACACCTACTTCAACACAAAGAGGAAGCGCTCATGGGAGACCTGAAAGCTTTAGGAATTTCTTTTGTACTTAATAAAGAGAAACTAATAAAAAGTTTATTCTTTTTTGTCTAACAAATTTAAATTCCTAAGGTCCTTGAAAACATTGTATTGCATAACATCGCATATCATGGCATAACATTTCATAACAGGTACATCGAAGACCGGTTTTCTTATTCTCTCGCTGTTTATTTCAGCAGAAACAAATGGCTCTTGAATAGACTGTCAAAGATCTCCAGGCTCAGAATGCACAATTCCAGGAGATGTTCACCAACTTGGTCCAAGGCCAGAAAGACCTGAAGAAGCTCATCACCAGAAAGAAGAAGACCATTGGTATCCTCAACTCGGGAAGAAATCATAAGGATGCATCTAGGGTGGTCAGGCAGTTCAAACTCTCAGACAAGAGAAGTGAAACTGAGGGAAGTATCAAGAACAATGAAGGAAGCCATCATGAGTCTGAAAACGAAGATGAAGACTATGTGAATGAGCAGTATCCTCCCGACAACGAAAAGTACAAACAGCTTGAAGACCGTCTGAATGCTGTGGAAAATCTGAAGATGTCCAGGCTGAACTTTGACAATCTGAGTCTTGTTCCTGGCGTGGTAATTCCCGCAAATTCAAGGTTCCTACCTTTTCCAAGTATGATGGCACTTCTTGTCCGAAGCTGCTTTTGAAGTCCTATGTTCAGAAGATCCATCCTCATACTGAAGACAGGATATTATGGATCCATTTCTTTCAAGAGAGTTTATCCGGAATTCAGTTGGAGTGGTATTATCAGCTAGAGAGTACCCACATTCATACCTGGAATGACTTAACAGATGCTTTCTACAAGCAGTACCAGTACAATGCTGAATTGGCACCTCCCCGCATGCAACTGTAGAGCATGTCTATGGGTCGTGACGAGAAGTTCAAGGAATATGCTAAAAAATGGAGAGATCTAGTAGGCAGAGTTCAACCACCCTTGTCCAATAGGGAGTTGGTTGACATGTTTATGGGAACACTGAGAGGCCTATTCTTCATTCATCTGATTGGAAACTCTTCAATCGGATTCACCGAATTGATATTGACAGGCGAGCGCATCGAAGCTGGAATCAAGAACGGGAAAATAGAAGTAGAGTCATCTTCAAATGCTGCGAAGAGATCCTTTGGTGGAAAGAAAGAAGCCAATGCTGTGTATGATCAGAAGATCCGTGTCAAAGTTGGACGCACTCAATCTGTGGGGACAGTAGTGATCTCCAATCCCACACCAGCACAACCTCAATGAGACAACGCGTGTAGCCAGAACGTGCCACGAAGACAGTTTACCAAAATCAATATGCCGTTGTCACAAGCATTGCAACACATGTTGAAAGCAGAGCTCATTACTTTGAGGGATCCTCCTCAGCACGTCAACACTTCCTCTCCAAAATACAATCCTAATGCAAGGTGTGCATACCACTCCAACAATCCAGGGCACGACACCAACAACTGTTGGACTCTAAAAAATAAGATTCAAGACATAATTGAAGCAAGGGAAATTGAATTCGACCCTCTTGTCGAAACTCTGAATGTGATCAACGCGCCAATGCTTGACCATGGTAAAATTTCCAATGCCATCGACAAAGACTCCTATGTTTACAATGTGAACAAGCTGACTGTTCCTCTAATGACTGTTAAGAAAGATTTGCTGCAAGCCGGTGTATTTCTAGGATTCCCTGATGACTGTCGTTGGTGTGCATCTGAATCTAACGAATGTGCTTGGTTGAAAAGGCGTATTCAACGCATGATGGACAACCGAGAAGTTCTATTTCTGAAACCTCCATCTGTGGAGAATCTGTGCGAAGACATTTCTAAGAATCTGAAGATTGAAGATGTAAGCAAAGCCATACCAGAAGTCTGGGATACCTTGGGGAAGCCAAGTGGAAAGTTTGATTTCATGGTTAAGTATACCACTCCTGAAAGCTACAAAATTCATATCGAAGACGTCAAGGTAACTTGATGGGGAGACGATTACCCATAAGAGTATGCTGATGTGAACACAATAAGGATCACCTCTACTGATCCTGCGCCTAGGGTGGCACCTCTCATTATTACCTCTCCCAGACCAGTTCCATATTCCTCTGACAAAGCTATACCTTAGAACTATGGAGCTGAAGTTTACTATCATGGCATCAAGCAAGAACCTTTGACCATTGAAGACATTGCAGTTGAAGCTACCAATCCTGACATCGACAACATCACCGGATCAAGCAAGGTGACTAGAATCGGAAGAGTATTTTTTCTAGAGATCAATCCTCCAAAGGATACTATTACACCAGTTCGCATTCCTTCTATCAAACCAGTTCCCGAAGCTAGAGGAAAAGAACCAGTAACTCATCCTGCTCAAACAGAAGTACCAAAGGAAGTTGCTGAAGACACCTCCAAGCAAGAAATGGAGGAAATTCTGAAGATCATCAAGAAGAGGGACTACAATGTTGTGGAACAGTTGGGACAAACTCCGTCCAAGATATCTATGCTAGCTCTTCTATTGTGTTCTGAGGCCCATGCTAAAGCCTTGGTAACATTCTTGAGGAATGCTCACATACCGCAAGACACTACTGCTGATCAATTCAAAGTTTATATTGCCAGCCTGACCGTCACCAATGGTTTAGGCTTCTCTGATGCTGATTTAACTCCTGCCGAAAAGAAGCACAACAAAGCCTTGCACATCTCCATTGAATTCAAGGGCACTACGTTGTCTCACGTGTGGGTGGATACTGGTTTTGCTCTGAATGGTCTTCCGAAGAGCACTTTCGATCGACTTAATGCTGAAGGAGTGGTCATGAAGCCCAGTGACATAGTTGTAAGAGCTTTTGATGGTTCTAAATAAATAGTACTTGGAGAGCTCATCCTGCCAGTTAATGTCGGTTCCCAGACTTTTGACTCTACTTTCTTTGTCATGGACATTCGTCCAACTTATTCTTGCCTACTTGGACGACCTTGGATACATAGGACAGGCGCTGTCACCTCTACCATGCATCAGAAGCTGAAGTACCCAGTGAAGGGGAAGATTATTACAGTATGTGGTGAAGAAGAATATATGGTAAGCCATCTGCAGTCATTTCGATACCTCGAAATGGAAGGTGAATTTGTCAAAACTCCCTGTCAAGCTTTCGAAGCAATTCCACGAGTCATGCCTGTTGACTTCCCTACCACTCCTGAAGTCACTAGAGTTCAACCGAAGATGGCCTCACTGAAAGACGCTAAATCTGCGGTTGAAGAAGGAGATTGTACTATTTGGGGTCAGCTCCCCGATCTCCCATTCAAATCTGACAAGACTAGTTTAGGCATCACTATCAAAGGCCAAAAGATGATACGCCGCGAACGCCCCGACAAACTTCCTTTCCACATCAGCAAAAGCGGAATCCATACTATAGAAGACGACGACATCAAATTCGACATCAATTGGATCTTCCCAACTCCAGGCGATGGACTCAACAATTGGAAGACTGAAGATGTTATACTAATCTCCTTTAGACAGGAGTAATTGTTTTTTTCTGCTATGCTTTTCTCTTTTTACACTTTGAACAATAAACTTTAAGCCTAGTGCCTTTCCCGGGGCACCATGGCTCGTTTGTGAGGGTTATTATTTGTCATTCGCATATTTTCATTCAATAAAATCATTGGACTTTGCATTTAACTACTATGCTCTTTTCTTTCTTTTACTTTATCACCCTTCAAAAAGCTATGTGTTATTACACACACCCACATGATACACTGCAGATTCACTCTGAATCTCGTCGATAACAACTCTACTATTGCTAAATATGACTACGATAATCCGATCTACCAAGCCGAAGACGAAGGTGAGGAAGATTGTGAAGTGCCAGGAGAACTTGTCAGACCACTACAACAGGAAGAACAAGTTATACAGCCACATGAAGATCCACTCGAGGTTGGGAATCTAGGTACTAACGAATACAAAAAGGAAATCAAGATAGGAGCGGGTCTTGAAAACAATGTCAAAGAGAGATTGGTCCAGATGCTGCGAGACTATATCGAGGTTTTTGCTTGGTCCTACGAAGACATGCCAGGTTTAGACATTGACATTGTGGTACACCGACTACCAACCAAAGAAGGTTTTCTCCCTGTGAAGCAGAAGGTTCGTCGTATGAGTCCTAAGATGTCAGAGAAAATCAAAGCCGAAGTTATGAAATAGTTCAATGTCGGTTTCCTAGCAGTTACTTCTTATCCACAGTGGGTTGCAAACGTGGTTCCCGTGCCAAAGAAAGATGGTAAAGTGCGAATGTGTGTGGACTACAGAGATCTGAACAGAGCAAGTCCGAAAGACGATTTTCCACTTCCGCATATTGATGTTCTGGTTGATAACACTGCTCAACATAAAGTTTTCTCCTTCATGGATGGTTTCTCCAGTTACAATCAGATCAAAATGGCTCCTGAAGACATGGAAAAGACTACTTTCGTTACATAGTAGGGCACATTCTACTACAAGGTCATGCCGTTCGGTCTGAAGAACGCTGGCGCCACATATCAACGTGCCATGGTAGCCTTGTTTCATGACATAATCCATCATGAGATAGAGGTCTACGTCGACGAAATGATAGCTCGATCACAAATTGAAGAAGAACATCTTGATCATTTACGAAAGCTGTTTGATAGACTGAAGAAATACAGACTAAGACTCAATCCTAACAAGTGCATCTTTGGAGTCAGATCCGGTAAACTCCTGGGATTTGTTGTCAGCGGTAAAGGTGTTAAGGTTGACCCTACCAAGGTTAAAGCTATTCAAGAAATGTCAATGCCCCGCATCAAGAAGGAAGTCAGAGGTTTCCTGGGATGATTGAACTACATTGCCAGATTCATTGCACATCTAACTGCTACTTGTGAGCCAATCTTCAAGTTGGCTGAAGAAAGATCAAGTAGTGGAATGGAACGACGATTTCCAGACAGCTTTTGACAAAATCAAGGAGTACCTACAAAATCCTCCTATCCTGATGCCACCAGTCAAAGAAAGACCTCTTATCATGTATTTGATAGTATTAGAGAACTCAATGAGGTGTGTTTTGGGGCAACATGACGAGTCTGGTCGAAAAGAGTACGCAATATACTACCTTAGCAAAAAATTTACCGACTGTGAAACAAGATACTCACAGCTCGAGAAAACTTGTAGCGCTTTGGCTTGGGCTGCTCGCCGACTAAGACAGTATATGTTGACTCACACTACCTTGTTAATCTCTAAGATTGATCCGATAAAATACATATTCGAGAAACCTTCTCTCTCCGGAAGAATAGAAACATGGCAAATGATCTTGACTGAATACAGTATCCAGTATACTACTCAGAAGGCGATCAAAGGAAGTGTAGTAGCCGATCATTTGGCTCATCAAGCTGTAGATGACTATGAATCTATACACTTCGAGTTTCCAAACGAGGATGTTTTGCTAGTCACTGATTGCGAAGAACCAGAACCAGACGAAAGACCTGAACCAGGATCCCGATGGACCATGGTCTTTGATGGAGCATCAAAAGCACTTGGCAATGGCATTGGAGCCATCATTACATCTCCTACAGGTGGACACACGCTTTTCACCGCCAGACTATGTTTCGACTGCACTAACAACATGGCCGAATACGAAGCCTGCATCATGGGTATCAAAGCTGCTATTGACTTAAGAATCAAATTCTTGCGAGTGTATGGAGACTCAGCTTTGGTGATCAGTCAGATCAAAGGTGATTGGGATACGAAGCATCCGAATCTTATTCCATATCGAGAGCATGTTTTGACTATGATCCCTTACTTCGAAGAAATCACTTTCGATCACATTCCACGAGAAGAGAATCAGTTGGCAGACGCATTAACTACCATGTCATATATGTTCAAGGTCATATGGGACAACGAAGCTCCCCAAATTATCATTGAAAGGTTCGACGAACCAGCATACTGTTGTGAACTTGGTACCAAAGAGAAACCTTGATTCTACGAAGTGAAGAGGTATCTCGAGGCTTAGAAATATCCCACAAGGGCATCTGTAAACGATAAGAAGTTCTTAAGAAGATTCACTTCCAAATTCTTTCTCAACAACGACATCTTATACAAGCGCAATCACGACTTGTGCTTACTCTGTTGTGTAGATCAGAAAACATCGGAACGAATCATGGAAGAGTTACATGAAGGCGCATTCGGTACCCACTCCAGTGGACATACAATGGCTAAAAAGATTCTAAGAGCAGGATACTATTGGTCCACTATGGAAGCTGATTGTCATTGCTATGCTCGACCTTGTCACAAATGCCTAATATACGCAGATAGAGTACACATACCTCCAGTTCCATTGAATGTTCTACCTGCTCCATGGCCTTTCGCAATATGGGGAATTGATATGATTGGAGAGATCAAACCCACTGCTTCCAATGGACATCGTTTCATCCTTGTTGATATTGACTACTTTACCAAGTGGATAGAAGCAGCCTCGTTTGCATCTGTTACCAAGAATGTTGTGGCTCGACTCATCAAGCACAATCTTATCTGTCAGTACGACGTACCCAAAAGGATCATCACGGACAATGGTACCAATCTCAATAACAAAATGATCACCGAGCTCTGCACGCAGTTCAAGATTAAGCACCATAACTCTTCTCCATATCGGTAAAAAATGAATGGCACAGTGGAAGCCGCCAACAAGAATCTCAAGAAGATCATACAAAAGATGACAATGACCTATAAGGATTGGCATGAGATGTTGCTATTTTCTCTCGACGGTTATCGCACTACAACACGAACATCTACAGGGGCAACCCCCTTCTCTCTTGTATATGGTATGGAAGCAGTCCTGCCAATCGAGGTTCAGATACCCTCAACCAGAGTCCTCCTGGATGCAGAATTGGGCGAATAAGAATGGGTCCAGACTCGCCTTGACCATATCAACTTGATCGACGAAAAATGGCTCACAACCATTTGCCATGGACAGATCTACCAGAAGCGAATGATCAGAGCATTCAACAAGAAAGTCAAGCACCGAGTCTACTAAGTCGGTGATCTAGTAGTCAAGCGCATCATCCTTCCACAAGGTGATCCTAGGGGCAAATGGACTCCCACCTATGAGGGACCATTTGTAGTCAAAACAGTATTTTCTTGCGGAGCTATGACACTTAGCACTATGGATAGAGAATACTTCCCACACCCTGTGAACACAGACATAGTCAAAAAATACTACGCTTGAACAAGACCCGCTTGGTCGACCGGCCTAGGAAAAAATAAGGGCATCCTGGAGAGCCAAAAGGTTCAGGCAAAACTTAAGGATATACAAAAAAAAATATACACCCGGCAAGTCGAAAACCTGCAAAGGCGGCTTGGGCAAAAAAGGGTACCCCGGTAGGCTGAAAACCCGAAAGGGCGGTCTAGGCAAAAGTTAGGGATTTAAGCGTACGACTATGTCTCGTCCATATCACCTGCTTACAGACTACAATACTATCAGCTTAAAGATTCGAATGGAGCAAATCAGTTCAATCACTTTCTTCTAACAATGAGGAGATGAGATAGTCGAAAATATATGAGCAATAGCATAGTTAAAACTTGACGAGATTATTTCCGCATAGCTTTTACTATTCCGACAATTTCCTCTTACTAGGATGTTCGTCTCTTGTATACAAATTGCCTAACTATAGGCCAGTTTTCAAATTCAATGCAAATTCCTTTTCTAATTTTATTGTTGTTTGCATAAAGTCCAATGAATGCTTTGAATGATTATATGCATCTGACAATAAACATCTGTTCACAAACATATGAAAAGCAAACAGAAACAGTAATTACTACATGCTCTAGGAATTGAGATGACAACTAAGGTCACCAATGCTTCCCCACAGAGTCACTTTCACAAGAAATACATCCACAAGATCATCAATCCCCACAGAGACATCGCTCTCACTGCAAAGGCAAATCTTCTCTAATGAAGTGTTAAAATCTTCTCCCAATAGTATTCCAATACTTCAACTTCATCACGTTAGTCCCCGAGCAATGATCCTAAGCTTCATCACGTTGGTCCCCGAGCAGTGATCCTAAGTTTCATCACGTTGGTCCCCGAGCAGTGATCCCTTCAACTTCATCACATTAGTCCCCGAGCAATGATCCTATCAACTTCATCATGTTAGTCCCCAAGCAGTGATCCTATCTACATCATCATGTTAGTCCCCGAGCAGTGATCCTATCATCTTTATCACGTTGGTCCCCGAGCAGTGATCCTATCAACTTCATCATGTTGGTCCCCGAGCAGTGATTCTATCAGATTCATCACCTTAAGTGATCCAATCAGAATCATCACCTCAAGTGATCCTATCAGACTCATCACCTCAAGTGATCCCTATCAGCCTCATCATCTTTAATGATCCTACAAGCCTTGTCAGCTTTAATGACCCTATCATCTTCACCATGTTACATCAGTCTCCAAGCAGTAACAGATTATGCCATATCACGTTGTCCCCCAGCAAGGTCTATGGATAATTAATCATCCGCGGCAAGATCCCAGTCGAGTATCTCTCAATCATTATTATTCTTCCAACAACACTAATACCCAAACTTGAAACTTGGTCAGATAGTGCATTGGAGGAATTTGAAGCGTCTCTTTTTCCCAACCAAGGTTTCCAACAACCCCATCCCCAAGCGAACATCAGAAATCTCCAGCAGAACGTTTGTATCTTCTTCAAGATGGATATGTTCTGAAATACCATAACATCTACATTCATGCATTATACATAAAATTCATAACATGTGCATTCACAAGCACTTTCATATACTCACATGCATCATAATCTGCATAAATCTAATCATATCCTTTCAAGTTAAATTTCCCCAACAGGTAACAACTATTTTCCAAACAGAAGGTCAAAGATTAATACCCGAAACAAGACGGGAGAACCATCTGAACGACCATGCAAATTATTTCCAAACAACAGATCATGGATTAACACCCGAAACAAGACGGGAAAACTAGCCGCATTCTGCCAAGTATTCATCTCAGAAGTAGCCAAGACGAAGGTTTATTCTGACCCCGCCTTATTATCAAACGCCCAGATGGCATCTTAAGATTATCTCCGACTACACATCTTCATCTCTCCGGATGGCATCTTAAGCCCATCTCTGTTTTCTCTTTCATCCAAAAGACGAATACAGAGTCTAGCGTACGACTCACTCTCCAGCATCAGCTTCTCTTAATGGCATCTATAAGCCCATTCTATACAACAACGAGTGCAAATTTTCAGGTGTACTCGAGTGTTCAATCATCTTTTACCTTCAGGTCACGAAAGGCAAGCACATCAATCTAACCCTTCCGGTACAAGAAGATTGAACATCTCCATACTTCTCAAGACAATTCGCATCTCCATACTTAAGGATTTCACAAAGGTTGATTAGATAAACCCTCTCCTAAACAATCCATCCAAGCTAAGGTTCTGCTCCTCTCAAGTAAAGATGGATTTCCAGTGCTCTAGGTGGTCATCATGCATCACCATATGCTTCAAAGGATCATCATGTCAAGTTTCAAGCCTTCCAAATCAAAATTGCTCATCCATTTGCTCAGATGGTTGAAAATCAGCTGTTTTGGACAAAAAGTCAACTATGGTCAACGTACAGTCAAACTTCATAATTTTTGGTCAACATCAATATTTTGAAGTGATGTTCATCATTTGATCAAGGGTTGACCATGATTCATCAAGAAAAGTCAAGATTTGATCAAAAGTCAAAGTTTCTAAATTAGGAGGTTTTGAACAAAAAGTCAACAGAACTTTGACCAAGCATAACTTTCACATACTTTATCAGAAATTTTTCCACCAAAGCTCATTTTAAAGAGAATTCAATTCTCTACAACTTCATGTCTCACAAGCTTGGGCTAGAAATGCTTTATTTGGAAGTTATGGATCAAAACATTACAAGTCCTTTTTAAAAGTCAACAAAAAGTCATCTTTTTGCAAAGAAGTGTTCTTGAGCATGGAAACTTCAATGAAGATGAAACAAAAAGGGATGTTTATAAGACATCTTGAGCTTTCTAAAAAGTTCAAGAACACCCAAGCATGTTAACAATTGAGCAAGATACAAGTTGTGCAAGTTGAGCATTTTTGAGGAGGTGCATAAAGAGAAATACTTGAGAAAGTCAAAAATTTTCCAAATGGGCTTAACTTTTTTGATTCAAACTTGTTCCTTATCTGAAATAGAACCTCCAAGCCCAAGGCCAAGTTTTTTATCTTTTATTTTTATTTATTTTGGATTTTTATTCATTTAAAACCGATTTAATTAAAATAAAAGATACAACATCAAATTTTAAATGCAAGATTGATTTTCTTCATTCTTGAGGTCCAAGCAAGCCATACAAGCTGTCATTTTCAAAATTATCAAGATTGGCAATAGAATTGATTGAAATTGATTCAAAAAAGGAAATATTTTGTTTCATCACAAATCAAATATTTTCTCATTGATTGGCATATAATTCCTTCATGATTCTGGACCTAATCCATCCTAGTATATATACACACTGATTCCAGATGCCAAAGGACGAAAATTCATGCCTCCAAGAACCCTAAAAAACTTCACAAAACCGTGTGTTTCAAGCAACTTGCAGCCAAAGTTTTGCTTCGATCCAGGCCATTCCAGGCATTCAAACAGCTTCCTAGTGCTTCTCTGAACCGTTCCAGACCCTTGCAAAAACGTAAAAGCTCTTGAAACATAAATTCACAGTTTAGGTTTCCATACATATTTTCAGTTTTCGATTCCATACATACATGCTTGTTCAATTGAATTTGATCATATATTTGTGTTTGTATTGATGTTTCGATGCTTTCTGGATAGTTTGATTCAAGTTTAGATGCAGGAACCAGGATCAACCATTGCTAGGGTTTTGAACTTTAAATTGGGGTTCTCTATTTTAGCCAAAATTAGACCAAACTAAGGGCATGGTCGTGTTCAGTGAATCAATTCCAATCGATCCATGGTCTCATATCTAATTTATCTTTGGTATTTGTCAAGTTTTAATTTGCTACGAACCAAAATCCGTAGGCAAAGGATACATCAAATCTGTTGGCAAGGGTCTGGAAATTCAAATGAAGAAGACGATCCCTTGGCGCCTTTTGGTTCCAACCCCAGAAGTTCTAACTTCTAGACATTCCTCAGAAGCACAACCCCAGAAGTCCCAACTTCTTGACATCCCTCAGAAGCACAACTTCAGAAGTCCCAACTTCTGGACATCCCTCAGAAGCACATCCCCAGAAGTTCCAACTTCTGGACCCCCTTCAGAAGCGCTACCTCTAGAGGCTCCAGCTTCTGGACCCTTCCAGCACCAGACTCCCCAGAAGCTCCAGCGTTTAGGCGACCCCAACAGCAGAATCTCCAGAAGCCCCAGCTTTTGGACCCTTCCAGATGCAGAAGCTCCAAGCTTCTGGACTCACTCAGCAGGATTCTCCCTCGGAAACTCCAGTTTCTGGGTGCCCAAGGCGCGCCACTCAATAGAAGGCTTGGCTTCTGAGAAAGCTTTCGTTAGAAGCGCTGATTATTTTTCCTTGTTTTATTTATTTTTCTGCTTTTTATCTTATTTTCCTTTTATTTAATTTAATTAATTAGTAATTAGGTTAAATAATTAGTTTAATTAGGTATTTTCACAAATAATTTTTACTTAACTTAATTAGTTTAATTTAGGTTAATTTTCATTAAATATTTTTTTAATTAAAATCCTATAGAATTAGGTTTTTTCTCACATCAACATTAATTTTCAAAAAAACACCAAAAATACTAGGATTTAGTTTCTCTTCTGTTATTTCTTTTGTATTTAAATTCTAGAAAGGATGTATAAGTTCCAAGTTTATTTTCATGTAATAGCGTAGATTTACATTTCCACCTCTACTTTCTGCACCTCCTATTATGTATATGCCCCAAAGCCATGTAATAGCGTAGGACCTTTATATTTCCGCAATTTATTTCCCACACCTATTAACTTCTTGTAATTAGGCGTGTATGGAAAGATTGAAAACAATGTAGATCACTTCTAATCATAAGATAAAATATCTGAATACAACACATATTTCACACTTGCACCCACCTTAGGGTATCCTCTCTTGTTGCCTTACGAATACATGGTCATGTCCCTCAAACGTAGGGGTATCTTAGCAAAGCTGCCTTCGAATATAGCATCATAGTCCCTTCGACTTAAAAGATCATAGTCCCTCAATGTTGCCTACGAATATATGATCTCGTCCCTCGATTGTTTCCTACGAAAAAGTGATGATCGTCCCTACGAATATGCTAGGATATCCCTACAAGTTGCCTTCTGTGACCATCTGATGTCCCTTCGAATGTCCCTTTTACATCCAACGAATAAGGTTACCTATCAATCCATGGTACGGATGGTCTTATTCTAAAGGAAAGCAAAATAACACGGAAACGACCATTCTGAGTAGGTATTAAGTCTCTTTTGCTTGCTCAATCAAAACACTTTTCACACCTCACACTTTCAAAAATATTCTTTTCAAAACACTTTGTATACATTCCAGCGTGAATCATTACAAAGTCCTTTCCAAAACAAAACATTTCCAAACACTTCGTATACATTCCAGCGTGAATAATTATGAAGTCAAAGCGAAATGCCTTTTCAAAAATATTTTCAAACACACACACAAAAATAATTTAAAGTGAGCTAAGCAATTAAGAGCCTGTAGATTACTACGGATGGAAAGGGTGCTAACACCTTCCCTTTTCATAACCACCTCCCTTACTCAAAATCTAACGAAGGTCTTTTCCTGTTCTTTTTGCCTTTCCTTAATTGGATAAAAGAAAAGTCGATGGAGACTCTTGCTATCCGCAACATTTGCGATCAAACGCAAGACAAACAAGTCAGTGCTCCCACCGTGTTACAACTGGTATATACAATACATTGGAAATTACTGACCTTTTGTCATCTTTCCTCATAATCCGAACATCACAAATGCTTTAAGTTGCTAGAGTATTTTAATTTGCGAATTTCACCATGTTCTTCATCGAGGGAATTATATTGAGAAACCAATATTTCCTACCAGTAATGTAGGATGAGTATCTTGAATCTAAGTACCATTGGTCCTTGAATATTTCTTCATCTCTTGTTGTAACCATCAACGACATCTCTTCTTATTCTTCTTCTCGATTTGCATCATTTTCTTTATTCTTCTATTTTTTAAGACAATCATTAGAATATTGACAACACTTTTGATAGTTGAAATACTGAATGTGACTTTTGTCAGATTTTCGACCACCGTCTCTTCCTCTACCTACAACTCCACCACTGTGCTTGCTTTGATATGAGGGTCTTCTTTAATTCGACCATCATATCTTCCTCGATGAATTTCACTTTCTTTCATATGAAGTAATTCATTCATTCTTTTGTGAGATTGTAACCTCACCTCTTTCACCTTCTCGAAGTCTCCAAATAATTTCTCTAGAATTTCTCATGCTTCTTTCGTTGATTCAACATCACTTAGATTTTCAAAATTATATAGACTAATGATGACACTCTGCCATGGCATATATTTTGTCAAAGAATTGGAGAAAAAACTCACAGATGAGCAAATTTGAGGAATAATGGCCAAATAATGATGCAAAAATGACCAAGTATGAAGAAATAGGGACTTAGAGAAATTTGGCTGAAAAGGAGCAAAAATGAGAAATGTTACCAGAATAATAACGTCGTCCGTCGTGCGCCATCGCTTGCATGGTAGAGATGGAAAAGCTACATCACACACACAATGTTATTTGTGACGCACACGTGATGCTATCTATGATGCGCACAACGAGATCTTTTTTCTAGGAAAACTCTGACGCGTCTAATTGTTTTTTGAAGGCTTTAAAAGTGAGTTTTGGAATCTTTTCAAGGGTTCTAGGATTTTTGACTATCAGTGACGAAATACAGTATCACAAGTGGGATTTGGAGAGCATCAGAAGCCATTGGAGACCAGTTCTTCAAGGATTTTCTTATGCAACCTTTATCTTATCATTTGGAATTGTAATTATATCAGTATGAGTAGATAAACACTCATAGGTTAGGTTTTGTCTAAAAAACCTAGTTTGAACTTGTTAAGACATATGTCTAATTTGATATTGCATAATTAATCTTAGTTATATTTCTATTTAATTATTTGCTACGACATATGTCTAATTTGATATTGCATACTTAATGTGTATTATTTGAGATACTCTATTAATATGATCATGCTTAATGACCCTTAGCATATGCGTCTGAACTAGGAAAATTATTATACTTACGTCGGTTGAAAAAATATAGCAGACCTCTAGTAGTGGCATTAGAATGAACCCAATGTATCATTGCCTGATTTCACTTATGCCGATTGAATAGGGATATGAGACCTCTAGTAGAAACTAGTGAGCTATACACTATATCTATCTTGTTAATTCGATGTGGAAATATATCATAGTTTTATTCATGTAATGAATTAGACATCAATAGCGGATAAAGAAGGGATTCTAGGTAAAACCTGAGCGTTTTCTCATTATTGTCAGAAATAATTTTATTTTATTGCACGAAACTCGAAACTCCCCCTATTTTATTACTTTCCAAACATTGCACAACTATTGTTTGGTTAAATAGAAGTCCATGTGGATATGATCTTATTTATTGTTTTGACAATATTAGTACACTTGCCATGAAGTCATCAAGTTTTTGGCGTCATTATGGGGCACTGTTGATAGTTTCAATAAGTCAATTGTGAAACATTTTCATTTAGTTTTTTATTTTAATTATGTTATTTATAGTTTTTATTTTAACTTTTGTTACACATAACTACTAAGGTATTATGTATGTGCATGTGCAGTTTAGGATCAAAGTTGATACACTTTGATCCATAAGTTAAAAGAACTGCACAGGAAAACCAGAAAGATGTTAGATAAGCGACTCTTGCACGAGAGACTTCATTAAGGAGAATTTACATATTTCTTTGGATAGTGAAATCGACAAAGAAATAACCATGGAAAACGTACCACCACCTTTAACCATACGGAACTACTGCAAGCGAACTGATGCAAAGTAACTTTTTAAGTCTAAGATAATTAGTAAATTTGTTGATAACCTGATCGATTAGTGACTTTGTTGAAAAACCTGATTCTGTTGAAACCCTTTTCGAGATTTTGGAAATGAAGT
This sequence comes from Vicia sativa, assembly GCA_021764765.1. NCBI lineage: Eukaryota > Viridiplantae > Streptophyta > Magnoliopsida > Fabales > Fabaceae > Vicia > Vicia sativa. Next base: position 137,679,292 of record CM038795.1, on the reverse strand, counting down.
TCTAGTATTCATATCACATATGTCCTAAAAGATGTCGAGACACCTTTCTCTGAACAAACAACCAATGAACAAGATAAACAATTTTTACAGTGCAGAAAAACAAAGAACACACAGAATTGTTAACTCAGTTTGTTGACAACAACACCTACATCTGGGGGCTACCAAGCCAGGGATCAAGTTAACTAAAATAATATTAATTTGAAACTAAAATCCCCCCTTTACAACTTCTCACTTAATCACTACCATTGTTTAACTTCTTCCTTAGTTCCACCTAAGTATGACCCCCTTCTCAAGTCCCCTCCAACCACAACCAGTGATCAGGATAATTCTAAACACTTAGAAAATCTTAGAAGTACATACTTCAAAAACACACAATCATCCACTACTTAAAATCTTTGGAACGATTGGCAGAACTTACAACAAAAAAGATAGTGCTACTCTTTTATCAACATGATAATTGAGAAGCCCATACATAAGAACATAAACCCCTAATACACACACGGTAAGTTCTCCATGATACTAGGGTTGAAGCCTTCTATTTATAGTCTTCAATAACTAGATTTTGGGATTCACATTATCAACTGGATGATAGTCAGGCATTGCAGAATCATCTCCACAAATATTGGACATCAATCATTAATTTCCCCAATTATATCTATAATTAGAAACTAACAAATCTCCAAAAAAAACAACTTGAATATTTTTCAATCTTCAACATGTTCGCCACATAGATTGCATAATATTCAAAGAATATTCTGCATCTAAAATACACAAATCATATCTAATAATCTAGATGTACATAACACGATGTCAGATGAACCTTCATAGGATATTGCATTCGACATGTTTCAATCAACTTGATGGAACATCTTCATTCGACAAGTCTAGGCTAAGTTAGTTTTTCCAAACATAATACCAATACCAAAATATAGAGAATTAACAATCTCCCTCTTTGGCTTATTTTAGCTAAAACAACTTAGCACATCATCTCTGTGACTAAGTTAGTGGAAGCTACTCAACATAACAACACAAGAGAGTGCCAAATTCTCATCATGTCATAACATCATCTCTGACAACTCTTCATCACATACTGAACTTGTTAAGAACCACCTTATTAGTACTTTAGCATGATGAAACCAGTAGGAACAACTTCAGGAACAACCAACATACTCGCTGTTAAATTCAGAATTAGGAGCAACACCAAATAGAGCCAGGACCAACAACATGACTCCCCATTAATGGTTGTACCCAATAATAGAAGCAGCAACAACCAACTCTTATCTAAATCCCCATAAATTTTACTTTATTCTCTTTTCTTCCCCTTTTAGCCAAAAGAAAACTAAGCAAGTGTAAGAGTATAAGAACAGTAGAGGACAAGATATCGAAATAACCTTGCAAGGAGAACTTCCTAGCCTTGTTTGTAACGACACAGGAAGTCAATATAATAGTTTCAATAAATTAGATTTCTTATTGATAACAGTGCATCATTTTCTCTTCCCAAGCCATGACTCCTAATTTTACAATCACTATGGAACAAGGAAATCCAATGATATCACCTCCTCCTTTTTCCCACGTCCTCAGACATCAGATTTTCCTTTTGAAGAAAATAAAATCACATAGAAGCACTAACCAATATGAGCTTATTAAGAAGGACAAATTTCATAACATCTTTCACACTCACAACTTTCCATTAGCCTTAGTGGTAGAAGCATACTATAGCCATGGAACACAACAAATATGACCAGTCTCAGATAATCATCCATACCTTCCCTCGATAAAAAATATTCCTACAATCATTGATTCTATCATACTTAGTAGGCATGACATTCATACCTTCACCCTTCATCACTTCAAATGCGACCTTTTGCAGCTCATCCCAACTCAGAGATTCGTTGTTCCAATTTTTGACAGCTTTCATCACAGTATCCTGAAGGAATCTTAATGATTCTGTTACATCCCTCCCTATTTGTACTTGATATAAGTACTTACGAGAATTTTCATTGGTAGAGCTTGAAAAATCATTAGCAATTGCACCAACATAACTTTTCTTGTCAGGAACGTCAACCTTTCCCAGTTCTATTTGTGCCATATGGAGGATTTCCATTCTTTCGAAAGCAATATGATGATCCACCTTTTGATAAGATATATTATTTTTGTTCCTTTCTTCAACATCAATTTTGCTCTTCAAAAGTTTGGATACACTTTTATCTAATTTCTTCATGTTCTCCAAGAGTAAATGATCAAGTCTTTTTTGCAACAACTCCAGCTTAGCTTCCTTTGTCATCACACCTATGGAAGAACTGATGGTGACTTGAGTAATCCACAAGTATCAATTATCTTTTGATCTGACACCCTTCATGATCACTTTGTTTTCCTCATCAATGATCAGGCATTCAGAAGTTGTAAAGTGGACTTTGTGTACTTTGGCTAAAAGAAATGTATGTACAAAATAACTGGTGGATATAAGAAAAGAAGTATATTTTACAATTTTTGATTTGATAAAGCTTTCAATGAGCTCTAGACCTACATACCAACAATGTGTAATGTTTAAATCAAAACCCATGTAATTCGGGTAAAAAAGACCAAAATTGGTGTATTAGTTAATTTAAAAAAAAGGTTTTAAAGGAAAAAGCCAAGGTGGCAAAAGGTTTGATTTTGTTTTGTATTTTTTAAGTATTGAAGAAAAAAAGTCATATCTTGATTAAGATTGATTAGTGTCTTGATTAATAAAAGAGTTTTTAAAAAGACACGAATCTAAGTCCAAGTTTATTATCAAAGAGGTTCAAGTTAGGAAATAAGAATCCTATGAAAAAGGGAAAAGATTTTAAAAAGTAAAGAATATGAGAGGATACGATGAGACTATCCTAAAACATAAAGTTAAAGGGATAAGGTAGGAGAAGTCTAACCAAACAAGAAGCCAACACTTGACATAATGAAGTTAACACAAAATTCCTATTCTTTTGATTAAAGCCACAAGCACATAGTAGAACAAGAGTAAACCAATCACCAAATGAAAGTAAACCACAAGTAAACGAGTATCAAAGAAATATAAGGTATTAAACCTAGAGCAAGGTTTTCAATAATGAGCCATGTATCATTTAGATCACTTAAAGTCGATAGAACAACTCCTACACACAAAAGATTTCCTAATACACAATAGAATAACAAGATAGAATAAGGTCCAAAGGTCTCAAGGTCTCCAAGTCTAAAGGCTTCTAATCTTATGTCCAAGAAGTCCATCACTCCAACATGTCAAAGATAGTAACCAACTGTCCATAAATAATTAATTCTTTTTAATGTTCAAGTTGGATTATTAAGTATCTTTAAAGGATAAAGAGATCTCAAGTGAGAAAAAATAAAATGACATAAAGAAATAAATGCTCGAATGAGCAAATAAAAATGACATGAAATGTAAATGATAAAGATAAAGTGCATAAAAGTAAAATCATAAAATAAAGGCATAAAGTAAAAACCATAAAGTAAACTTAATGGTTAATTGTTAGTAAGTCAATTTTTAATAGTCACAAAGTATGATTAATGATTGAATGATAACTTTAGACCAAAAGATAATGAAAACTCATTAGAGGATTGATAAAATCAAAGCCTCAAAACAACAAGTTTCATAGGTATAAACCCAAATATAAAAAGTCAATCATACTTTGACATTCAAACATGAAGTTTGAGCCATGAATGATCATTTTATGATTCGGGCCAAATTAAGCGATATGTTAAGTAATTACAGACAGACTTATGTAGAAGTCAATACTATACGTGGCCGGTCAATAACAATCTATGTACCATACATGTTAGAGATATGTTAGAAACCATACTGCTAAAACCTGTAGCACAAATAAAAACAAAATGTGATCAAGACCTAGGTCATGGAAGATACCTTATGACAAACTTTTACCAATGCAAAGTACCTTGAATGATCAAAGATCACCTAGAGGTAGTTTGGAAATGTTGAAAGTTCATCAACTATCCATAAGCTTAGATGAACTTAAAGTTCAAATGCCTTATCCAAATTGATCAAAAAGAAAAGGAAAGAGGATAAAGTAGAAATAAAAAAGAATTAAATCCCACATTTGAACCAAATCATTAATCAAGCTATCATTAAATCATTCATCTATTTTGGTGGAGTTTAAATCAACACCCATGATCCAATGATGTTAATGAAGCTTATGACTAAAAATCCACATGATCCAAGATCAGCCAAAGTATATTCAAAAATAAAATAAAAAATAAAAAAGAAATAAGAAAATGAATTTTAAAATAGTTTTAAATTAAAAATAAAAGTCAAAATATCAAACCATATTCAAAATTTCAAATAAATGGTATTTAGAGGCATAGAAAAATCAGAAATACCTCAAAATATATTCACAATTTTTTATAAAAACATTTGAAATAAACCAAAAAATCATAAACATATCAAAGATCAAAAATAAAAATCAAACAAGGTCACCATAAGTTGTTTAACTATCATTGGATCATTCCATAATTGTTTTTTCAGAATTTAAAAAGGACTAAAATTATTTTCAAACCAATTAAAACAAATAAAATAATCCAAAATTTATAAAAAATAGCAAACATAAAAAAATGAAAAATATTCACAAAGTCAGAAATAATTTAAAGTATTTTTGTGTAGTTTTTTTTTATAATTTTGGATAAAAATAAAGGAGTTATGAATTTTTAAAGATAAAATGAATTTAAAAAGAAATATGTAAAATAAAATAAAACAGAAAATTTGTGGAGCATTGGATCTCCTTTCATTAATTACGTGGCGATTTGGATGGCTCAGAGATACAGATGTATAGTGAAAATCATTAACTGTGCGCATACCACAACCAAAAAAGTCAAGCCAATAGAATCACTTCAAATGACACATTTTAATTGGTTGAAGATGACATGTAGGTCATCTTTAGGGATGGCAACGGGGCGGGTCGGGGGCGGGTTTAAGCACACCCAGACCCGCACCCGCCACCCAGACCCAGACCTGCACCCGCCCCCAAACCCGTTCCTAGCTAAAATTTGTTCACCCGCCCCCACCCCCAACATGAAACGGGTTTCCCCGCACCCGCCTCGCACCTGCCCAAATAAATTTTTTATTTTTTTTAAATTTTTTATTTTTTTTCAATAAAGTTAAAAATAAATAATTAAACTAAAGAATTAATTATTTTAAAAGTATTTTTTAAGTTTGATAGTTTTATTTAAATTTTATTTTTAAAAAACAAATAATAATTCTAATAAACATGATATTATAACATTAAAAAGTGTAAATGAGTAATAAAACTATTAAAAATAAATTAAATAAATTAAATTTAGTTGGCGGTTGCGGGGCGGGTGCGGGTGCGAGGCGGGTATTACCATCACCCGCCCCCGCACCCGTAAATAAAAAACGGGTTTCCCTGCACCCGCACCCGCCCCCGATTAAACCGGGTTTTCCCCGCTAATTTCGGGGCAGGGGCGAGTTTATTTGTCATGCCTAGTCATCTTCAACCTCCAAACGCCTGCAAATAGGGAAAAACTCAAATCCTTCAGATGGAAGCCAATGTTCACGAGGTTGGTATCATTGGAAGCATCAGTTCAAGACGATCTCTACCATGCCTTCGTAAAAAAATTAAATCACAACTTAGTCGTTTTGGAAATTACCAGAGACAAAGTGTAAAATGAATTTTGAAGTTACCAGCTCAAATGACCTTGAACACTCAAACCAGAAGAAGCATAAGCTTTAGAGAAGAATTGACTACATTATAACAACTCATTTGGAATGATTTGGTTTAGTAATCTATCTGAACGAAGTTTACTTGAAATGACTCTGAAACTAAACTTTAGAGAAAGGAGGCTTGAAATAATGAAATCAATTTTCAAATTTCACGCTTCGAAACTGACTATGAAGGGATGATTCTGGCTATCCAAGCTTGAGGAAATGAATGAGAAATGGTCCTTTATTTATAGGAGAAAGAATGATGAGCTTACACCTATAAGTAGGATCGAGAATTAGTGAATTCGTGTGAAGTTGAAAGCAGGGAAAATGTGACTTGTAAATGCTCAAAACTAAGCCAAAACTTGTGTTTCATGGCGCTAATCCTCTTTAGAAACGTTATCAAACATGTTTAAGTGGAAAACACGTATCAATTGGATCATTAGGGTGTATTTCTAGACTCTTAAACGTTGTTTTAATCAATCGGGATTAGTGGATTAAGTCCTTTTCGAAGGTAAAATCACATTGGTGGGTGGACAATAGTAGCCTTTTCTAAGGTGAAATTGTATAAACTGATTTCGTGAAAAACATTATTTAAATAAAAAGTTTTTGAAAACCCAATTCAACCCTCCTTTCTTGTGTTTTTCTCTACCTTCAATTGGTATCAAAGCTCTGGCTTTGTTATTGATTTTTCAATTAAACACTTAACCGTGTAGAGAGGTCTATTATGAGAAAAACTTAAATGGTCGCTGCTAACACAAACAAAAGAGATAGTTACAATGCAAAGCCTCCTATTTTTATTGAGAGAAATTTAATTACTCTAAAGATAGACTATAAAGTTTCTTTCTAGGCTATAATGAAGATATTTGGGATATGATAACAGATGGCTATGTGATACTTGTATCTGCGATTAGTATTTCTATTCCCAGAAATAGAATGAGTGATGATTAGAAGGGACATCTCAAAAATCATCATAAAACCAGAATTATTATTCTCATCACTATTTCGTACAATGAATATGAGAGGATCACCATTCGAGAAACAACAATGAATATTTTTTACTCCTTAAGAATGACACATGAAGGCAATGCTAAAGTTAAGGAAACAAGAGTCTTAGATTTTATCCAGAAATCTGAAGCCTTCAGGATGGAAGAAGATAAAACTAATGAGACCATGTTCTCAAGGTACCAAACCTTAGTAGTGGGACTCATAGATCTGGATAAAGGTGATATAACAACTGATCATGTTAAGAAGATCATTAAAAACCTTCTCAAAAGATGGAGATTGATGGTTACTACTTTGAAGCTTTTTAACGATCTAAACAATATAACTCTTGAAGAGCTAGTTATCTCAATTAGAAGACATGAAATAGAGCTAGAAGAAGATAAGTCCCAAAAATGAGGAAAATCTATTGCTCTGAGATCTAAATTAAAAAAGATCAAGTCAGAAATATACAAAGCGCTTAATTCTAAAGAAAACGATTTAGAAGATTTTGATAATGATGTTTATGATGACGGAGATGAATTATCACTTATTTCCAAAAGAGTCAAGCAAATATGGAAGAAAATACAAAACAACTTCTGAATACCTAGTAGCAGAGAAGATCGTTCAGAATCATGTGCAAAAGGAAGAGCTAGTTAAGAGGTAACATGCTATGAGTGTAAAGAGTTTGGACACTACAGAAATGAATATCCAAAGCTTCATAAAGAAAATACTAGAAAAGAAAGCTTCAAGAAGAAAACATTCATTGGAAAGAAAAAAGGTCTCATGACAACAAGGGATGCCTCAAAATCTAAAGAATAGCATGCCAACATAGCACTTATGGCTACCACGTTAGAAGGATCTACAACATAATCTGAATCTAACTCAGAAGAGGTGTTTTTTGAACTCTCTCGAGCTGAATTAGAATTATATTTTTCATAATCTCTAAGTAGGTATCACAAGCTTCAATAAAAATTTAAGAACCTTAAAAAAGTTCACGAATATGAAATTGAAAAATATGGTAAGCTAGAGAAAGAAGTTTCTGAGCAAAAATAAAATAAGTTTATTCTATAAAGATAAAATGTCTTTCTAAAATAAAAATGCTCAAAACTTGAAGAAATTCTTTCTAAATCTTCTCCATCTTCTGAATCTGTTGTATACAAATACGATAAGGGATTTCATAAATTGTTGGAAAATAACATAGATTAAAATGGCTTTCATTATCTATAGTATTAGTCATAATGGTAAGAATGGAATCAATTATGACTCTGATAATGATTAGAAAACATTGCAAGAAAACAAACCTTTTTCTATGTTTTCTTATCTATACCCATCACCACAAACACGAACAGTCTATGATGTACAATTGTCCAAATTTATCAGAAAATATAGGAAAATTAATTCTAAAGGAACCAAAAGTTTATGGGTATCAAAAGACAAAATAGTCTATGTTGCAGATATCTCATGCAGAGAAGCTAAGGCACCTTTCATGGCACCTGAACAATAGTTGCTTGTAACTCATGACAAAAATAAGTGTTATACTCCAAAGCCATAAACTTAAGCCAGTTAGCTTCAATCAGCTCTAGAGATAATCCGAAAAGCAATGATCACGGGTTCTAGAATCATATGCTCTAAAGGAGACACTGCTAATGAAAAGATGAAAACAAGAAAGTGCTGGTAATCATACATCATAAACTGTAATATGACCATCAATCCCTAAAAGGAAAATTGTATCTGAAGAAGTGACTTTTGAAGATAAAAGCCAAAATTGTCAAAATAAGATCTACTTTCAAAAACAAATTACGGTGGATAGGAAAGGTCGCCGAAAGATAAATAAATAAGAAAGGCAAAGTTTACAACTTGGCTGATTAGAATTTATTTGTTGTCTATATCATTTACTTTCAATATTTTATTTCTTCCTAATACTTCTACAAGTTAGAAGATATCTTGATCAGAAACATTGAAAGTCATATAACCTTTGGTATTCGCGGCTCATATATATATATATATATATATATATATATATATATATATATATATATATATATATATAGCGGCAAAAACTTTGAGACTATGCCATTGAATTGACTTATCTCGAAAAAATAATAATAATAGAGTTGCCACCACACTTTTATTTTATCCAAAGGACTAGGAAAAAGAGCGAACAAAATCCTAATAAAATAAGATCACAGATCTGGGACCGGTGGTTAGTTATGTTAAGGGAAGCTGTTAGGCACCCAAAGCATCTACGGTACTCCGTAGGAACCTCTTTGAAAATTTGTATATGTGTGCTAAAAAAGAGTATATGTACAAAAACGGATGGTGGGGGTGAGAAAAGAAGTATTTTTTTTACAATTTTTGATTTGATGGATCTTCCAATGAGTTCCAAGCCTACATACCAATAATGAGCAATCTTGAAATCAAAACCCATGTAGTTCGGATAAAAAAGACTAAAAATTTGTGTGTTGGTTGATTTTAAGAAAATGGTTTTTAAGAAGAAAGCCACAAAGGGCTCAAAAAGTTTGAATGAGGTTATGTGTTGTTTTAGTCTTATAAAAAATGGTCAAAGTATTATCAAATAAATTGAAAGTTTATTAAGAAAAGAAGTTTGAAAATGCATGGACTTAAGTCCAATTTTTTTATGAAAGCGATTCGAGTTATGAAAACAAGAATCCTTTGAAAAAGAGTGAATATTTTGAAAATTAAAGAATATGGGTGAAGATGAAAAGGCTAACCTATGTGCATAAAGTAAAAGGTAAGGGTAAAAAAAGACTTAACCGGGTAGGAAACTTAGTACTTAATATCAAGAAGCCAATACGACATTCCCCTCCTTTGGATTATCACACAAGCAACAAATAACTAGACAAAAAACCAAGCTTCAGATAAGTCAATGCCTCGAATGAATTCATGTCTCAAGAAAAACGTGCAAAGTAACGGCTGTATTTGAAAGAAATCCACTCATGATCGAGTATAAACGGAATAACCTGCATACAAGGTAATAAACCAAGCGAGACAGAATAACACCAAGATCACGGAAATCTCTGAGCTGAGGTAGAGGTCCTAATCCTAAGTCCAAAGGTCAAACTCCGAGCATAGGGATAGTAACCAAGTCCAATCAAAAGCCTTTTATCTTTAAGTTGAATTATTAGGTATCTTTCAAAAGGGATAATAAAGCTCAAGTGAGCAAATTTAAAATAAGAAGAAAATAAATGCTCAAGTGAGCAAAGAAAAAATGGCATGAAATGTAAAATGCTAAAAATAAATGGCATAAAGTAAAGAGCATAAAAAAGGGCGGAAAAATAAAGGCGGAAAAATAAAGGTGTAAAGTTAATTGTTAATAATTAGTCGTTAGCAAGATGATCATTTTGAAGTTTGCACATTAAGACTTGCCAGAAGCTGGATAGAATCATAGCGACCACACGACAAGTTTCAATTGCTTTTTGTCAAGTATATCATCAGAAATCCAATTGTTAGTAAGGTTAGCAAGATGACCATCTTGAAACTTGTCAAGTATATCATCGATTTTGGACCAATCACCACTTGATCAAAGATGATTAAGAATTTCAATTGGACAAGGTTAGTAAAAACTTGCCAAAAGCTTGATTAAAAAATCATAGTGACCACATGACAAGTATCACAGATGTTAAACCAACATCAAACCTCAAGTAATCTTTTAGGGCTTTTTCTAAACTTTGAAGTTTATGCCACCAATTGATCATTTTTACGATTTGGGACAAAAGAAAAGAAATGAGATGGAGAAGAGGGAACAAGTTGAAAAATAAAAAATGCGTCAGATGAATTTATCCGGTCTAACTTCGTCAAAATCAACTAACTATCTGGGTGGATTTGGCCAAGAGGCATACCAACACCCAAATTCCATTGATGTTGAGGAAATTTATGACTCCAAATAAATCCAAAAATCAGCAATGAGTTTTTTGTAATAATAAAAGAAATAAAAAATTGTTTGAAAATGAATTATTTAATTGGACTTTAATTGATGAAATACATAATGATATACATGCACCAATATAAAATTCCAACAAAATTATCCAAGATCAAACAAAGGTCAACAAGTGCAGACACAAAATTTCATAATTTTCAAAAGTTAGAAACTATTTTTTATTTATTTTTTAAAAGTAAAGAAATTAATAAAACAAATAACAAAATTGACAAAAATAGAAAAATCAGAAATAAAAATAATGTGAGGTCATCAATATTTGTCCTATGACTATTGGATCCTTCCATAATTTTTTTCAGAATTTTTATATGTCAAAAAGTATTTTAAAACATTTAAATACATCAAATAAAAGAGAAAAATCATAAAAAATATCAAATCTAAAAATAAAATTATAAAAAAATAAAAATCAGAAAGAGAGTGTTTGAAAAATATTTTTGTGAATGTTTTCATAATTGTTTAGTCAGAAATGAATTTTTTATGATTTTTTGAAGTTTAAAACTTTAAAATATAAAATCAGAAAATAAAATAAAAGCCAAAAAAATGTAGGCCATTGGATCACAGTCAAAACGCGTTAGTAATCACATCCAATGGACATGGTGCGTTGTGCTTGATATGGACCTCCTTGGTTTTCACACCGAATTAAAAAAAACAAAAAAAAAACAAGAAAATATATCACGCGTAGGATCGATGCTGACTCACTTAAGTAATCAGATCCAATGGCTCGGAAAATGCACGTATGGTAAAGCCAACACACCAGACCAAGTCTGAAAAAATTACATTGCTGTTTATCATTGGTTGAAGACGTCCAGATCATCATCTTCAACCTCTAGCCTCTCCAAAATTGGAGTTCCACAAACTGTGAAATAAATTTCTCAGAATAGTACCATTCGATTCGTCTCTTTAAAAAGATTCTAATGGGTACAAAAAGTGATTTAACGAGGAATCGAATCGAATTGAATCTTTGACTCAAACGATTTACTCTTTTGATTTGTTTTTAAAGATGCCGCGAGCATCAAGCTTTATTATTTCCAAAACAAGAAAAATGAGATGAAAAGGGAAAGTCGCAATACCCTCAATAATGATATGCGGCGACTAGCGTGAACTAGACGCAACGCATTGGGGAAAGATCTGAGTAAGGGGGTTTGTTATATAAAGGGAAAGATGTGGCACCCTATATATATAGTTATCTATAGCCTTATTTATATATATGAGTATTTTTGATATGTTTGTGTGTTTTAATTTGCTATTCTATTATTGGGAGAGTTTCTCCTTTGAATTTCAAGAAAGGTAGGTTATGTGGGATCCTATGTTTTGTTATTATTGTGCTCGCAAAGATCATTGGGATCTTCTGCATACATATCCCTTAATGGGAATCAGAGCATCTGTAGCTCGGATCTAAGGGAGCTATGATTTTGTTTGGTTTGAGGGAGAAAGAAGTATGCTCGCCAAGGATGAGACCTTGTGCCTACATATTCTCAAAGGGAGGTTGAGAAAGTCAGTGCAATCGTAGTTCCCACTTATGCTAGTGGAAGCAAAGGATGTTATTAAGAGACAAAGACAAATGTCATCTTAAAGAAAAATGTATCTAATCTATTTCATCACATACATTTTGAAGGGTTGATTGATTGAACCTTTCATCGCAAGTATTAGGTGTTTTGTTTTAGTGTAGAAGCGTTACCACTTACGAGTTAAGAAAGATGTTTGAAAGATGATTGAATCTTTAATTGTAAGTTTGGTGTTTTGCTTGAGTGTACAAGCGTTACCACTTACGAGTTAAGAAAGATGTTTGAAAGATGATTGAATCTTTAATTGTAAGTTTTGGTGTTTTTCTTGAGTGTACAAGCGTTACCACTTACAGTTAAAAGATGTTTTTGTTTGAAAAGAGTGTGATTTATATGTGATGTGATAGATGAGATACTTCTTCCATAGAGATGATAAATGTCTAAATCTCTAGGAGAAATTGATTATGGATTAGGGGGATGCTTTTAAGAAGCCCGTGGGTCCTTGTTATTGTAAGCCCAAGAGGAGGCATTCCGAGGGTCATTGAGGGTCCTTGCATTGTGAGCCCAAGAGAAGGCATTCCGAGGGTCATCGAGGGTCCTTGTATGAAGCTCAAGAGGAAGCTATATGGTATGGTTGGCTTTGGCTTTAAGAGTGGTTTCACCGGGAAACCATCCTCTTAGGATTCAAGAGTGATTTCACCGGGAAATCATACTCTCAGGGTTCTATCCTAGCGCGGGTGATTCTTTGTATTGGAAACTTAATAGGAGGCTGTTAAGAGATTTTCAAGTCTCTTTCTTGTTTGATGCCCAATAGAAGGCTAAACTCAACGAGTGAGTTCTTTTGAACGAAGCCCAAGAGGAGGCTAACTCATCGGGGGAGTTGTCTTATATGAAGCCTAAGCGGAGGCTAAACTCAACGGGTGAGTTGTCTTATATGAAGCCTAAGAGGAGGCTAAACTCAACGGGTGAGTTGTCTTATACGAAGCCTAAGAGGAGGCTAACTCAATAAATGTGTTATCTTATACAAATCCTAAGAGGAGGCTAAAAGAACCTAGTTGTTAGACTAGTTGTTATGTTATAACTGAATAGTTTTATGAACAAGTGTGTGATGTGTATTCACAGGAGATTATGAAGGAAATATATAAACAAGTGTATGAAACAAGCATTTAAAGCAAGTGTAACTTGAATATATACAAAGGGTTTGGGACTTACACCTTAAGGGAGGCCCATTGGTTTAAGAGCAGTTTCGCCGGGAATAATGCTTCTCTTAATACCAATGCAATCGGTGTATAAACAAGCGGATGAAAACAAACGAACGGAGTTTGTTTATGCTTGAATATTTACAATGATGATTGAAAGTGTACAAGGAAATGAATATGTACACGAAAGGGTGGTTATGTACAAGGAAATGCATATGTACATAGGAGGGTTGGGACTTACACCGTGAGGGAGGCCCATGATCAATTTGAAAGAAATTTTAAGAGAAACTTGGTTCGGTTTATCTTAAAATCGAATCGATCATGGAAAAAGGTGTGTAAGTTTTGATTAGTTTTTGAAAATGTTGAAGGTTGTAAAAACCTTGAGAAAATTAGTGATAAAAAAGAGTTTTTAGTCTTAAGGAGGTTTGAACTCTGGACATTTGGCTTAGAAGTGAAGAGTTTTTCCACTGAGCCATGTGCTTGACTTGTCATTTAATTACCTTGTTTTAAAGGAGTTTTGAAAAAAATGAAGTCTTTGAAAAAGTTCAAAAGTTGGATTCTTCTGAGGGGGGGTCGATGTCGACCGCTCAAGGAGGGGGGTCGGTCGCTTCGAAGGAGGTCGGTCGGGCCGCTTTAAAGAACGTTAGAAGCGTGTTGCTTCTGGGGAGTGAGAGGCGTGTTGCTTTTGGAAGAGTGAGAAGCGTATTTCTTCTGGGAGAGTCAGAAGTGTGCTGCTTCTGGGAGGAATAGCCTCAGAAGTAGTTCCGAAGGCAGTGGAAGCTGAATGCTTCTGGTGGGTTAGAAGCGCTAGAAGTGCTTCTGAAGGTAGTAGAAGCTGAATGCTTCTAGAGATAGTAGAAGCTGGCTGCTTCTGGAGGTGCTAGCATCAGAAGTACTTCTGAAGGGTTGAGCCTCATAGGTGCTTCTGAAGAAGCGAGCATCAAAAGCTGATGAGCCTTTTATTTTTTTAAAAAAGGTCCCAGGGGGATTCGAACCCTGGGCCTTGAGGCGAAGGAAAGGATTAAGAGCGTCCTGGCAACTGCTGGGGCGGTAATACATCCGTTCATTTAATCATATCCAAATAAATATATTATGAATCAAGTTTTGAATTTTTGTGTTCCCACTTCATCTTCTTCGTGGAACCGAAAACAAGCATCCATGGCTCAAACCTGAACTTTCTTAATTCTTCATCAATTTGAGAAATTCAAAATACAGAATTGTCCAGAATTTCCTCACGATTCTAACCATATAACTTATTAAAGATAATAATCAGATATGAATACGAATTTTGATAATCCCAAATTAAACCCTAACTGAATGAATGAATGATTTCATGAACACAGTTAATTTTAGTTTAAATTGAGAATCCAGATAGCTTTAATGACATGATATCTACATCTTCCTTTTCAAATTTTAAGCTAAAGATGCATGTATGGAGATATCAAGATTTCGAAAGCTTACCTCTTGGTATGAAAAACCAGATCGAGTATGAGGACTTCTAGATACAAAGTGATGATCGAAAAAGCTTCCCTGAACCTCACTGAGTATGCTCCCACTCCTAGATTACTCTAAAAGTTGCTGAAACTCTCTGACCAAGTCAAGTTGAAGGTTGCTGGTTTTGAAATGGAAGATGATGATGGAGTTGTTCCAGAACTTTTTTAAGTGTTTGGACAGTCTCTATATGTTGTATAGAGTGTGTTTGAAGTGAAAACTCAGAACAAGCACGAGTGAATTTGGAGTTTGGATGTTTTGGCTCAAACTTGCATTTTATAAATTTTGGAAATGGTTTCCGAGCTTGGCTAGTTCTTGGGCTAGCTTGAGGATTCTAACAACTTTCTAATGATGTTTAGAAAGTATTTGAAGCCTAAGATTGCTCAAAAATTGCAAGACTTGAAATTTGCAAATTCTCCTACTTAGAAATTTGAAACTTGAAAATCAAGAAAGAAAGAAGGAAAGCTTGGGTTATGATTGCTTTGGGGTAGTTTTGAATGAATAAGTGAGCTCTATTTATAGGCCAAGAATTCTGAATGGTAAGTAGAGGAGATTGGCTTGAAATTGAACAACTTGCCTTCAAGGGCAAGAAAGACATTTTTGCCATAAATGCACATGGAATATTCCTTTAACCATGGTTAAAATCTCACTTGATCTTATCTCCCTCATGATTACTTCTCATATGATTTTTATCAGCTCTAACCTATCTTAACTTGGTGACAAGGCTTCTAGAAGGAGAAATTTGTGAAAAATGACCTATAGTTCTTGAAAAATGACATGTAATTCATGGTTATGGAGCTCTAAGTTTAATTCTCAAAACCCTCGGTACACAAAGTTTTTTTTCACGTTTTGGACATTTTGGAAAGCTTGTAACAAGATCTACAACTTTCATGTTTTGAGTTTTTCTTGAATCAAAATCCATGTTTTTTAACACTTGAAAATTTTTCTAAGTGTTAGAAAAAATCCAAATCTTGACTTTTTGTTGAATTTTTCACATTTCTTGATTTTTTATGATCACGATGGATTATTTGAAATGATTTTATGATTGAAAAAGTTTAGATTTGAAAAAGTTGATCAAAAGTCAAAGTTTTGACTTTTTGAACAGATGAATTTTCATTAGATGATTCAGAATTTTTCTGATGAAGAAACATGGATTTTGGAATGTTTTGAACAAAGAAATTAGGTCAAGATGTTGCATTGAAGATGTTAAGATCAATCTTCAAGCAAATAGGTCATTCATTGAGCAGAAAGTCAATAATTCACTATCTTCAATCAAAAACCCTAATTGGTCGATTCAAGGTAGATCATGAGAAACAGTTGGGAATTTGAAGATCAAATGTTGATGATTGATTAAGATAGATCAATTGAGGTGAGTGGAAACTCAAACCCTAATTGATCATATCTTGAACAGATGAAAGGTGGTATCTTAGGTCAAAAATTGGGGTATGACAGATGCCCCTATTTAAGTTTCTTTAACCTGAGATATGAAGATGAAGATCTTTGTCTCGATAGGTGTGAAGAGACTTAAATATTAGAATACGCAGATTTTGGACCTAAGATACCAAAAAATGTGAATGATGCAAAATGATTGCAGAAATTTTACCCAGGAGGTGTCAAAGAATGATATGCTGGGGGAAAAATTGTGAGGATGTCTCAATCTGTCTAAGAAAGGAGAATCCTGTTTGTTGGGAAACAAGCATATGTTTCATTGGAAAAAATAGATTCACAATGCAAGTGAATATCTGTTTCGCTTTGGGAAACGAGGAGATTACCTTCTGTCAGCCCTGTGACAATGTTTAAGGTAATTAAAGATGAAATTACCAACTATCAGACCAGTGATAGTTTATGGTAATGAGTTTTGAAGATATTACCGATTATCAGCAAAGTGATAACAATAAAAAGATAATTCTTGAGAATTTTACTGAGTATTCAGCCTTGTGAATAACAGACAATAATGGAAACAGATCTCGAATGAGTTTCTATTTTCACAGTTACAATCTTGCCGGGGATCTCTCTTGAGAAGATGCGGGCATTTTGATTATGAAGACACAGGTTTTTCTTTAGACAGAAAGACAACTGCGGGGACTTCTTGAACTTTCATGATTGGACTTATTAAGAAGAACAATATTTTTTTATGATAAGTTTCAAGATGAAAAGGAAATAAGCGGCTCGGATGACGAGGCTATTGCTTATTGTTTGTAGGTAGATTTTTTTTTGTGAAATTTAGACCTGAATTAGTTTAGAGACAAGGTTCTATCCAGGAATGAACTGGAAAGAAACGGTCAATCAAGACTTTGTACCCAATGAGGAATGATCTCGATTGGGGAACAGGAGAAAAAATGTATTTTTCTGTTTGGGGATAATCTAATGGAGAGATGACATACCCACACTTGTTTTTTTTTGGAATAAAGGCAACCTAAACAAGTGATATTGGAGCAAACATTGAGAAATGCAAGAATGCATTAATGATGCAATTTATGTATGAATGATGAATGTCGTGAATGTCATATGTATGCTGACAATACTTGACAAGACAACAAAATGTATTTGTGAAAAGGACTACATCACAGTTCAAACAAATACTCAGCAAAATCTGCAGTAATGGTGTAGACGTTACTGATGATGAATTTGAGTTCCCTGTTAAACTTTCCTGGAAAAGGCATTTTATTGGAAACCTTGTTGGGGATTCTTTTTTCGGATACGAATACCATCCTTTGATGATTTCTTTCAGGGAAAAGAAAACTTCTCAGCAGTTCTTTACTTTTCAGAGGTCAAAACACTATTGGAGAAAACTGTTGGAATTCTTTCTGTGTTCATAGTTCAAAGGAAAATTTCGCTTTTATTTCAAAATTTTGAAGTAAAAATTCATTTAAAACTTTTTTTTTAGTTTCAAAAGTGATTTTCACAAGAAAAAGCATTATTTTTTAAAACAGAATAAAGCAAGAATTGCAAACAAATGGGCTCAAGGCTCAAAATTTTATTGATAGAATGGTAATCAGCCAAAGGCGTGATTCCATGGACTATTTACAAAAGTTGGAAATGGTAATTTATTGGGAAAAAGCTACATTGAAAGCAATTAACCACTATTATCCCTAACAAATTTGAACTCCAATTGTGCTTGTTGCTTTAGAAGATTTGATTGAAGATCCGTTGATGGAAGATTCTCCAGATTGACGAAGTATGGACTGATGCAGTTACTTTGTCATTTTGATCCTTAATTTTTGACTAGATTTCCTTTTCAGGTTTTCAATCTACCAGGATAAATTTCTGTTTATTGTCTCTAATTTTTGCCTGGACCGCCTTTTCAGGTTTTTAGTCCACCGAGACGCTCATTTTTGCCTAAGCCGCCCTTTTCGGGTTTTCGACTTACCGAGCTGTTCTTTTGTCTTTTTTAGACAGTATTTCTTGACTGCATCAGCATTTACAGGATGCGGGAGTTCATCACCGTCCATGGTTGTGAGAGTCATAGCACCACCAGAAAAGATTCTTTTGACGATGTATGGGCCTTCGTAATTAGGAGTCCATTTTCCCCTAGAATCTGGTTGAAAAGACAAAATCTTTTTAAGCACGAGGTCGCCTTCTTGGAATTCACGAGGTCGAACCTTTTTGTCGAAGGATTTCTTCATCCTTTTTTGATACAATTGTCCATGACAAAGAGCGGTCAGACGCTTTTCTTTGATTAAGTTCAACTGGTCGTATCTGCTTTGACACCATTCGGCCTCAGATAACTTAGCTTCCATGAGAACTCTCATTGATGGAATTTCAACTTCTACGGGGAGCACTGCTTCCATGCCGTATACTAGAGAAAAAGGGGTTGCCCCTGTTGAAGTACATACTGAAGTACAATACCCATGTAGAGCAAATGACAGCATTTCGTGCCAGTCTTTATAGGTGATGACCATCTTCTGGACGATCTTTTTAATGTTCTTGTTGGCAGCTTCCACGGCGCCGTTCATCTTTGGTCGGTAAGGAGATGAGTTATGATGCTCAATCTTGAATTCCTCACACAATTCTTTCATTATTTTGTTGTTCAAGTTTGATCCATTGTCTGTAATGATCTTACTTGGAACTCCATATCAGCAAATGAGGTTGTTCTTGATGAACCTCACAACCACTTGTCTTGTAACGTTGGCGTAATATGCTGCTTCGACCCATTTGGTGAAGTAATCAATGGCCACTAAAATGAAGCGATGTCCGTTTGATGCTTTTGGTTTAATCATCCCAATTATGTCGATACCCCACATGGAGAAGGGCCACGGAGAGGAGAAAACGTTGAGTAGAGTCGGTGGCACATGGATCTTATCTGCGTAGATTTGGTACTTGTGACATCTCTTGACGTGTTTATAGCAATCAGATTCCATTGTTATCCAGTAGTATCCTGCTCTCAAGATTTTTCTAGACATTGCATGCCCATTTGAATGGGTTCCAAAGGACCCTTCATGCACTTCCTGAATTAACATGTCTTCTTCGTGTCTATCCACGCATCTGAGCAAGACCATGTCGAAGTTTCTTTTGCATAACACATCTCCATTCAAGAAGAAATTTCCAAAAAGCCTCCTTAGAGTTTTCTTATCTTTGTGCGATGCCCCGAGTGGGTAATCCTGAGTTTGAAGGAAGCGTTTGATGTCGTGGAACCACGATTTATCATCGATGACTACTTTATTTGCAAACACATATGCTGGTCTTTCAAGGCGTCTGATACTGATCTTAGGCATATCGTTCCAATGGTTGACTTTGAACATGGAAGATAGAGTATCCAAGGCGTCTGCCATTCGATTCTGATCTCGAGGGATATGATGCAATTCAACTTTGTTGAAGAAAGTCAACAAACGTCTTGCATAATCTCGGTAGGGAATCAAACCAAGATGATGAGTTTCATACTTGTCTTTGATTTGATTGATCATAAGGGCTGAATCTCCATATATATCAAGGATCTTGATCCTTACGTCGATGGCTTCTTCAATACCCATGATACAAGTTGCATATTCTGCGATGTTGTTGGTGCAATCAAATAGTAATCTGGCGGAAAATGGGATATGGGAACCCTCGGGAGTAATGATGACTGCCCCAATTCCATTGCCAAAAACGTTAACTACTCCATCAAAAATTAAGCCATATCTAGATTCTGGATCAGGACCTTCTTCCGGTAACGGTTCGTCATAATCTTTCATCTTTAAGTACATAACATCCTCGTCAGGGAAGTCGAACTTGAGAGATTGGTATTCGTTGATCGGTTGATAAGCCAAGTGATCGGCGAGAATGCTTCCTTTGACCGCTTTTTGGGTGCGGTACTTGATGTCATATTCAGATAATAGCATCTGCCATCAAGCGATTCTCCCTGTTAAGGCAGGCTTTTCAAAGACGTACTTAATTGGATCCATTTTGGAGATTAACCAAGTCATGTGATTGATCATGTACTGGAGGAGACGTTTCGAAGTCCACACCAAAGCACAACATGTTTTCTCGAGCGTGGAGTAACGAGTTTCACAATCTGTGAACTTTTTACTCAAGTAGTAGATGACATGCTCTTTCTTACCGGTTTCATCTTGTTGTCCAAGCACGCAGCCCATGGAATCTTCTAACACGGTAAGGTATATGATTAATGGTCTTCCTTCGATTGGAGGAATCAATATTGGGGGTTCTGACAGGTATTCCTTGATACTATCAAACGCTCTTTGGCAATCTTTTGTCCACACAACCTCTTGATTTTTGCGGAGAAGCTTAAATATTGGTCCACAAGTAGCAGTCATTTGAGAGATAAATCTGGAGATGTAATTCAACCTTCTAAGAAATCCTCTTACTTGTTTCTTTGTATATGGCGTAGGCATTTCTTGAATAGCCTTGACTTTGTCAGGGTCAACTTCAATACCTCTTTGACTGACAATGAAACCTAGGAGTTTTCCAGATCTTACCCCAAAGGTGCATTTGTTAGGATTTAGACGAAGCTGAAATTTCCTTAGTCGTTTGTCATACCCCAAATTTTGACCTAATATACCACCTTACATTCGCATTGTTGCACAACTAACAGTTCAGACAACATTAATCGGGTATAGCATTCACAGGTCAAAATTAGGGTTTCATCAGATTTTCATCTGATTCAAGGGCTAACCAATTAGGGTTTGAGATTTTCTCACTCCATTTGATCTATCTTGATCAAATCATCAGCCTTCAATCCTCAGATATCCATTTTTCTCATAGATCAATCAAGGATCGACCAATTAGGGTTTTGGTCGAGCATGGGCATTCTCTGATTTTTTGAGCAGTAATTGACTTTTTTGGATAGAGATTGGTCATTATATCTTAGATATAACATCTTGACCTAATTTCTGGATTCAAAACATCACAGAGGTTCACAGAATTCATCAGTCAATTTTAGAAACGTCTAATGAAATTTCATCTGCACAGAAAAGTCAAACTTTGACTTTTGGTCAAATTTTTCAAAACAAAACTTTTTCAATCATCAAAATACTTCAAATGATCCATCATGATCATAAAAAATCAAAGAATTTGGAAAAGTCAACAAAAAGTCAAAATTTCTATAACTTAGAAAAATTTCTAAGTGTTGAAATTTCACATTTTTTCCAAACTTCATGGCAATTTTTCACCTAGTTCCAATTGGAATTTGAAAAAACTCAAAACATGAAAGTTGTAGCTTGTGGAAAGATCTTTCCAAAATGTCCAAGAACTCTCAAATCCATGGAGTCTAGCTATACTTTTGAAATTGAAACATAAGGCTCCATGACATTTGATTTTCAAAGATCAAAACATCAAATTATAGGTCATTTTGCATTTTTCTTGTTCTAGAAGCATGCCACCTTGCCAATTGAGGATTAGAACTGATAAATATCAGCTTGGAAGTAATGATTAAGGATAGGATCAAATTGAGGATTGTAACACATGGTAAAAAAAAGGAAGTTTCCTTTTCCTTTACAAATGACAATCTTGCCCTTTAAGTCATCTTTGAATCACCAAATGCCATGGACACTTGCCTAACATTGCAGTCCTAATTTGCCTATAAAAGCATCACAAATCCAAGAGAAATGGACACCAAAGCATTGCAAGAATCATGCTTTCTCTTTTCTTTCTTCAAAATCAAGAAACATGATGAATTTTTGAAAAACTTGCAATTTATAAAATCAGTGAAAATCATGAAGTTCTTTGGTGTCTAACATGTTCTAATACTAACATGTAGTTGAGTTGAAACTTAAAATCAACATAAAATCAAGCCAAAATCAGTTTGCACTTTCCATGTTCATAAACTTGCAAAATTGCCCAAGCAATCGAATTTGGAGTTGAGCTTAATCAAACTGTGACCTAATCATTCAAACAGCATCACCATACATCATATGAGTGATCCAGGCCATTAACATCTAACTGTAACACGATTTACATCGAAATCGAGCTGCCATTTTTGAACTGTGCAGGTGGACTTGGCTGGATTGATTGGGAAGGATTCGAAGCAAGCTAATCACTCACAAAGCTTCCACACATGCCGCTGGTGCTCAAATGATTGAGAAACAACAACTGGAAACACTTAAACCCAGAAATTGATCTCAGCTTCAACAGGTATGTGACTGAACTTCAAACTCCATGATTTTGTGCATCAATTGAAAAAAGCTCTTGGCCAATTGTTTTCTGCACCTCTAACGATCCTTAGCCCTCAAAAAAATCCAAGAATCATCAAACCTTCATCATTTAATTTAAGTTTTTCAGATTAGGGTTCATAAGTGTTCTTCGAAACCAAAAACGTTCTGGGCTTAATATAAATGAAATTAACAATCACCTTTGTGTTCGTGATGAAAAACCGATCAAGATTGATGTTTGTTTCACTTAATTTGGTTAAGAAATGAAGATTCTAGCTAGGATTTGAATTTCTGGAAATCAAACACGAAGAACATGATGCGCGCGTTCTTCATTTGTTCTTCATTTTCAAATATTTAAAATTTCCAATCCTTTTCTAACGCGTGTCATGGTCCACTAACACTCAGCGCGTTTGGCTCAGTTGGTTGCTTGCTTGCTCTTAAGGCTTTGTGACACGCGTCCCACCTCAAGGTCATGGGTTCAAAACCCAGCAAGACCATTTTTTCATTCATTTTTCACAAAACTTCAATATTTTCATGTTTTTTTATCAAACTTTAACAATTTTTTTAACCAATCAAAACTTCTCATTTTGAGATGATTTTTTGCACACTTGTCATTTAATATATATATTTTATGATTATGTCAAAAAAATCCAAAAATATTTTCATCTGATTAAATTTTAATCGAGAAAACGATGTTCAACACTTTTTCAAACCTCCTTAAAGGTGAATTTTTCAAGTTTTCGACTTCCGATTTTTTTCAAAACTTCTCATGAATAAGCCTCACACTTCAAAACATTTCAAAACATTTTCAAATCATTCTTCAAAACTTTTTTCATCAAAACTTGCATCTTTTACCATAATCGATCCAATTCAAAACGATAAAGCGATTCTTCTCTCGAATTTCTCGATCGATCATGGGCCACCCTTATGGTGTAAGTCCCAACCCTTTATGTACATACTTAGCTTTATTTGTACATATTCAAAACATCTTTGTCAATATTCAAACATAAACAAATTTCTTTCATTTGTTTTTCATTCGTTTGTCTATCACCAATCCATTGGTTTTAAAGGAAGAATTCTCCGAGTAAAACTTTTCAAACCAATGGGCCTCCATCACGTGTAAGTCCCATAACATTCTTTTATGTACATAATATTTCCTTGTACATATCAAACTTTTGTCAAACATTTTTAAACAAACTTTTATCCATACATAACGATACTTTTTTTCAAAACTTTTATCCGTACATAATACTCTTTCTTTTGAAAATACTTTTACGTATAAACTTTGATCAATCATTTCGTTTCATCCGTACATTTTACACTAAATGCCATTGATATTGAAAGGAGCATTATTCCCTGTGAAACGCTTTCAAATCAATGGGCCTCTTACGATGTAAGTCCCAACCCTCCTATGTACATCCATCTTTCTCTGTACATAAAAACTCGTCGTGTACATATTCATTTCCTTGTACGCTCAACTTGTGAATAATCAAGTTACTGCTTTAAACGCGTTTCACAAACACTTGTTTATATTTCATAAATTGTCGTAAATAAACATCATGCATTGTTTATATTTCCTTCATAAACTCGTGAATACATATCACACACACACACTGCTTATACAACTGCCTAATAATAACATAACAATTAGACTAATCAATAGGTTCCCCAAGATAGCCTCCGCTTGGGCTTCATACAAGACAACTCATCACCAATTGAGTTTAGCCTCCGCTTGGGCTTCATACAAGACAACTCATCACCAATTGAGTTTAGCCTCCGGCTTCATACAAGACAACTCATCACCAATTGAGTTTAGCCTGGGCTTCATACAAGATAACTTATCCCCATGGGTCAGCCTTCTCTTGGGCTTTGTACAAAGAAACTCTCCCACGAGTTAGCCTCCGCTAGGCTTCGTATAAGACAATACTCCCTGTTGAGTCACCTCCTCGGGCTTCGCTCAAAAGAACTCCTCATTGAGTTTTGCCTTCTCTTGGGCATCATACAATGAAAGAGACAGAAATCTCTTGACCTCCTATTGGGCTTCCAATACAAAGAATCACCCGCTAAGATAGAACCACGAAAGGATGATTTCCGTGAAATCACTTTCAAATTCCCAGAGTAAAATTTCCTGAAATTGCTCTTATTCAAAAGGATGATTTCTCGGTGAAATCCTTTCAAGCCAAAGCCACCATACCCTATAGCTTCCTCTTGAGCTTCATACAAGGACCCTCGATGACCCCGAATGCCTCCTCTTGGGCTAACAATACAAGGACCCATGGGCTTCTTAAAAGCATCCCTTTAATCCAATCATTTTCTCCTAGAGATTTAGACATCTATCATCTCTATGGAAGAAGTATCTCATCCATTACATCACATACATCAAAAACTTTTCAAAACTTTTCAAAGACTTTTCAAACTATTTTCAAACAAAAACATCTATTAACGGTAAGTGGTAACGCTTGTACACTCAAGTAAAACACCCAATACTTACAGTTAAAAGATTCAAACATCTTTTTCAAAACATCTTTCTTAAACATGTAAGTGGTAACGCTTGTACACTCAAGCAAAGCACCTAATACTTACGATGAAAGATTTTATCAATCAAACAACTTTTCAAAATGTATGTGATGAAATAGATTAGATACATTTTCATTAAGATGACATTTGTCTCTCTTACTAACATCCCGTTGCTTTCCACTAGCATAAGTGGGAACTACGATTGCTCGACTTTCTCAACATCCTTTTGAGAATACGAGGCACAAGGTCTCATCCTTGCCGAGCAAATTTCTATCTCTTAGACCAAACAAACCATAGAACCCTCAGATCCGAGCTACAAATGCTCGATTCCCACTAGGGGATATGTATGTAAGATCCATAGATCTTTGCGAGCACAATAATAACAAAACCTAGAATCCCACATAATCTACTGTTTCTTAAAATCCCAAAGGAGAAACTTTCCCAATCATAGAAATAGCAATTAAAAAACACACAACATATCAAACATATTCATATATAAAGTCAGATAACTACATATATTTAGGGTGCTCCATCTATTCCCTTTATATACCAATCCCCTTACTCTCCCCAATGCGTTATGTCTAGTTTGCGCTTAGTCGTTACGCATACCAATATCAATTGAGGGTATTTCACTTTCCTTTTTCATAATCATTAAATCATCTTTCTTGTGTTGAAAATAATAAAGCTTGATGCTCATGGCATCTTTATAAACAAATCAAAAGATTTAAATCGTTGCATTAGAAGATCCGAACTCACGTCGATCCTCGTGCCACCTTTAACGCGAACAGAAAAATGGCGACTACTGGGAGTACTGAAACTTTGATTTTTCAAAAAGAAAACGCTACTTCGTCCGAGAGCACCAAGCTTTTTGTTTTCAAAAAGAAAAGAAAAGGGATAAGCTTTTCATATTTTGCATATATTTTCTTTATTGTGTGTTTCATGATTTCACTTGATGGAAAGAAATCCTAACCCGGTTTAAGAAACATTTTAAGATCTAGGTGGAGGTATTAATACGTGAGCGCTCAATGCTTCAAGTTAATATTTCCAGCAATGGAGGTTGTCTTGAGGGTATTGTGTTTAAGCAAGTAATGCGAAGACGTATTTTCGGGAGAACTTAAGAAGTCGAGTGGATAGAACACATAAACCATCCCGCCATTAGGATGTAGTGAGATTATTCGTGTAAGCCTAGAGTAATTGTCATCCGATACTACGATCAGCGTAGTTTCTCTTGAAAATATTATTGGACCATCGAGTATTCAACAAATCCAATAATGTTTTGAAGGGAGTGTTGAGCTTCAGATTATCGTAGAACCCGATTCACGATGAATAAGCCCTTAGAACTTAACCCGCTGATTCTTATCGTTGGCTTCATGCTCGTGACTTCAACGCTGCCGTGTGTATAACTACTAACCATGTTTGTTGCATTCATGCATTCATTCATTCATTCAAAAACAAAAAACTTCATTTTCTCTCCATTTCCAAAGAATTTAGAGATGTTTTCTTTGTAAAATATTTTAGGTTAGAGTGATGGACGCCGAGGAAGATTCACCAAAAGATACAGCTTTAGGATTCTCGACGAGGAAAGTTGAAAGAGTTAGCATCCTTGGTAGAAGATCCTTCAATTTCGAAAAAGCTATGGAACTCTTTTAACTCTTTGAACGCTAACGTTGATGAAGGACTTCTCAAAACCTTTGTTCGTTCTACGATCCGCTATCATTGTTTCACTTTCCCGATTATCGTTGATGCCTACTTTGGAAGAGTATCGCATATCCTAGGAATCTCAAGATACAAAGTGCCTTTCAATGGTTTGAAGCCATTCCTAAGTCACAAGTCGCTGCAACAATGACTCATTTAAAGAAATCGAGATAGACAAAAACCTAACTACCAGAGGAAAACTCTTAGGACTAACTTCAAAGTTCCTAATGGAGAAGGCTCTTAAATTCTCCTCGGTAGTATGGTAGCCTTTGAAGCTATTTTAGCTTTACTCCTCTATGGATTGGTGTTGTTTCCCAACGTCCCAAATTTCGTTGATATCAACGCCATAAGGATCTTTCGATTGGAAACCTTTCCCCCTCGCTGGTGATACGTGACGCCTCTATTCATCATAGGAATCAAGGAGACGGAACTATCGTGTGTTGTGTACTGCTTTTCAAATGGATTGTCTCACACCTGCCTAAATCTCCTATCTTCCGAAAACAAAGACGAGTGGCATTGGTCCGAAGACTCATGTCTCTTACAAACGACGATATCCATTGGTATACCTTGGCAAACAATGAGATGGAAATCATTGAGAGCTGTGGAGAATTTGCCAACGTACCTCTCATTGGTACGAAAGGAGGAATCAACTACAACCCATTCCTAGCAAAACGTCAGCTCGGATACGCAAATTCTGGTAAACCTCCCGGTTTTACAGTAGAAAGCTACTTCTATCATGAAGGAGAGGATTCCCAAGGATTGAAGGCTAGGATGATCAAAGTTTGGCATCACATCCGAAAGAAAGGAAAAGGTAAGGCAAAGAATTGTGTAGCCATGGAAACCTACACTTCTTGGATAAAGAAAAGAGCGAAGGAATTTTGAATGCCTTACGCTTATAAGGATCCCATGTTCTCAGTCGCTTCCAAATTAACAAATTTTCCCGTTGACGCTGTGGGAGAATACCAAGAAGCCTTGACCAAGATAAGGTTTGAGAAGGAAGCTTTGGAAAGCAAATTCCTTAAGACTAACCTTGAGAATAAGAAGCTCAAGAAGCAAGTCAAAGATCATGAAAAGACGTGAAGCAACTCGATTTTCAAAAATCATTTAAATGAATTTTCAAAACAATGAAATCGCCACCTAATTTTATTTGTTCTAGAAAGAATGGGAAAATATAGATAAAACCCACGAAAATCGGATAAGGCGGTCTACAAGACCAAAAAGGATGGATTCGGGAGTCGGTTACGCAAGGGGAAGGTATTAGCACCCCTTACGTCCATCGTACTCGATGGGACCCATTTAGTTCATGCATGTTTGTGTGTGTAATCGCTTATTTCTAAGTCATGAATAAATAAAAAGAAAAAGGGGTTGTTTATTATTTATTTTGAGTTTGACACGGTTTCGAAACCGCGTGCCTACGTATTCCCTCGTGCAATGGGAAAGTCAAAACTCCGTAGTTCTTGTTGAAAATGTCTTGGATTGTTTGTATTGATTTTAGAAGAAAATGTTTTTGATTTTTGATAATCGCACATGAGCGAAAAAAAGGATTTGAATGGGTTGAATTGATTTTAATGGTAGATGACAAGTACCAAAACGTCGGGATATCCTCTAACGATTCGATACTCGAGATTGGTGATTGAGGTCAACCGATCTTCTCTCATCCAAAATCTTTATTATGAAAGGAGTGAGGTGAAACAAATTTCACTTTTATTAAGTGTTACGGAATAAAGTATTCAAGTCATCGGGTTACCCTCTAATGGCCCAAATACTTTACATTTTAATTAAATCGTTGGGCGAACCTCTAACAATTTAATTAAGTACCATAACACTATTTTTTATTTGAAAGTGTATTGAAAATTGCGGCGTTGGACGTAGAGAAATGATATTTCGGGTTATGATTAACCAAGTATATGGACTTGATTAACCTCGTGAGGATAGGTGCTCCCATCCCCAACCATGAGACCCTGGTGCATGGTGATTGGTATATGGACCAATTATTTTTCGGGTTATGATTAATCAAGGCAACGAGGGCCCTAATTAACCTCGTGAGGATGGCCATGCCCATCCCCAACCATGAGACCCTTAGAGAATTTGGTGTGGGTAACCAAAAATGAGAGAGAGCGGAGGCGTTGTTGTTTTTATATTAATGTGAGAGTGGAGTGTACAATCGTGTAATAAACATGCAAGCGGATAATGTAATAGCGGATAATAAAAGAAAATAAATTAACACACAGTACAAATCGGAATTTAAATAATTATTAGTATAGATATTTTTTCACTTGATGAAAAATCAACTAACAATTTAATTGATAATTCAACAAATAAAAAACTATCATACGCCAAACATTATTTAATACATCATTATATATAAAAACTTGCATAATAATTGAATTTAAAGAGAAAGTTTAGGAATGGGCCTGATTGGAGCTTTAAACTGGAGGGTGTAGATAGCAAACTGAGCCCAAGCCCAAAACAATGCTGCTGGATCCTGTGTAGCAGCTCCCATGAAGCATGCTGTGGTCCACCATTCTGGAGCGTTGGATCTGGACCTTGGCAGATCTGATGGCTTATGGCAGGAGGGTGCAACATAGATACAATACACATACACACACCAGATTTCAAAATAAACCACACAGGTGGTGACAAGTGTCACCACCTAAACTAACCAACAAAATCAAGCATTCTAACATCTTCCTAAACTCATTTATACTATAAAAAATAAAAAAACAATACTAACTCTAAAATAAATAAAAAATACTAATATAAAATGAAAACAAAAAGGTCAGTTTATTTTTATTATATTATTATTATATATACTTTTTTAGAACTAAAAAAAAACTAAATTAGTTTTATTATAATGTTTATTGTAACATAGATAAAGCAAAACCTATCAATAACTAAACTGAAATTATCTTATAAAACAAAATAAAAATCTATATAAATTAGTTTATAAACCAAAAGACGATTTACTAACCTTTTATAAAATAAATATTATATATATAAAAGGAATTAGAACTAAATTTAAAAGCTAATTACTAAAACACTCGATTATATATATTTAAAACAAACAAAACAAAGATTAAGTTGGTTAGAGGTCTTAAACGAAAAGAAAAAGAATATCCTCATTCTTCGTTTGTATCCCTCAAACGCATGCAACCTCCCTCATCGCCTCACTGCTCTCATCGTCTCTCTCGCGATTTGAATCCTCACCGTGACTCTCGATCTTCCTTCGCTTTTTCTCATCTCTCGTCATTGTCTCACGGAATCGCTCATCTCTCTCAACTTTCGCCGATCTCACGGTTCCTCACCGTCATTGTCTCGCCACGAATCTCTCTCTCACTCGGTTGGTTTCACTGTGTGCATGTTGTAATTTCTGAAAAAAACTGATTTGGTGCGTTTGTGTATTACAGGCTTTGAAAACGGAAAGAGGGAAAGGATGACGCCCTAAATTTCTAAACGGTGATGATGGTATCAACGATGCAGAAACGTAAACAGAGGTGAGGAAGGGAGAAGGATGGCGACACAGTGTTCGCAACCTCCTCCTTCCTCTGCGAATCGGGTACTACCTTTCGAATCTTTGCTTTCTGGCTATTTTTTCGAATTTCTGAAGGGTTTCTCTCTGGAAAATGATGAATTCTGTTGTTCTGGATATTGCTCTGGGTTTTTCGTTTGGATGTTGTTTTTGGGATTAGGGTTTTTGCTTGACAGTACGTAGTATGCGGCTAGGGTTTTTTTTTGCTTGTGAACAGTTGCCTCCTCCTTGTGTTATAATCTTGAATGCCTTTATACTGTCAGTGTTTAGGGTTTTGGTTGATCTGATTTTGAAAAACAAGGCCTTCCCAATGCTTGATG
This sequence comes from Vicia sativa, assembly GCA_021764765.1. Classification (NCBI taxonomy): domain Eukaryota; kingdom Viridiplantae; phylum Streptophyta; class Magnoliopsida; order Fabales; family Fabaceae; genus Vicia; species Vicia sativa. The sequence continues at coordinate 137,648,816 of CM038795.1, read as the reverse complement.
GGCTTGTATCCTTTTGTTGTTGGGCTGATAATTTTGATTCTTCTGGCTATTTTGATGTATCGATCGCTATATCGATTGTGTTAGGCTCGGTGTATTGTTTATGGTAAAATTTGCCTTTTCGTGTGCCTACCCGCTGCCAGATAAAATTCTTGTACTGTCATGCCCAAATCTTTATATCGCTTCCTCATCTCCTTTCTACACCTCCTATTGTGAACCAAGGGCTAACACTCTTGAGGATTTGCAATAGCGAGTTTATGGCCGATGATTCGCTATGAGGCCGGTTGGTTACGATCGAAACCCTTGCAACCTGATTCCGGAAAGAAGACCCTAATGATGATTTGAAAACAATGCATTATCTTATATCTTGTTTATGTTCATGTTTGAATTCTTTGATCATTTGCTGATTATTTCCTTGTTTGTTTCATGAACATGAGCAATGGTGCAAGCTTGGAGGAACGGCAAAGGAATGCTTTGGACAAGAAGGCCGGGTTTGAAGATAGAGCAAGGATGTAGAAAGGAAAACAACAAAAACTTCCATTAGAATACAATAGGATAGAAGAAGAAATTTGCTTGTATTTTTACATTTGTATTCTTGAAGAATTTGTATCAAAAATTTGAACCTTGTAATCATCACGAATATCCAAATTGACATTGTAACTTTGATGATCCATGTAGAAATTGTACAAACCACGCTTAAACGAATGTTGAATTTGGAAGTTTGATTTCACTGTAGAACGGGCATTCTTCGAATGTCCTTTGTATTCGAACAAGATTTTGACACTTGAATGACAAAAGAAGTTGAATATTGAATGAAACTTGTTTGGCTTTTGGATTAGAACTTGTATTCGAAGATTTGATAAGTTGTAAAACCATGTACTCATTCTTGTACTCTTGTAAAACCTTAGAGTAATTCAACGTTCTTGAAATTTCATGAATGCAAAGTTTGAAGATTATGTACCAATTTGAGTTCTAGTTTGAATTCTTGAATACTACTATCGTGATCTGCAATGTTGTAGCACTTCGTGTATGAAAATTAAAAATTGCACGAAAGTTGAAGATTCGTGATGAACCAAGCATTCCAACATTTTGTTATGAACCCGAATTAACTCGGTTAAGACATATCATGTTGAAGTGTTGATTAGAGATATGCATTCAATTCCAATTCCAATCCCAATTCAATCCATAACCCCAATCCACAACCTTGAACCAAGCGAGTGATAACATGATTGCTGCACTTTAGATTCTTGAGAAAAATTGCCATGTATGATCTTGATTCATGTTCTAAGAAAAGAATGAGGTCTTAAGAGAACTATGAGTGGAATTTGAATATGTATTCAATTTTCTAAATCCTCTTTCGAACTCAATAATGCACATTATAAAAGCTTTGAACTTGTGATAAAAAAAAAACCTCGAAATCCAAGTTATCTTGTAATTACATTAATCCCATTTGAATTTCCCGGCCACAAAGTTTCCATTTTTATCCATTCTCGTAGAAAATCGGAGTCTTTTGCTTCTTGAGACAAGAATTGAAACTCTAAGTTTCAAAATGAAATTCTTGATCAAAAAACCTCAGTCAACTTGTCGCTTTCATGATTCTTTTAAGAATGGAGCAATAGATTCCACTTGAAATTAATGGAATTATCACCGCGTTTCCAAATTGAACCATTCAAGTGGAGTAAGATTCGAACCAAACGAACTCCAAAAGGAAGCTTCTAGTTTTTCATAGAATGCCCGAATCTTGTGAGCGATGAACGCGACAGGAAAAGATCTCAACACGCGGCAGTTTGACGTTCGTAAATCTTGTAAACAAGTCCTCTGGATGAATATCTTCACATACACCCACTATTGCCAAGAGCGAACAAAGTCGACGAGCAAGCCAAATGCACTAGAACTTGAATCGTTGACCAACAATCGGACAAACATAAACCACCCTTTTACATCCTGAACCATGAACTCGAAACAACAACAAAACCCAAACTCGTGGTGAATTGATCTCCTGAATCGGGAGATAATGGCATTCAAAATGACCAGACCCGTAGCTCCATCAAGAACAGACCATTCAATTCAACAATCGAACACCAAGCCCCGAAAACCGATAGATATGAACGGATAAGATTTAATTTTAAACCTCATCGTTCTCCAACATCCTAGATTGGTTGAAAGCAACACAACCTTTCTGTTCAACAGAGAATCTTTGGGAATCAACTCCAATCCGTAATCCTAGAACCAGTGGTATGAATACATGTGAGTGTCATGATGAATGCGAAGCCTAAACCAGATAAGATCAAGATAGGAGGGCAAATTTTGGGTGCAAATGTGCCTTATTTAATCGTCTTAAACCTGAAAGTGAAATTGGCGCTAGCCTTTTGAACTTTCAAGGTAGAAGAAGATTAAATACTAAAAGAACCCAAAAATTTGCGCTCCGAAGAACAAGTAGAAGTATTTTGCTTTTTTTTTTTTGTTGACGATTTTTTGATTTTCTATTTTTTTGTGATGATTTTTTTTGAACAGTGGGATTGGGAACAAAAGTTCTGGTATGTCAGGTAAGGATATTAAACATACACTGGAAAGAGACCGACCGAAGACGACTCAAACAAAGGTTTCGAAATATACATGCCCGGTAAGGATATTGGACACATAAGGATCGAATATACATGTTCGGTAAGGAAATTGAACACATATAGGGAGCATATGTCAGGTAAGGATATTAGACATACACTGGAAAGAGACCGATCAAGACGACTCTAACGAAGGTTTCAAATATACACCGGAAGGATATTGGACACATAAAGATCGAATATACATGTTCGGTAAGGATATTGAACACATATAGGGAGCATATGTCAGGTAAGGATATTAGACATACACAGGGAAGACATACACAGGGTAGAGTTCATGATTTCGATAGCTCTGGATTATGAGCTTTTGCATAAGAGGAATCAACGACACCTTCTGGCACAAGTGAGCTTTTGAAAGTGATCTTGCTGGTGTAGACCGTTCTTTGCAATCTTCCACGTCGGGGAAGGATCGATAACATCCAAGGGCTCACATATGCCATGGATACTATGGAGAGAAAGAAGTTTTGTTGGAAATTTAAGCTCAAGCGTGCAACGCCTTTATTTAAAATCTTTGATAACAAAACAGAAACAGAGATATAACAATAATTCTGCTACAATGATCAACTGTTTCAATCGTTAATGTCGTGTACCCGTAATTCCGAGTAACTTCAGAAATCATGCCATGTGCCGTTGGGCACTGATGTTTCATATGCGAAGTTTATTGAAAATATCGGACGTCGTTTTGCAAACAAAACAAAATACATGAAAATAAGAGAGATAAATGATAGAAAAACAGTTTGATGAAAGTAATTTTATTGATTGATTAGCCCGTAAATGAGCATTTACATCAAGAAGCAAATCTCGAAAAGAGGCAATTGCTTATACATCAAAGTTAAAAGAAAAGGTGACAATAAAATCATGGATTTTGTCGAACTCGAATCCGCCATGCTCTTCACAACTTCAACATCCCTTAACATTGAGCTATCCGAAATGCTCCGATTAGCCTAACCTCAATCCTCGGATTATCAAGTTTTGTAGATAGCCGACCAAAACATGTGTCGCATTGTAGTCGTCGCCTTGAATCCCTAATTTTTGCTCGACCGCCTCTTCGGTTTTCAATCCACCGATACCTTTTTGCCCAAGCCGCCTTTCGTGTTTTCGACTTGCGGTGTACAATCTTTATATTTATCCCTAACTTTGCCCGAACCTCTTGGTTCGTCGGGATGCCCTTATTTTGCTTAGGCTACCAACCTAACGGGTCTCTTTTATGCTAAGTATTTTGACTACATCTGCATTGATCGGGTGAGGGAAATCCTCCGTCCATAGTCATGAGCAACATAGCTCCTCGGAGAAAACTTTCTTCACGACATACGGTCCTTCATAATTTGGAGCCCATTTGCCCCGCCGGTACTATTGGGAGGCAAAATTCTTCAAGACAAGGTCACCATTTTGAAATTCGAGGACACACTTTCTTGTCGAAAGCCCTTTTCATACGCTTTTGGTATAACTGTCCATGACAAACAGCTGTCAATCTCTTCTCGTCGATGAGATTCAATTGATCAAGTCTGTTTTGAACCCATTCAGCTTCATCGAGTTGCACATCTGTTAAAATCCTTAAGGAAGGAATTTCAACTTCCACGGGTAGGACTGCTTCCATACCGTATACCAAGGAGAAGGGAGTTGCCCCTGTTGACGTGCGTATTGAAGTGCGATAGCCGTGCAAGGCAAATGGCAACATCTCGTGCCAATCCTTGTAAGTGACAACCATCTTTTGTACAATCTTCTTGATATTCTTGTTTGCCGCCTCCACAGCATCATTCATTTTTGGACGATATGGAGAAGAGTTATGATGTTTTATCTTGAAACTTTCACACAGCTCTTTCATCATTTTATTGTTGAGATTCGAGCCGTTATCAGTAATGATCTTCTCGGGAACCCCATAGCGACAAATGATATTATGCTTGATGAAGCGTGTGACCACTTGTCTAGTGACACGGCATAAGACGCCTCAACCCATTTGGTAAAGTAGTCAATGGCAACAAGGATGAATCGATGTCCATTAGAAGCGGTGGGCTTAATTTCTCCAATCATATCAATGCCCCACATCGCAAAAGGCCATGGAGAAGTCAAAACATTCAATGAAGAAGGTGGCACATGCATCTTATCAGCGTAGATTTGACACTTGTAGTGTGTTTTGGTTGTAGCGATATTCTCCATGGTGGACCAAAATAGCTCTCTCAAGATCTTTTTGGCCATGGTGTGCCCACTAGAATGCGTCCCGAAAGAACCTTCATGGATTTCTTCTATAATCTTATTTGCTTCGTGTCTATCCACGCATCTGAGCAAAACAGAGTCATAGTTCCTTTTGTACAACACACCCCCATTGAGGAAGAATTTAGCCGAGTACTTGCGCAGAGCCTTCTTATCAACGATGGAAACATCTTCGGGGTATTCTTTCGTCTCGAGATACCTTTTGATGTCATAGAACCAAGGTTTTTCATCTGCCTCACCTTCTACTTCATAGCAGAACGCAGGCTCATCCAACCTCATTATAGTGATAGACGGGGCATCATTCGCCCATCCGACCTTAAACATGGATGAGAGTAGCCAAAGCATCGCCAAATTGTTCTCTCCCTCGATGTGATCAAAAGTGATCTCGTCGAAATAAGGGATCAACTTCAAGACATGATCTCGGTATGGAATCAAATTCGGATGGCGAGTCTCCCAATCTCCATTGATTTGACTAATTACCAAAGCGTAATCTCCAGATACCGCTAAGATCTTGATTCTCGATCAATGGTCGCTCAATCCCAAAATACAAGCTTCGTACTCGGCCACATTATTGGTGCAATCGAAACAAATTCTGGCAGTGAATGGAATATGAAAACCTGCCGGAGAAGTGATAATGGCGCCAACACCATTTCCTAATGCATTTGAGGCTCCATCGAACGCCATTGTCCACCGCGAGCCAGGCTCGGGTCCCTCTTCAGGCCCTGGAATGTTACAATCTCTGATATACATAATGTCCTCGTCAGGGAACTCAAACTTCATCGGCTGATAGTCATCATCTAATGGTTGTTGAGCGAGATAGTCCGCCACCACACTACCCTTGATAGCCTTCTGAGTGGTGTATTGGATATCATATTCTGTCAGGATCATTTGCCAACGGGCCACCCTTCCTGAGAGCTTCTCAAAGATATACTTTATCGGGTCCATTTGGAGATCAAGAGAGTGAGTCGGCATGTACTGTCTGAGTCGTTTTGCTGCCCATGCGAGTGCACAACAAGTCTTTTCCAATAATGAATACCTCGATTCGCATTCTGTGAACTTCTTGCTCAAATAGTATATGGCATGCTCTTTTCTGCCTGTCTCATCATGTTGACCGAGCACACCACCCATGGAATTCTCCAACACGGTTAAGTACATAATCAACGGTCTACCTTCCACCGGGGGTGAGAGAATTGGAGGTTCTTGTAGGTACCTCTTTATACTTTCGAATGCCGTCTGACAATCATCGTTCCACCTGGTTGTGGGATTCTTTCTTAACAGCTTGAAAATAGGTTCACGGTGGTGTAAGATGAGAAATGAACCTAGCGATGTAATTCGGTCTTCCCAAGAAACATCGCACTTCTTTTTCTCGCCCTGGCTCGCATCTCTTGTATCGCTTTATCTTAGTGGTCAACCTCAACCTTTCTCGCCACAATAAAGCCTAAGAGTTTCCCGATCTCACCCCAAAGGTGCACTTACTGGTTCAACCTCACCGAACTTTCTCAACCTTTCGAACAATTTCAACAAGTGAACTGTGTGTTCTTCTTCGTCGGGACTTGGCGATCATATCATCAACGATACTTCGATCTCTTTATGCATCATATCATGAAAGAGAGTCACCATAACCGACACGTTGCCAAAGATTCTTCAAACCAAAAGGCATCACTTTGTAACAAAGTTCCCCACGGTGTAATGAAAGTAGTTTTCTCCATATCATCACGCCATCTTAATCGGTTGTAGCCGAGAAACCATCCATGAAGGAGAATACTTTAGCTTGAGCAGATTATCGACCAAAATGTCGATGTGCGGGAGAGGGAAGTCATCCTTAGGGCTAGCCCTATTCGATCCCTATAATCAACACACATCCTTACCTTGCCTCTCTTCTTGATCGGTACAATGTTTGCAACCCATGGGGATAAGAAACAACCTTTAGGAAACCCGCTCCATTTGTTTTCGAACTTCTTTGATTTTTCTTGACATTTCGGATGTGTCTGCGAAGCTTCCGCTTACGGTGGGCATCCTTCTTTCAGGGGCAACTTGTGCATAACGATGTCAGTATCTAACCCGGGCATATCTTCATAAGACCAAGCAAAGATGTCCACATACTCATGTAGCATTTCGACAAGTTTTTGCTTAACTCCATCTTCCAATGCTGCCCCAATCTTGACCTCCTTTCGAGGCCCCGGTTCCCATTAACCACTTCTAGAGCCTCTTGTGCGGCCGGATGGCCTTTTCCTCTTGCCTCAACATCCTGCTAGTTCTTCGTGTAATTCACGCCTCTTCGCCTCTTCGGCTTGATAAATCGGTTCGTCGAAATCATAATGAGCCATGAATCATCGTCGACAAAATCCGGGTCCGTCAAGGACCGCATCTGCGTTGTTGGTAATTTTATTTTTATTATTATTATATTTTAATTAAGTTTTTTTTATAAAACAAAAGAAAAGACAAAAGGTTTGTATAAAAGAAAGTAAAATTTGATATTGTCACCTTTAAAAGAAATAAGTGAAGAAAACAAAGAGAGAAAATTTGAATGCAAAAAGGACGCCCTTCATTAATGATAAACTTGAAAGTTAAAAACATGGTGGCCCTACAAAGATGATCACTACGTCTTGGGCATAACGTAGGAATTATGGCATGACATAAAAACAGAAAATTACTCTTCAAAATGGGTAACCACAACAACATCTTCAACGAGCCAATTTGAAAGCTCACGTCCTGGAACGGTTGGGTAGATCCACTTGTCCACATCATAGTCACCGTCTGCTTCACCCTCCACAGCATCAACATCTTCAATCTGGATTCCACCTTTGACAAACTTGATGAGGAGACACCCCTTTGCTCACTGGGGTGGAGACTGAGACCTTCATTCCGGGAGCGAAACCCAAACCCCTCTTATCCGTCTGGGTAGGAAGTTCTAGCACTCTTCCCCACCCTTCAGGATGTCCGGACTTGACAATAGCCTGAGCCTGCTTGTAGGATGCCATGGAGACTTCACCTTTTTGCAAAGGGATCTTATCGACTGATACTGCCTCAAAAGCTTGGCATGGAGTTTCGTGGGTCTCTCCTTCAACTTCAACGTACCGAAAGTTGCTCAGATGACTGACGACATAATCTTCTTCACCATAAATGGTGACCACCTTCCCATTAATTAAGAATTTCAGCTTTTGGTGCAAAGTGGATGTCACAGCACCAGCCCCATGAATCCAGGGGCGTCCAAGCAAACAACAGTAGGAGGGATTAATGTCCATGACGAAAAAAGTTGCGTCAAAAACCTGCGGGCCCACCTTAATAGGCGTGTCCACCGCCAAACACCGATCTCTTCGACCCATCAAACGCCTTAACTATCAAATCACCGGGTCTCAAAGACAACCCCTTCATAATCCAACTTCAAGAGAGTAGACTTGGAAGAACATTGAGGATGACCCGTGTCAACCAAAGACACGGATAAAGTAGTTCTCGCTATCTCCACGGAACGTAGCGCTTTGTTATGCTTCCTTCCTCGGAGGTAAATCAAGTCAGAAACCGAGACCGTTACTTGTCGAAATGTTGTTCACAATGCCTCCAAATTGGTTAACCGAGATCTCTTGGGGAACGAAGACGCTCCCAACATGCATCGAGCATTGCGGTGAGGCTCGAATCCCTCAACAAAGCTAAGATAGAAATCTTGGCGGGCCCCGTCGAGCTGGTCGATTATCTTGTAATCACTCTTCTTTATATACCTCATCAATTCTTCAACATCCTTGGTCATCTCGTGGCTCGTAATGGTTCAAATCTTTGGTGTTGACTCACCCCAATCATGACTCCTTTCCCTTTGCTTTAGCCTTGGCCAAAGCTTCGTGACTTTCTCAACTAGATTGGGTGGAGAGAAGATTCGTCCACTTGGTAATCCGACTTTCTTCCGCAATGTCATGCATCGCAGCTCAAATCTTCCAATCTTCTTTTCATCGACTTTCCTCCTTCGAGGTCTCCACATTCAATTTCCGTCACGGTAGTACTCGCACCCATAATTCCACGGGATGGCCTTTTCGCTAGTGTAGGTACCGACCCCAAAGTGATAATCACGAGGTTTCTTAGTCGGCACGGGATTGTAACGGAATCCTTCTAGAAGTGACGGATAGTGACCACGTCAACCTCATCTTCATCATTCTTCATATCAAGTTCTTTCGGACGAATCAAGAGTCCCTTGAATCGACGTTGAATCTCGCCTCAACTTATCACAACCTTCAACTTGAATTAAGCATTGTTTACAACCATCATCACAACCGGAAATCTCCTTCAACAAGAATTGCTTCTTTATCCACCACAACGGGTGGTCGATCATTAACATCCATTATCGTGTTCAAACCTCCATCTTCGCAAATTGCATTAACAAGCTTCCACCATGAGGAGGTAAAGGGTGTGAATGACAGGGGTGGGAGGAGGTCCAAAGTTGATTGCCTCGTGTCAAGGTGTTCGAACCTTATATTTGAAGGCGATATTCTCAATAGAGTGCCCCGGCATTGAGTGGTAAAGGCAACGAGCATTTGCATTAAAATATTTTGGCAGGTTATCTGGGTCAATCTTCAAAGTGCGCAGCTCAATCATGTTCAAACTTTGCAAATGAGCAAAAACATCTGCATAAGACATTGGCAAGGGATCAAACTTCTTCACGGGTCTAGGTGGTGGTTGTCTTGGAACAACATCTTGTTTTGGAACACTAGCGGGAATAGTTACAGCAGCAACTTGGCGACTGAATTCTCGGCGCTTCTCCTTTCCTCTTCGCTCATACAGTGCGCTTGACTCGCCTTCTTTCTTTTTCTGGTAACCGCCAAAAGGCTTTTTGGCGCCACCAACTTGATTCTTGTCAGTACCAACATCTTGGATCTTTCCTAACTTGATCCCCATCTCAACTCTTTCTCCAAACATCACCATGTCAAAGTACCGGTCGGATCCAAGAGGCATACGGCCCATCTAGTGTGCCTGAACATTTCCACCATCTCGCTCCACCATAGGGGTTGAACTTTAGCACTACCTCGCGCCACCTTGCTGCACTCTTGAAGGATTCTTCTTCGGGCCAAGTTGTGCAACCGGGTTCTCGAGGCGCCATATCGTTGTTAAAGCCATAGTGTTGAACAAAAGCTAAAACCAACTCTCCAAGTTCGCACTGGAGCTATCAAGACCCATATACCAATCCAATGGTCCATCACCAAACTATCTTGGAAAAAGTGCATCAAGAGCTTCTCTTCCAGATAGGGACATCCTCCTAAAGTAGTACCTCAGTGAGTTTTAGGACAAGAGTTGCCCTTGTACTTGAAAGCTGATTTTAAATTTTGAGGAATCTTCACCCTTGAACCAAACCCAAGTTGGACATGTCGAACCCCAAAACATCCCGATTCTCAAAGGCTTGCATGCGCTCCCGAGCATCTTCAACTTCCGATCGCCGTCGGCTCTTCCACATTGGAAAACCAATCCTCAAAATTATCCTCCTCAACCCGGGAGGAATCGAATAGTCCTTCCTGGTGGAGGAATCCATCAGTGCTCGCTGGGCGCGTGGAGTAGGCGGAGGAGGAACCAAGCGTGATTCATTTGAGCAGCTTGATTCTCCCGTAAGATCCCAAGACGGTGTTGACCTCAAGCTAATTCCCGACAAAGCATTCCCATGAGGGGAGGAACAACGCGGCCTCCTCAGCTCCTCACAACCAGTTTTGAATTATCTCCATCAATTGCCCTATAGTATCCATTCTTGTCCCTGCAGCCATGTCTTCCATCTTCTCCATCAATTTCTTCAAGTTACTTGGGTAACGATGAACGATGAAACCGTAGTCTCGTCTGTGGAGAAGAAAACCAACGTAAGTAAGATGATGATCTCAATACCCTTATGTATGATATGCTATGGGAGTATGCATGCATGCCCATGATATGTTTTTGTACATTTTATTTTCAGGGACTCTTTGAAGACTCGTTAGTTAACAATAAACATTAGAGAAAAAACTGATTAAACTGCAATTCAACGAAATCTCATAGAAACTCAAAGTGTTAGTTGTGACTACAAGGTTGTTCAAGCTCAAATAGAGCAATAAGATTCGTACTGGAATTTAAATCATTACATTAATAATTAGATTCAAATATTCAAATAAGATAAGTGGCTAAAAACTAGAAATGTTGTCCACGACGAGGCTTCAAATCTCTAGTTTCCGCTTTGAACCTGTTCACCACCTCTTGACAGAGGAAGAGGAAGTCACTCACAGCAGGAGGTATCGGGTTGCCTTCGAGGTCTTCTAGGGCCGACCTGAGCCTCCAAGGTACGTCGATAATCAAACGGTTACACATGTCAACCATTTCACTGTACTTCCAATAGAAATGCCCATTCTGTTCTTCTAGAAAGGACACTAGTTCATCCTTTTCATCTAACAGACGATTCAGCTTTTGGATCTCATCAATCCAACCTTGGCATTGCTCTCTAAGGCCTTCGTAAGCATCCCTATTGCTATCTTTCTTCCTCGTAATGTTCACTCTTGAACCTTTTCACTAATTCAATTGCTTCCACGATGCGACTTCTTCTTTTGCGCTATCTCATTCTCTAGCATTTTATTGGTTCGTGCCAGAGAAGCTTCTAACTTTGAAATCTTTGCTTCGAGACGTGCTTTCAATGCTCTCTTTTCTTCAACGGCCTTTCCTTCATCTAGATAAGCCTGGCCCCTTTGTTGCTGAGCGGTCTTCAGTTGTCGACGGAGGTCCCTTGCCCCACTTGCAGCACTCCTCAAGTTTTCAGAACATCTCATCAGGAGCTCTTCATCCTTTTCATTATGTATTCTTCTCCCCTCCAATTCTTCTTTTACCTCCTTGAGGTTGGCTTCTAAGTTTTCTGCTCTGAGAAAAAAGCGAGAATTAGAGCTTTGTAGCTCCAATCTTTCCTCCTCCATCTTTCTCGATATTTCAAGCCTCATGTTCTCCTCATTGGCACATGAGTGATTACAGGTTCAGGATGATCAAAGGGTACCTCTACAAAGTAAGGCAACTTGATTTCTTGGACTCTCTCTATCACCCACTGGCGATAAGACCTTCCATCAATTCCGCCCTTTTTGATTAACTCTCGCTTTCCCTATGGATTTGACCCCAAGCTCTTGGATCTTCAATACTTCATTGCGGTCCTTTTACCAAGTTCGTACAATGAAACTTTCCAAGTGCTCGTGCCTTGGTTCATTCTCCATTGGATACCCCAATTGCCTTGTTGCAAGTCTTGGGTTATAATTGATGCAACCCATAGACCCAATCAAAGGAACATTAGAATATCCACCACGGAGTGATAACATCAACGAATCCCCAACCCGAGAATGCCACATCACACCATCGGCTGTTAGTGAAGCCAATTTTGAGACCAAGATAAGTTTCTCGTGATCTTTCCCACGGTCCACTGAGGGATATGAGATGTCAACCATAAGTACAAGAAGGAGAACAACACGTAACCACCCCTCGCTTCTTCAGATTTCTCTCATGGAGATGGTAAAGAACATCAGCCAACAATGCAGGAACAGGGTTCTTTGACATGAATATACCAATAGCAGACGGGCTCAAGTAACCAATTTCATTAGTTGGGAATAAAACCACCCCAAAGATGAGCAAAGCAAGAATGGAGCTGAAAGTCGGCCAATCGTCTTGAACACTCAAACTTAACAACTTATCTTCCTAATTTTGCCTCAGAATACCTTTGTCTGTAATCCAAGGTGCCACCTCCCTTACCGGAAGAAACAAAGCAGCAGCTACCTTAGCCTTATCGAGGTCTTCCCCTATGTTGAGGAAAGGAGTCTCTCGAACTCTTCAATTGTAGGAACAAGCTGAAAGTCTTGGAATGTGAAGCATCGAAGAGGAGGATCATAGTACTTTGCCAGAGCAATCAAAGCTTCCATGTCCACATTGGTAGTCAAAAGATCTAGGATGTTCCCAAATCTTTTCCCAAAATAAGCTCTCACCGACAGCGGAATTCTTTCACTTTGAGTTATCGCCTTCCCAACTTCGCCTTTGAATTTGAGACATGGAACCATCTTCACAGTTGATTCATTCTTCCTTTCTCGCCATCGCACCAACAAAATCTATAAGGTTCCCCAAAATAAAAGTTATATGCTAAATGGTTTTGTGCAAATGTATGCAATGCATGTTGCAAATTAAATAGAACGGTTCATAGGATCGGCCGGCCATGGTTTCGACGCCTCACCCAACAATTCCCTGTAAGGCTAATCCTATGTTTTTGGCTAAATGTTCTTGGGGTCTCAGTCCCTTTACAAACACTATCATCGCGAGAGGCCTACATGGCGATAGTATTTGCAAAAGTATACCCCAAGAGACGGTTTAACGGATGCTCAAATCCAAAATTTGAGCGCTTGGTCTCTGTTAGACAATATGAACAAACTTAGAGTTATAGGTCATTTGTCCAAAGATTGATGTCCCAGCTATCGCTGGCCAACAACCTTAAAACAACCAACTCTAAGCCGAGTCTTCGCCGGCCAACAAGACAATGGAGTCGTGGACCTAGGCTACGCAACCCCTCTATTCCTAAAAAGGTGACCTAGAAGCCTGGGTAGTGAGCTTATCTATGCATCAATGCCCATGAATTCTCATCACAATAATATATCAACAAAATAATATACATAAAGAGAATAATAAGCAAATAAACAATAGATAAGCATAAAGAAGAAAGCGATAAACAAACACACAAACATGCGAAGAACTAAACTAGGGTTGACTCGCTTAGTCAAAAAAAGTTTTAAATTTTTTCCCCAGTGAAGTCGCCAACTGAAGCAACTCGATTTTCAAAAATCATTTAAATGAATTTTCAAAACAATGAAATCGCCACCTAATTTTATTTGTTCTAGAAAGAATGGGAAAATATAGATAAAACCCACAAAATCGGATAAGGCGGTCTACAAGACCAAAAGGATGGATTCGAGTCGGTTACGCAAGGGAAGGTATTAGCACCTCTTACGCCCATCGTACTCGATGGGACCCATTTAGTTCATGCATGTTTGTGTGTGTAATCGCTATTTCTAATTCATGAATAAATAAAAGAAAAAGGGGTTGTTTATTATTTATTTTGAGTTTGACACGGTTTCAAACCGTGCCTACGTATTCCTCGCAATGGGAAAGTCAAAACTCCGTAGTTCTTGTTGAAAATGTCTTGGATTGTTTGTATTGATTTTAGAAGAAAATGTTTTGATTTTGATAATCGCATATGAGCGAAAAAAGGATTTGAATGGGTTGAATTGATTTTAATGGTAGATGACAAGTACCAAAACGCTTGGATATCCTCTAACGATTCGATACTCGAGATTGGTGATTGAGGTCAACCGATCTTCTCTCATCCAAAATCTTTATTATGAAAGGAGTGAGGTGAAACAAATTTCACTTTTATTAATGTTATGGAATAAAGTATTCAAGTCATCGGGTTACCTCTAATGGCCCAAATATTTTACATTTTAATTAAATCGCTTAACCTCTAACAATTTAATTAAGTACCATATACACTATGTTTTTTTTGTTTTTTTGTAGAAAAATTGATTTTTGAAAACAAATTCAATTAATTAATTTAATATGAAAGTGTTTTAAATGTTCAATGTATGGAATAAAGTATTCAAGTCATTGTTACCTCTAATGGCCCAAATATTTTACATTTTAATTAAATCGTAGCTAACCTCTAACAATTTAATTAAGTACCATAACACTATTTTTTATTTGAAAGTGTATTGAAAATTGCGGCGTTGGACGTAGAGAAATGATATTTCGGGTTATGATTAACCAAGTATATGGACTTGATTAACCTCGTGAGGATAGGTGCTCCCATCCCCAACCATGAGACCCGGTGCATGGTGATTGGTATATGGACCAATTATTTTTCGTTATGATTAATCAAGGCAACGAGGGCCCTAATTAACCTCGTGAGGATGGCCATGCCCATCCCCAACCATGAGACCCTTAGAGAATTTGGTGGGTAACCAAAATGAGAGAGAGCGAGGCGTTGTTGTTTTTATATTAATGTGAGAGTGGAGTGTACAATCGTAATAAACATGCAAGCGGATAATGTAATAGCGGATAATAAAAGAAAATAAATTAACACACAAGACAAATCGGAATTTAAATAATTATTAGTATAGATATTTTTCACTTGATGAAAAATCAACTAACAATTTAATTGATAATTCAACAAATAAAAACTATCATACGCCAAACATTATTTAATACATCATTATATATAAAACTTGCATAATAATTGAATTTAAAGAGAAAGTTTAGGAATGGGCCTGATTGGAGCTTTAAACTGGAGGGTGTAGATAGCAAACTGAGCCCAAGCCCAAAACAATGCTGCTGGATCCTGTGTAGCAGCTCCCATGAAGCATGCTGTGGTCCACCATTCGAGCGTTGATCCGACCTGGCGATCTCGATGGCTTATGGCAGAGGGTGCAACATAGATACAATACACATACACACACCAGATTTCAAAATAAACCACACAGGTGGTGACAAGTGTCACCACCTAAACTAACCAACAAAATCAAGCATTCTAACATCTTCCTAAACTCATTTATACTATAAAAAATAAAAAAACAATACTAACTCTAAAATAAATAAAAAATACTAATATAAAATGAAAACAAAAAGGTCAGTTTATTTTTATTATATTATTATTATATATACTTTTTTAGAACTAAAAAAAAACTAAATTAGTTTTATTATAATGTTTATTGTAACATAGATAAAGCAAAACCTATCAATAACTAAACTGAAATTATCTTATAAAACAAAATAAAAATCTACATAAATTAGTTTATAAACCAAAAGACGATTTACTAACCTTTTATAAAATAAATATTATATATATAAAAAGGAATTAGAACTAAATTTAAAAAGCTAATTACTAAAACACTCGATTATATATATTTAAAACAAACAAAACAAAGATTAAGTTGGTTAGAGGTCTTAAACTGAAAAGAAAAAGAATATCCTCATTCTTCGTTTCGTATCCCTCAAACGCATGCAACCTCCCTCATCGCCTCACTGCTCTCATCGTCTCTCTCGCGATTTCGAATCCTCACCGTGACTCTCGATCTTCCCTTCTGTTTTTCTCATCTCGCCGTCCCTGTCTCACCGGGAATCGCTCATCTCTCTCTCGCGATATGAGCCGCTCGCCGATCTCACGGTTCCTCACCGTCATTGCCTCTGCCGCCACGAATCTCTCTCACTCGGTTGGTTTCGCTGTGTGCATGTTGTAATTTCAAAAACCGATGGTGCGTTGTGTATTATGTGCTTTGAAAACGGAAAGAGGGAAAGGATGACGCCCTAAATTTCTAAACGGTGATGATGGTATCAACGATGCAGAAACGTAAACAGAGGTGAGGAAGGGAGAAGGATGGCGACACAGTGTTCGCAACCTCCTCCTTCCTCTCGCGAATCGGTACTACCTTCAATCTTTGCTTTCTCGCTATTTTTCAATTTCAAGGGTTTCTCTCGAAAATGATGAATTCTGTTGTTCTGGATATTGCTCTGGGTTTTTCGTTTGGATGTTGTTTTTGGGATTAGGGTTTTTGCTTGACAGTACTTAGTATGCGGCTAGGGTTTTTTTTTGCTTGTGAACAGTTGCCTCCTCCTTGTGTTATAATCTTGAATGCCTTTATACCGCCGCTGTTTAGGGTTTTTGATCCGATTTTGAAAACAAGGCCTTCCCAATGCTTGATGGGCTTGTATCCTTTTGTTGTCATTGATAATTTTGATTCTTCCGGCTATTTTGATGTATCAAGATCGCCATATTCTGATTGTGTTAGGCTGTGTATTGTTTATGGTAAAATTTGCTTTTTCGTGCCTACCTTGCTCGTATAAAATTTTGTATCGTCATGCCCAAACTGCTTTATACTGCTTTTCCTCATCTCCTTTCTACACCTCCTATTGTGAACCAAGGGCTAACACTCTTGAGGATTTGCAATAGCGAGTTTATGGCCGATGATTCGCTATGAGGTCGGTTGGTTACGATCGAAACCCTTGCAACCTGATTCCGGAAAGAAGACCCTAATGATGATTTGAAAACAATGCATTATCTTATATCTTGTTTATGTTCATGTTTGAATTCTTTGATCATTTGCTAATTATTTCCTTGTTTGTTTCATGAACATGAGCAATGGTGCAAGCTTGGAGGAACGGCAAAGGAATGCTTTGGACAAGAAGGCCGGGTTTGAAGATAGAGCAAGGATGTAGAAAGGAAAACAACAAAACTTCCATTAGAATACAATAGATAGAAGAAGAAATTTGCTTGTATTTTTACATTTGTATTCTTGAAGAATTTGTATCAAAAATTTGAACCTTGTAATCATCACGAATATCCAAATTGACATTGTAACTTTGATGATCCATGTAGAAATTGTACAAACCACAGTTAAACGAATGTTGAATTTGGAAGTTTGATTTCACTTAGAACGGGCATTCTTCGAATGTCCTTTTGTATTCGAACAAGATTTTTGACACTTGAATGACAAAAGAAGTTGAATATTGAATGAAACTTGTTTGGCTTTTGGATTAGAACTTGTATTCAAGATTTGATAAGTTGTAAAACCATGTACTCATTCTTGTACTCTTGTAAAACCTTAGAGTAATTCAACGTTTTGAAATTTCATGAATGCAAAGTTTGAAGATTATGTACCAATTTGAGTTCTAGTTTGAATTCTTGAATACTACTATCGTGATCTCAATGTTGTAGCACTGTATGAAAATTAAAATTGCACGAAAGTTGAAGATTCGTGATGAACCAAGCATTCCAACATTTTGTTATGAACCCGAATTAACTCGGTTAAGACATATCATGTTGAAGTGTTGATTAGAGATATGCATTCAATTCCAATTCCAATCCCAATTCAATCCATAACCCCAATCCACAACCTTGAACCAAGTGAGTGATAACATGATTGCTGCACTTTAGATTCTTGAGAAAAATTGCCATGTATGATCTTGATTCATGTTCTAAGAAAAGAATGAGGTCTTAAGAGAACTATGAGTGGAATTTGAATATGTATTCAATTTTCTAAATCCTCTTTCGAACTCAATAATGCACATTATAAAAGCTTTGAACTTGTGATCAAAAAAAAAACCTCGAAATCCAAGTTATCTTGTAATTACATTAATCCCATTTGAATTTCCCGGCCACAAAGTTTCCATTTTTATCCATTCTCGTAGAAAATCGGAGTCTTTTGCTTCTTGAGACAAGAATTGAAACCTAAGTTTCAAAATGAAATTTTGATCAAAAACCCTCACCAACTTGTCGCTTTCATGATTCTTTTAAGAATGGAGCAATAGATTCCACTTGAAATTAATGGAATTATCACCGCGTTTCCAAATTGAACCATTCAGTAGTGGAGTAAGATTCGGAACCAAACGAACTCCAAAAGGAAGCTTCTAGTTTTTTCATAGAATGCCCCGAATCTTGTGAGCGATGAACGCGACAGGAAAAGATCTCAACACGCGCAGTTTGACGCTCAGAAATCTTGTAAACAAGTCCTCTGGATGAATATCTTCACATACACCCACTATTGCCAAGAGCGAACAAAGTCGACGAGCAAGCCAAATGCACTAGAACTTGAATCGTTGACCAACAATCGGACAAACATAAACCACCCTTTTACATCCTGAACCATGAACTCGAAACAACAACAAAACCCAAACTCGTGGTGAATTGATCTCCGAATCGGAGATAATGGCATTCAAAATGACCGCATCGTAGCTCCATCAAGAATGCACTATTCAATTCAACAATCGAACACCAAGCCCCGAAAACCGATAGATATGAACGGATAAGATTTAATTTTAAACCTCATCGTTCTCCAACATCCTAGATTGGTTGAAAGCAACACAACCTTTCTGTTCAACAGAGAATCTTTGGGAATCAACTCCAATCCGTAATCCTAGAACCAAGGTATGAATACATGTGAGTGTCATGATGAATGCGGCCTAAACCGATAAGATCAAGATAGAGGGCAAATTTTGGGGTGCAACAAGACGCTCTACTTCCAGGATGAATGGCTCATGGAGAAAGATGAGAAGATTCGCCAGAAGGATGACGCCATCCAGAAATACGTCAAAGAAAGGAAAAGAAAGCTTGAGGAAATGACAATCAGCAAGCCCATTCCCAACGAGTGGAAAAGAGTCATTAGCAAGCTAAAAGTCGAGAAAGCCAAACTAAAAGCTCACTATGGAAGGAAACTCGTCGTCGATCAAGTTTTGATCGCCATCCCACGAAGATGTTTAATTAGTTTAATTTAGTTTGTTAATTTTATCATTTATTGTATCATTTGTGTGAGCAATGCTCCAACAAAAACAATTGTTGTAATCTTCCTTCATTAATCAATAAAATTCGTGTTTTCCATCCAAATATTTGCCGTAAATATCTCGCTTAGCATAAATTTTTGAAATTTTCTTTTCTTTACAATCATATTCATGCATCATACTTTGCATTTAAGTCTACCATCTAGAGTCTAATCATTCACGCTTTGAACCGCCACTTTTCCGATAGAAAATTGTCAAGTCGTCGTTGCCTTAGAGTCTCGATCGCCCTCGCACCAACTCGAACGCACGATACCAGAGCAAAAGAAGAAAAGTAATGGAGAATTTTGAGCAAGAAAATGTTGAACTCAGAGTACAGTAACTACGCTACAAGAAGAAGTGGAAAGACTCACATCTTTGGTCAACTCGCACACAACAAGAAAGTCAACAAGCAAAGATCGAGCCATAACCAAATAGCAACTTCAGAGGATACTACTACTCTAGTTTCACTGTCAGCCAAGAGTTCACCTTTCAAGATGCCGTAGGGCTATCCATGGGAATGCCTTTAACTCGGCATTGAGTTCGCCAACCGACTTCTCAAACAACCTCGCTTGAAATACCTACTTTGCAAAGAAAACGCTACGCTCACTCCACAACGTGGAATAACTTTTCCACAGTAACAATGTCGGTTTCTCAACCGATCATGTTGAACTCATTAGAGCACACTACCACCGACGAAGAAGTTCATCACACTCCAGAAATAGCACGAACGCCGTGGTTCAATGGAAAATCTCCAGAACAACTTCTCAAAATGCAGCTTGAGATAAAAACGATTCAAGGGAAAGAATTGTTTGGGAAAAGCGCCAGATCTCGCTAGTCCTCGTAAAATACTGAAATTCAAAACCTGATTTTGAAAAGTACAAAGGGAATTCTTGTCCTCGTAGTCATCTTACAATGTATGCTAGGAAAATGTCTACGTACAATGAGGATCATCAGCTGTTAATTCATTACTTCCAGGATAGTCTCACCGGTGCCGCACTAAAGTGGTACATGGGTTTAGACAAGACGAATATCCAATCCTTCAACGACTTAGGTAAAGCCTTCGTCCAAAGAATACAAATTCAACTTGATATGGCTCTCGATAGGATCAACTCCGCTCCATGTCTCAAAAGGAAAGAGAGACATTCAAGGAATATGCGCAACGATGGAGGGAAATTGCTGCCCAAGTCAACCCGCCCTTGGAAGAGAAAGAGATGACTAAGGTATTCTTGAATACTCTAAACTCATTCTACTATGAGCGAATGATCGCTAGCGCTCCCGGTGACTTCAACGAAATGGTAAGCATGGGAATGCGACTAGAAGAAGGGGTTCGGACAGGACGTCTAACCAAGGAAGTAGGATCTTCTAGTAATACCAAGAAAATTGGAACCGCTTCCCAAGGAAAAAGAACATGACGTAGGAATGGTATCCCGAGGAAACCACGCAAGAATGTCATTCAACAACGATGTAGCCGCCATAGCGCCCACCGTCAACACAACTCCGTGAATTGCTCCGCACTTCAACAAAATCAACAAACTCAACAATGCCTCGCCAATGTGCTCATAGCCACAACCAAAACAGACGCCTCGGTCACTCAACACCCAATTCCCATGACGCATACGTAACTTTACCCCTACCGATAGAAAGGAATCTAATACGCATAAGGTTACCACCCCGGCCCCTCGAAAACTACCATGGTGGTACAAAGTCGACATGTATTGCCCTTTTCACCAAGGCACCAGTGCCATGACCTTGAGCATTGCATAGCATTCAAGGCGTATACAAAGATTAGTGAAGGCTAATCTTCTTCCTTCGTAAACACAAGTCCGAATGTGCAAGCCAATCCACTCCCACCCATAGTGGACACTCTGAATCTAATGCTAAGGAATACAGACAGTACCTTGTCAGATGTAAACTTAGTCAAAGGAAACTTGGTGCATCTTCATGAAGCATACAAGCACCATGAGCACCTTCACTAAGCATGATTATGCAGCTTGCTATATCTGCTCCAAGAATATCCATGGATGTCCCACCATAAGAGCAGATATTCAAGATTTGTTAGACATTGGTAATTTACAAATTTACGTAAACCGAGATGACCATGACGTAAATACAATAGGGCATTTTCCGCATGAGCTTTTAGTCTCGTATATCAACTCGAAAATCCCAAGTAAACGCTGGATCCCTTGTTTCAACATACCCGAGCATGTGGAGATCGCATGCTGGTTCCAACATTCCAACATCTCCTTTGGTAATTTTCCCACCGGTCCTATTCCGCATAGCCTACTACTAGAGCAATTCTTACCAAGATAATGCAACCTTGATAGAGGATGGAAAGAGAAACCCATGCCTACACTTCCACTAATGTCAATATAATGTAAATCGGACGAGTAACGCCAAGTGGACGAGTACACGCCCATTGCCACCAAAATCGCCTTCACCGTTGTTAAACAAAACCAAGTTAACATATCCTCCGAGAACTCGCAACGATTCCCATTGTTAACCCTGTACAAACATTGGTTCTACCGATGGAACCAACATCAACTCGACTTTGACGAGATATCAAACTAATCAAGAAGAGCTTAATATCGAGTCGTAGACCAATTGATGCACTTCTTCAAAAATTTCAATGTTTTACTCCTTAACTCAAGCTCACCGAGAAGCTTTGATGAGAGTACTAGACTAGGCTTATGTGGATCACGATGTGACTACTGCATCAATTTGAGGATCGCTCCAACATAACACCGCAATAACCGAGTTTTAGTGACGAAGAACTTCCTAAGAAGGAAAGATCACAACTTGGCCTTGCACATCTCGATGATTTGCCACGATTCCCTATCCAATGTATTGTGGATACAGTTCGCCTTTAAACGTAATGCCAAAACGACGCCGCCGCTTAGCTTACAAAGGAACGCCAATGAAGTTCAACGACATCATAGTAAGAGCTGATGGATCGAGAAAGTCGCTTATTGGGAAGTTGATCTCCCAATGACAATTGGCCCTCACACTTTCAAAATTACGCCCAAGTCATGGACGTATCAACCGCGATAGTTGCTTGCTAGGAAGACCTTGGATCCACGATGTGCAGAACTTCTACCTCCATCGAAATTAAAATTCACAAGAAATGGAAAGTTGGTGACCATCGTGAACAAGCTTTACTTGTAAGTCATCTATCCAGCTCCTTCATCATCGCTAATGACATTGAAGCCCGATCTCCCGTAAAATCCTAGAAGATGAAATCTAAAAATAGATCATCTATCTCTTCAGATAAAGAAGCGCACAAATGGTGAAAGATGGCAATACTCGAGGATGGGGACAAGTTATCAAACCCCACAAGAATGAAACGAAGTTGACTCGTTCACACCCGATTCTACAAAAACAAGAGAAAGATGAAGCACTTCCCGATCAAGGAAGTATTTCATAGTGGAGGTTTCTTAAACCCCTGCTCAAGAGGTTAATGTTGTAACCATTGAAGAGGATGAAGATGATCCATCCGAATCAAGAATGGAGCACTTATTTGAATAGCCCGAATATGTGTCTCAAGAGGAATCATATGCACCGATCGATCAATTCAAAGACATGTCCTCAAAGAACATGAAAATCCACCACCCTCGCTAAGATTTGGGATACCTTGGGAGAACCAAGTGGCAATACGACTACATGGTGAAATACTCGCCGTAAAGCTCAAAATCCGGATTGAAGATATCCAACCCACAGGATGGGTGATGACTTTGACTACCCTAGTCAATCGTAAGAGGAATACTGCCTTCTCAAACTAATCAATGATCGAGGTCCCAAATGAAGATCTCTGCTTCAACACGCCTGTGGATTTCACCAAGCCGCATCCTCGTTACCACTACATCAACATGATCATCAAGATCAAGAGTATGATTCAGATACGATGTGGAAAGTGTCACGACAACGAGTCTCTTCATTCAAGACCGGAAGGAGCATCCCCAAGATTCAACACAAAGATCAACAGAAGTACAAAGGCTATCTCTCATACTTCCCGATCTGTTAATCAAGAAGATCGCTTTTAGCAAAGACCAAAGGCAAAGGCCATTATCCGTAGTCTTCAAAGCCGCCAAAGAATCAAAGTTTACTCGAGGGTTAAACCAAGCGGAAAATTACCCGAGTACCTCGACTTCCAAGGAGTTCGCCACTATTGGAAACCGCAAGTTAGGACCAATGTTCATAGCTCTAAGTAGTTTATCTTTGCTTTTTGTTTTGAACTCTCGCTTCGCCCAAAGCGAAAAGATGTTTTATAGGGTTTAGCTTTTAAATAATTTCTCTTTGTCTTGCCCAAGACAAATGAGTTTGTATTTTAGGGCCCTGTTCATATTGTGAAACATAAATAAAATGCGTTGTTTTGTTTCCACTCTCTGTGTTTATTTTCATTTTTACCCTTTTCTGGAAATGATAATCCTAAAAAACACAGTAAAAAAAATCATAATGAAAAAATTAATCTGCATACATTAACTTTCAAAAAAAAAAAAAAAAACTTTTTTTTAATCAAACAATAATCAAAAATGCAGATTAAACAAATGGACAAATCCATTGAAAAGAACTCCACGCCTCTCAACTTTGAAATCCCTCAAGTCGTCAAGAAGAAGTTGAAGAAGAGATCCTGATGAAATTTCTAGACTGCTAAAGCACGAGGAAAGGATCATTCACCACAAAGAACCTCTAGAAGCAATCAACTGGGTTCCGAGGAAGACGCAAAAGAAGTAAATATCGGAGCTTCACTCAACAAAGCAGTGTCAAAGGCAAACCGATAAGTCTTCTCAAAGAATACGTTGATGTGTTTGCTTGGTCCTACCAGACATGCCGGTTTGATACCAGATAGTAGAGCATCACTTGCCGTTAAAACCGTAATGTCCGCCAGCTACAAAATCGAGGAGAGTTCATCCCGAAATGGTCGAGAAAATTAAAAGGAAGTCCAAAAACCGACCGGTTTCCTTGTCACTCGAGTATCCTCAATGGCTAGCCAACATAGTACCGTGATCCAAGAAAGATGGAAAGGTCGAATGTGTGTTGACTACCGAGATCCGAACAAAGCTAGTCCAAAAGACGATTTCCGCTCCGCATATCGACATGCTAGTGGATAGTATCGCCAAATTCAACGCCTTTTCCTTCATGGACGGTTTCTCTAGTTATAATCGATCGTAATGGCTCCCAAGACATGGAGAAGACGCTCTTCATCACGCCACGGGCACTTTTTGCTACAAGGTAATGTCATTTGATTAAAGAATGCAAAGAACTTACTGAGGGCAATGACTACTCTCTTTCATGATATGATGCACAAAGAGATCGAGGTCTACGTGGACTATATGATAGCAAAGTCCGAATCAAGAGGAACATATAGACTATCTCTTAAAGTTGTTTCAACGACTAAGGAAGTTTCATCCACTCGAATCTTAACAAGTGTACCTTGGGGTAAGATCGAAAACTCCTAGGTTTCATCGTCACCAAAAGGAATTGAAGAATTCCCGACAAAGTCAAGGCTATTCAGAAATGCCTACGCCACGCATAAAAGCAAGTAAGAGGATTTCTTGACGATTGAATTATATCTCCGCATTTATCTCTCGATGATCGCTACATGTGGGCCGATATTCAAACTTCAAGAAAGATCAAAAGGTAGTGTGGATGTAAGATTGCCAAAGAGCATTCGACAAGATCAAAGAATACCGCCGTAACCACCAATACCGATCCCTCCAAAGGGAAGGAAGACCATTGATCATATACCCACCGCATTAGAAGAGTCCATGGCTGCGATTTGGACAACAAGACAAACCAAGAAGGAGCATGCCATCTACTACCCGAGTAAGAAATTCACGATCGTGAAACTCGTATCCATGCTCGAGAAAACATGTCGCGCTTTGGTATGGGCTTCAAAACGCTTCGCCAAGACATGATCAATCACACGACTTGGTTAATATCCAAAATGGATCCTATCAAGTACGATTTGAGAAGCCCGCTTAACCGGAGAATCGCCGATGGCAAATGCTATTATCTAAATATGACATCCAATACCGCTACCGTAAAGCTGTTAAAGGAAGCATTCTCACGATCACTTCGCTTATCACCGCTCAACGAATACCAATCTCTCAAGTTTGATTTCAGACGAGGATGTTATGTACTTGAAGATGAAAGATTGTGACAAACGCCACACGGAGAAGGACCGATCCGTAATCCGATGGGGCCTAGTCTTCGATGGAGTCAGAATGTTTTTGGCAATGGAATTGGGCGCCATCATTACTCCCGAGGGTTCTCATATCCGCTTTTCCGCCAGATTGCTATTTGATTGCACCAACAACATAGCGTAATATGAAGCATGCATCATGGGTATCAAGAAGCTATCGACTGAGGATCAAGATCCAAGATATATATGGAGACTCAAATTTGTGATCAATCAAATTAAAGACAAGTATGAAACTCATCATCTTGGTCTAATTCCTTACAGTAGATTATGCGAGACGATTGTTGACTTTCTTCAACAAAGTTGAACCGCATCATATCCCTCGAGATCAAAATCGATGGCGACGCCTTGGCTACTCTATCTTCCTATTCAAAGTCAACGATTGGAATGATATGCCTAGAATTCGATCGACGCCTTGAAAGACCGCATATGTATTTGCAAAAGCTCGACGATAAGTGGTTTCACGACATCAAACGCTTCCTTCAAACACGAGAGTACCCACTGGCATCGTACAAGGATAAGAAAACTCTAAGGAGGCTTTCCAGAATTTCTTCCTCAATGAAGATGTTCTATACAAAAGAAATTTCGACATGGTTCTCGCCAGCGCCGACGCAAGCGCATACGATCATCCATGAAGTACATGAAGGGTCCTTCGAACCCATTCGAATGGGCATGCAATGTCCGTAAAGATCTTAAGAGCGTGATACTATTGGATAACGATGGAATCGATTGTCGCAAACACGCTAAAAGATGTCACAAGTGCCGATCTACGCAGATAAGATCCATGTGCCCGACTTACTCAACGCTCTCTCCTCTCCGTGGCCGCTCTCCATGTGGGCATTGACATGATTGAAAGATTGAACCAAAAGCGCCCAACGGACATCGCTTCATTCTGGTGGCTATTGATTACTTCACCAAATGGGTCAAGCAAGATTCACGCCAACGCCACAAGACAAGTGGTTGTGAGGTTCATCAAGAACAACCTCATTTGCCGATATGGAATTCCAAGTAAGATCATTATCGACAATGGATCTAACTTGAACAACAAAATGATGAAAGAACTGCGTGAGGAATTCAAGATTGAGCATCATAACTCGCCTCCTTACCGCCAAAGATGAACACCGCTGAAGCCGCCAACAAGAACATCAAAAGATCGTCGTAAAATGGTCATCACTTACAAAGACCGGCACGAATGTCGCCATTTGCTCGCATGGGTATCGACTCAAGACGCACTTCAACAGGGCAACTCCTTTTTCTAGTATAAGGCATGGAAGGCCCCGTAGAAGTTGAGATCCCGCCAATGAGAGTTCTCATGGAAACTAAGCTATCTCGAGGTCGAATGGTGTCAAAGCGATACGACCAATTGAACTTAATTGAAGAAAAGCGCTGACCGCCTGCGGTCACGGACAACTTTATCAAAGAAGAATGAAGAAAGCTGACAAAAGGTCCGACCGTGAATTCCGAGAAGGCGACTGCTTAAAAAGATTCTGCCTTTTCAAACAGATTCTAGGGCAAATGGACTCCTAATTACGAAGGCCCATACATCGTCAAAAGAAGTTTCTCCCGGTGCTATGACTCTCACAACCATGGACGGCGATGAACTCCCGTGATCCCGAATGATGCGATACTAAAAATACTTTGTCTAAAAAAAAAAGAACAAAGTAAGTCGAAACCCGAAAAGGGCGGCTTAGGCAAAATGAGCTCTCGGTGGATTGAAAACCAAAGGCGATCCAGAAAAATTAGAGACAATAAATGAATTATCCCGATAGATCGAAAAACCGAAAAGGCGATCTAGGCAAAAACAAGGATACAAAACGACAAAGTAATCGCTACCAGATTTTGTCCACATGAAGAATCTTCCATCAACGGATCTTCAATCAACTCTTCAAGCAACAAGCACTTGAATTCAAAGTTGTTAGGATGAGTGGTTATTTGCTTTCAATGTAGCCTTTTCCTAATAAATTATCATTTCCAACTTTTGTAAATAGTTCATGGAATCACGCCTTCGATTACCATTCTATTCAATAAATTTGAGCCTCAGGCTTTTGTTTGCAATTCCTACTTTATTCGCTTTTGCAAAATAACGCTTTTATTGTGAAAATCACTTTTGAAACTAAAATGTTTTAAATGAATTTTACTTCAAAATTTTGAAACAAAAGCAAAATTCTCCTTTGAAACTATAAACACGAAATAACTTCAACTGCTTTCTCCAAGAGTGTTTCGATCCCTTGAGTCGCCAATCACATGCAGTTTTCTCCTCATCGTAAATCATCAAAGGACGGTATTCTTATCCAAAAAGAATCCCCACCAAGTTGCCAATGAAATACCTTTCTGAAAGTGTAAACCATGCAACTCAAATTCTTCATTAGTGAATATCGCACCATTGTCGCAATTTTCACCAAGTATTTGTTCGAATCGTGACGCAATTCTTTTCTCAAATATCCCTTTAAGTGTTTTGTCAAGTATTGTTAGCATGCATATAACATTCATGACATTCATACATAATAGCATCATTCATTGCATTTTTGCATCTCTCAAAATGTTTGTTTCCAAATCATCGTTATATATATACTCATACGAGTATATCATATCCCCAAGAGAATATCTCCAAATGTAAAAGATACTTTTTCTCTGTTTCCCCAACGGAGTATTCCCAAACAAAGGATATGTCTTCCTTTTTCCCGCAAAGTCCCCAAACAGAAATGCATTTTCTTCTCTATCATATTCGCCACCGAGATTATCCTCGTTGGGAACAATGTCTTGATTAACTTCTTTCTCTCCAGCCATTCCCGATAGAACATCGCTCGTTATTCACAAAGTCAATACGCAACAACTCATTTTCAAGATTTACCTTGTTATAGTTATCACTTTGTCGATAATTGGTAACATCTTCAAATTCATTACCATACTATATCATAGGTTGATAATTGGTAATATCATTTCCATTTACCTTAAACATTGTCACAAAGTCGATGTATGTAATCTTTTGTTTCCAAAACGAAATGTATATTCACATTCTTCGTGAATCATTCTTTCCCAAATAAACATATTGTTTGTTTCCCAACAGATAGGATTCTCTTTTCTCAAAATGATCGAGTCATCCTCATAAAATTTTTCCCTATCATGTCATTTCTTTGACATCCTTTGGGTAAAACTTTTTAATCATTTTGCATCATCCGCATCTTTTGGTATCTTAGGTCCAAATTTTACAGATTTCGATATTTAAGTCTCTTTACACCTATCAAAACGAAGATATTCATCTTCATCTTTCGTGTTAAAGAAACTTAAATAGGGCATCTGTTATACCCCAAATTTTGACCTAATATACCACCTTACATTCGCATTGTTGCACAACCAATTCGCATAACATTAATCTGTATAGCATTCATGTGTCAAAATTAGGGTTTCATCGATTTTCATCCGATTCAAGGGCTAACCAATTAGGGTTTGAGATTTTCTCACCCATTTGATCTATCTTGATCAAATCATCACCTTCAACTCGATATCCATTTTTCTCATAGATCAATCAAGGATCGACCAATTAGGGTTTTTCGAGCATGGGCATTCTCTCGATTTTTGAGTAGTAATTGACTTTTTGGATAGAGATTGGTCATTATATCTTAGATATAACATCTTGACCTAATTTCTCGGATTCAAACATCACAGAGGTTCATAATTCATCACCAATTTCGTAAACGCTCGATGAAATTTCATCTCAAGACAAAAAGTCAAACTTTGACTTTTGGTCAAAATTTTCAAAACAAAACTTTTTCAATCATCAAAATACTTCAAATGATCCATCATGATCATAAAAAATCAAAGAATTTGGAAAAGTCAACAAAAAGTCAAAATTTCTATAACTTAGAAAAATTTCTAAGTGTTGAAATTTCACATTTTTTCCAAACTTCATGGCAATTTTTCACCTAGTTCCAATTGGAATTTGAAAAAACTCAAAACATGAAAGTTGTAGCTTGTGGAAAGATCTTTCCAAAATGTCCAAGAACTCTCAAATCCATGGAGTCTAGCTATACTTTTGAAATTGAAACATAAGGCTCCATGACATTTGATTTTCAAAGATCAAAACATCAAATTATAGGTCATTTTGCATTTTTCTTGTTCTAGAAGCATGCCACCTTGCCAATTGAGGATTAGAACTGATAAATATCAGCTTGGAAGTAATGATTAAGGATAGGATCAAATTGAGGATTGTAACACATGGTAAAAAAAAGGAAGTTTTTCCTTTACAAATGACAATCTTGCCCTTTAAGTCATCTTTGAATCACCAAATGCCATGGACACTTGCCTAACATTGCAGTCCTAATTTGCCTATAAAAGCATCACAAATCCAAGAGAAATGGACACCAAAGCATTGCAAGAATCATGCTTTCTTTTCTTTTCTTCAAAATCAAGAAACATGATGAACTTTTGAAAAACTTGCAATTTATAAAATCGTGAAAATCATGAAGTTCTTGGTGTCTAACATGTTCTAATACTAACATGTAGTTGAGTTGAAACTTAAAATCAACATAAAATCAAGCCAAAATCAGTTTGCACTTTCCATGTTCATAAACTTGCAAACCGCCCAAGCAATCGAATTTGAGTTGAGCTTAATCAAACTGTGACCTAATCATTCAAACAAAGATCACCATACATCATATGAGTGATCCAAAGCATTAACATCTAATCAGAACACGATTTACATCGAAATCGAGCTGCCATTTTGAACTGCAGGTGGACTTGCTGATTGATTGGGAAGGATTCAAGCAAGCTAATCACTCACAAAGCTTCCACATACATGGTGCTCAAATGATCGAGAAACAACAACCGGAAACACTTAAACCCAGAAATTGATCTCAGCTTCAACAGGTATGTGACTGAACTTCAAACTCCATGATTTTGTGCATCAATTGAAAAAAGCTCTTGGCCAATTGTTTTCTGCACCTCTAACGATCCTTAGCCCTCAAAAAAATCCAAGAATCATCAAACCTTCATCATTTAATTTGAGTTTTTCAGATTAGGGTTCATAAGTGTTCTTCGAAACCAAAAACGTTCTGGGCTTAATGTAAATGAAATTAACAATCACCTTTGTGTTCGTGATGAAAACCGATCAAGATTGATGTTTGTTTCACTTAATTTGGTTAAGAAATGAAGATTCTAGCTAGGATTTGAATTCGAATCAAACACGAAGAACATGATGCGCTGTCTTCATTTGTTCTTCATTTTCAAATATTTAAAATTTCCAATCCTTTTCTAACGCGTGTCATGGTCCACTAACACTCCGCTTTGGCTCTTGGTTGCTTGCTTGTCTTAAGGCTTTGTGACACGCCCCACTCAAGGTCATGGGTTCAAAACCCAAGAAGACCATTTTTTCATTCATTTTCACAAAACTTCAATATTTTCATGTTTTTATCAAACTTCAACAATTTTTTAACCAATCAAAACTTCTCATTTTGAGATGATTTTTTGCACACTTGTCATTTAATATATATATTTTATGATTATGTCAAAAAAATCCAAAAATATTTTCATCTGATTAAATTTTAATCGAGCCGAAAACGATGTTCTGAACACTTTTTCAAACCTCCTTAAAAGGTGAATTTTTCAAGTTTTCGACTCCGATTTTTTCAAAACTTTCATGAATAAGCCTCACACTTCAAAACATTTCAAAACATTTTCAAATCATTCTTCAAAACTTTTTCATCAAAACTTGCATCTTTACCATAATCGATCCAATTCAAAACGATAAACGATTCGCCTCTCTCGAATTTCTCGATCGATCATGGGCCACCCTTATGGTGTAAGTCCCAACCCTTTATGTACATACTTAGCTTTATTTGTACATATTCAAAACATCTTTGTCAATATTCAAACATAAACAAATTTCTTTCATTTGTTTTTCATTCGCTTGTCTATACCGAATCCATTGGTTTTAAAGGAAGAATTCTCCGAGTAAAACTTTTTCAAACCAATGGGCCTCCATCACGTGTAAGTCCCATAACATTCTTTTATGTACATAATATTTCCTTGTACATATCAAACTTTTGTCAAACATTTTTAAACAAACTTTTATCCGTACATAACATGTATACTTTTTCAAAACTTTTATCCGTATATAATACATGATATTTTTCTTTTGAAAATACTTTTACGATAAACTTTGATCAATCATTTCTGCTTCATCAGACATTTTACACTAAATGCCATTGATATTGAAAGGAGCATTATTCTCGTGGAAACTGCTTTCAAATCAATGGGCCTCTTACTGTAAGTCCCAACCTCCTATGTACATCCATCTTTCTCTGTACATAAAAACTCGTCTCGTACATATTCATTTCCTTGTATACGCTCAACTTGTGAATAATGAAGTTACGCTGCTTTTAAACGCTCGCTTCACAAACACTTGTTTATATTTCATAAACTGTAAATAAACATCATGCATTGTTTATATTTCCTTCATAAACTCCTCGTGAATACATATCACACACACACACACTGCTTATACAACTGCCTAATAATAACATAACAATTAGACTAATCAATAGGTTCCCAAGATAGCCTCCGCTGGGCTTCATACAAGACAACTCATCACCAATTGAGTTTAGCCTCGCTGGCTTCATACAAGACAACTCATCACCAATTGAGTTTAGCCTCCGCTGGCTTCATACAAGACAACTCATCACCAATTGAGTTTAGCCTCCGCTGGGCTTCATACAAGATAACTTATCCTCAAAGATGGGTCACCTTCTCTTGGGCTTTGTACAAAGAAACTCTCCCACGTAGTTAGCCTCCGCTTAGGCTTCAGATAAGACAATACTCCCTGCTGAGTCCCTCTTGGGCTTCGCTCAAAAGAACTCCTCATTGAGTTTTGCCTTCTCGGCATCATACAATGAAAGAGACAGAAATCTCTTAACACCTCCTATTGGGCTTCCAATACAAAGAATCACACCCGCTAAGATAGAACCCCGAAGGATGATTTCCTGAAATCACTTTCAAATTCCCTAGAGTAAAATTTCCTGAAATTGCTCTTATTCGTAAAAGGATGATTTCTGAAACCTTTCAAGCCAAAGCCACCATACCCTATAGCTTCCTCTTGAGCTTCATACAAGGACCCTCGATGACCCCGAATGCCTCCTCTTGGCTAACAATACAAGGACCCATGGGCTTCTTAAAAGCATCCCTTTAATCCAATCATTTTCTCCTAGAGATTTAGACATCTATCATCTCTATGGAAGAAGTATCTCATCCATTACATCACATACAGTCAAAAACTTTTCAAAACTTTTTCAAAGACTTTTCAAACTATTTTCAAACAAAAACATCTATTAACAGTAAGTGGTAACGCTTGTACACTCAAGTAAAACACCCAATACTTACAGTTAAAAGATTCAAACATCTTTTTCAAAACATCTTTCTTAAACATGTAAGTGGTAACGCTTGTACACTCAAGCAAAGCACCTAATACTTACGATGAAAGATTTTTATCAATCAAACAACTTTTCAAAATGTATGTGATGAAATAGATTAGATACATTTTTCATTAAGATGACATTTGTCTGTCTCTTACTAACATCCCGTTGCTTTCCACTAGCATAAGTGGGAACTACGATTGCTCTGACTTTCTCAACATCCTTTTGAGAATACGTAGGCACAAGGTCTCATCCTTGCCGAGCAAATTTCTATCTCTTAGACCAAACAAACCATAGAACCTCAGATCCGAGCTACAAATGCTCGATTCCCACTAGGGATATGTATGCGAAGATCCATAGATCTTTGCGAGCACAATAATAACAAAACCTAGAATCCCACATAATCATCTTTTTAAAATCCCAAAGGAGAAACTTTCCCAATCATAGAAATAGCAATTAAAAAACACACAACATATCAAACATATTCATATATAAAGTCAGATAACTACATATATTTAGGGTGCTCCATCTATTCCCTTTATATACCAATCCCCTTACTCGAATCTCCCCAATGCGTTATGTCTAGTTTGCGCTAGTCGTTACGCATACCAATATCAATTGAGGGTATTTCAGCTTTCCCCTTTTTCATAATCATTAAATCATCTTTCTTGTGTTGAAAATAATAAAGCTCGATGATCGCGGCATCTTTATAAACAAATCAAAAGATTTAAATCGCGCACGTAAGATCCGAACTCACGTCGCATCCTCAAAGCGCCACCTTTAACGCGAACATCGTTGAAACAACTTCAAGAGATATTCTATATGCTCTTCTTCAGTGTCAGACTTTGCTATCTGTCGTCCACGTAGACTTCGATCTCTTTGTGCATCATGTCATGAAAGAGAGTGGTCATTGCCTTTGGTAAGTCATACCGCATTCTTTAATCCAAACGGCATTACATTGTAGCAAAATGCCCCATGGTGTGATAAAAGATGTCTTTTCCATGTCTTCGTGGAGCCACCGATCCGATTATAGCCGAGAAACCGCCCATGAAGGAAAAGACATTGAACTTAGCAGTGCTATCCACCATCATGTCGATATGCGGTAGTGGAAGTCGCTTTTGGACTAGCTTTGTTCAAGTCTCGTAATCAACACACATTCTCGACCTTTCCGCCTTTCTTTGGGATGTACACTATGTTGGATAACCATTGAGGATATTCTAAGTGACGAGGAAACCGCCGAGTTGCTTTTGAACCTCCTTTTGATTTTGTCGGCTATATCCGGGTGAATCCTTCTTAGTCTTTGTTTAATCAAGGATACTCCGTTTTAATGGCAAGTGTTGCTCTACAATGTTGGTATCTAAACTCGCATGTCCGGTAGGACCAAGCAAACACATCGACATATTCTTTGAGAAGATTTATCGCTTTTCTTGATATCGTTGTTGAGTAGAGCTCGATGCTCACTTTTTCTGCTTTCCTCGTAACCTAAGTTGATTGTTTCCAAAGGCTCTTTGTGAGGCTGAATGATTATTTCTTCGTGCTTAAGTAGTCGGAAATCTCATCCTAATCTCTTCTTCATCTCTTCTTCGCCGAACACGTGGAATTCAAAGTTTAGAGAGAGCGAGAGTTATTATGCTCAATGGATTTGTTCATTGTTAATCTGCATGTTAGATTTATGTTATATTTTTTTAGAAAAAGTTAATGTGAAAGTGTATGGAGATTTTTTTTTTTTTTGAAGATGCTTGTTTTTATTTGGTTTTTTAGGATTACCATTTTCAGAAAACAAACACAAAATGTGGGAATCAAAACAACGCTTTATTTATTCACAATATGAAAGAGAGCCCTAAATACAAACTCATTTGTCTTGGGCAAGACAAAGAGAAATTATTTAAAAGCTAACCCTATAAAACATCTCTCCGCTTTAAGCGGGGCGAGAGTTCAAAATAAAAACGAGATAAACTACTTAGGACTATGAACATCAGTCTGAACCTTAATGGCTTTCGAATAGTGACGAACTCCTTGGAAGTCTAGATATTCTGGTAGTTTTCCCTTTGAATTATTTTTCGGTTGACATTGATCGTTGGTCGAATGTGTTTTGAAGACTCGCCTGTTAGCCTTGCTTTTGTAACCGAGTGTAATACGGTGAACTCGACTTTGTAGGATTTTTGTATCCAAATGTGCGGATAGCAAGAGTCGCCACCGACTTTTATTTTTATCCAATTAAGGGAAGGTAAAAGTAATGTAAAAGACCTTCGTTAGATTCGAGTTCGGGAGAATGGTTATGAAAAGGGAAGGTATTAGCACCCTTTCCATCCGTAGTTTTCACGGCTCTTAGTTGCTCTAGATCACCTTTAAAATTGCTTTCGTGTGTTTGACAAAGATGTTTTGAAAAAGGCATTTCGCTTTGACTTTGTAATGACTCATGTAGGAGTGTATACAAAGTGTTCGGAAATGTTTTTGTTTTGAAAAGAATTGAATTTTGACAAAAGTGTGTGGTGTGAAAAGCATTTGATTTAGAGCAAGCAACTAAAAGACTTATTTACCCACCGTAATTGGTCGCTTTGTTGTACTTCTACGCCCTTTAGAATAGCGCTAGCCGCACCATTAGTTAGTAGGTAGCTCCATTCGCTGGATGTAAGGGACATTCAAGGGACATCGGATGGTCATAGAAAGCAACTTGTAGGAAGTATCCTAGCACATCAAGGGACTATCATCATTTTTCGTAGGCGACAATCGAGGGTCAAGATCATGTATTCGGAGGCGACATCGTGGGTCTTATGATCTTTGTATCAAGGGACTATGATGATTTGTTTGGAAGGCAACATAGAATACCTCACGCTCGAGGGACATGACCATTTAGAATTCGAAGGCAACGAGAGAATTACCCTAAGGGCGGTGTGAAAGAAGTGTATTGATTTCGATATTTTATCTTGAAGTTAGTGGGCTATGTTCAATTTTAGTCTTGCCATACACGCCTAATTACTAGCAATTTATAGGGTGCGGAAAGTAAAATGCGAATGTAAAGTGCGGAAAGGTAAATGTCCTACGCTATTACAAGGCTTTGGGGCAGATACATAATTTAAAATGCGGAAAATAAAAATCCTAAATTAAACTATTACATCCCATATACAGTTACATTATTGAAAAATAAAATGAAAACAGTAAAGAAACGTCCGAATTGGAAGAACTCGAAACGAATGAGAAATCGGAAATGTGATGAAATCGAAATAAGAGAAAATGTTAGAAAAAATGCAAATTTTTAATTGGAAAAAATATGACATGCTGGCAATAATGTAAATATGCTAAAATAATTTTTTGGGATTTTTTAGATGCAATTTAATAATTAAAAATGAATTTACAATGATTTAAATGCAAAATTACAAATAAAAATAAATATGCATGCAAAAATATGTTTTTTAATTTTATAAATTAAATAAAGGTTTTATGAAAATAAATGCAAAAAGAAAATTATTTTTTGATGGGTTTTTAATGCATAAATAAAATTATGAAAAGAAATTAAATGCTGCAAAATATTAAATAAAATGAAAAAATAGGAAATAGTTTTGCAAACTTGTAAAAACAATGTGTCATGGCCAGGGATCGAACTGGAGACATTCCAATCACCAACCCACGCCTTTGCCATCTGATCTGAAGCGCACGCGTGTCATTGAATCGGAACGGACGATGGAAAAACAAGTGTCACCTTCCTGCTGCACCAATCACGCCAAGAACTTCTTCATCGCTCATTTGAAATTGAATTTTGCTCGGCCTCAGAGCGACGCTATGACCCCTGCAAATTCTAAAATCCAGCACAGGCAATATAAATTTAATTCAAAGGCATGGTTCGATTGGATTCATCATTCTAAACATGATGACGGTGTTCGTTTTGTCCAATTTATCCTATTTCGTGTGATCCCAATTCGGTCCATGGAACCCTAGCTATGGCAAGTATCGATCCCGGCCATGGAAACTCAATCAAACTATGCGTAAAGCTTGCAAACTTCCATCTAAACACAAAACAAACCACAAAACATGTTAAAATGCATGAGAATTAAAATACGATTTTGAATTTTTCGACAAACCGACCAATTCGTGATTCTCGAATGGTTTTGTGCAATGAGGGTCTGGATCGATTCTCGAATGGCACAAGGAACAAGATGGAATGCTCAAAATTGCTTGAAACCACCGAATCCAAGGTCTTGTTGCTTGAGAGGCACGGATTTTTGACTTTAGGTTAGGTTCTTAGAGCAATTTTCCTCTCTTTCATGTGGTATGCATCGTATAAGTATTGATGGATTTGGGATCATTATTGGCAAGAATCAATCACCATTCAATGATAATCAAATTTGATTTTTTCATAAAAATCAAATTTTCAAAACTTGATCAATTCCAATCCAATCTTGCCATTTTTGATCCAATTTCGAAATTGCTGGCTTTTAATGAAATGCTTGAGTCTTAAGGAAAGAATAAAATCAATCTTTCAATTAATTTTGATTTTATAATTTATTTTTAAATTTAATTTGCATTTAAATGAATAAATTACAAATTAAATAGAAAAATAAATCAAAAATTCGTGGCATTGGGCTTGGATATTCCTAATTGTACGAGGAATAAGTTTGGATGAAGAAAAAGCAAGCCCATTTGCAAAAGATTTGATTTTTAGAAGTATCTCTCTTTGTGCATTCTTTCAAAATTGCCCAACTTGTGAATGGTGTAACTTGCTCAATTTTCAACATTTTTGAGTGTTCTTGGACTTTTTGGAAAGCTCTAAGAGTCCTCTAACCAAACTTTTTGGTCTCATCTCAATTGGAGTTACCATGCTCAATATATCTTCAAAACAAAAGTTGACTTTTGTTGACTTTGAAAATGACCAGAATGTTTTGAGCTATACCTCTCAAATGAAGCATTTTTGGACATTCTTGTGAGACATGAAGTTGTAGAGAATTGAATTTCCTTCAAAACAAGAGGTGGTGGAAAATTTCGAGAAAGTATGAGAAAGTTATGATCAACAAAGTTCGTTGACTTTTCACCTAGAAACCCTAATTTAGAAAGTTTGACTTTTGAGCAAATCTTGAGTTTTCTTGATGAATCATGATCAAACCTTGATCAAATGATGAATGTAACTTCAAAATGAGGATGTTGACCAAAAATTATGAAGTTTGACTGTATGTTGACCACAGCTGACTTTTGTCCAATACAACCGATTTTCAACCATCCGAGCAATTGTCCGAGGAAACTTGACTTGTGAGGCTTGAAACTTGACATGGAGAATCTTTGAAGCATATGAGGAGGCATGAAGGCCATTGGAGATGTTGGAAGTTTATCTTGACTTGAGAGATACCAAACCCTAGTTTGGGTTGATTGTCTAGGAGAGAGTTTGTCTGATCAACCTCGAGGAACCCTCGAGTATGGATGTATGAAATCTCGAGTATGGAGGGCAAATTTTGGGTATGACAGATGCCCCTGTTCAATCTTATTGTACTGGAAGGTTAGATTGACATGCTTGTCTTTCGTGACCTGAAAGTAGAAGATGATTGAACACTCGAGTACACCTGAAAATTTGCACTCGCCGTTGGTGGATGATGCGAAATGGGCTTACAGATGCCATTTGAGAAGCCGGATACTACTGGAAGATGAGTCGACGCTAGACTCGAGAATGTCGATAGAGAATTGACGGAGATGGGCTTAAGATGCCATCCGGAAAGATCGATGGGAGTGAGTCGACGCTAGGCTCAGACGCTCGAAGGAGCATGGAGATGGGCTTAAGATGCCATCCGAGGGAGTCATACGTTAGACTTTTGTTCATTTCGAATGAAGTTATTGGTTTGCATTGATTTTTAACCA
Organism: Vicia sativa; assembly: GCA_021764765.1. Taxonomy (NCBI): domain Eukaryota; kingdom Viridiplantae; phylum Streptophyta; class Magnoliopsida; order Fabales; family Fabaceae; genus Vicia; species Vicia sativa. Next base: position 137,610,234 of record CM038795.1, on the reverse strand, counting down.
TATATGCAACATTCTCGAAAGTGAAGCAATGTTGATAAGTAGTCGAGATGGCTTAAGATGCCATCCAAGGCAACCGAGTCGCACGCTAGACTCGTAGTTGTTGATAATAAGGAATCGTAATAGCTCTTCGGCCGATTACCTCGAGGGAGATTGTAGTTGGCAAAATGTGGATAGCTTCCCCTGTGCATCGGTGTTGATCCATTGCCTTATCGGAGGATAACCGAGGCGGTCTTTCGATAGTTTTCCGCCGATCGGGGCTTAACTCGACCTGCTCAAGGCCGATCACACTGCTTTGGAGAAAACAAGAGGAACTTTGATAGAATATTGGTTAGTTTTATGCAAAGTATGATGCATGACAAAGTATATGCATGAATTATGACTTTATGAGTAATGTATGAATGATAGATGTTGTGGTATTTCAAAACATATCCATCTTGAAGAAGACGCGATGTCTGCTTGAAGATTTCGACTCGCTTGGGGATTGAGTAGTGAGAACCTCGCCAGGAAGAAAGATATCCGGATTCCTCCGATGCACTATCGACCAAGTCTTGGGTCTAGATATTGTTGAGGAAGGTAGAGATTGGGAAGCCTGTCGAGATCTCACATATAGACCCCGCCGAGGAGACTGGAGGCGGTCCGTTGGGGACCTTGTGTAGACCCGCTGAGGAAATTTAGGAGGCGCCCACCGGGGACCCGAGTGCATCTCACCGAGAGCATTTGATGGTTGCCGGAGACCGGGTGGGGTCCGCTGGAATCTCCGACCGGGAATAGAGATGTAGATTTTCTCCTGCACTATCCGACCAAGTTTCGTCTGGTACCGCGGGGAAAAAGGGAAAGGATCAGAGATATCCACTGGATAAATACTTGACCTGGGGTGAAGTGTTACCGCCAGACCGATGTAACTTTACTTAGTCGAGTGGAATTGCACTGTGGATTCCTTTTGCTCACGGGAAGTTGTGTTGTGAGCGACACTTTGCATGGATCATGATCCGTGGGGAATGCTTTGGTGACTTTCGTCTCCCAATTCCTCGGAGCCCGTAGTAAGTACTTTTGTATGTTCACTTTTCGTATGTTTGTGATTAGATTCTTATTGTCAAATGCGATAGTCATTCAAAGCAAACGTTGGACTTATTGCAAATAACAAGAGATTGTAAAGAGAAAGAAGTCAGATTCATTTGAAATGTGCGATGGCCAAGTAGTTTGTACACAAGAAAAGTAAAAAGCTATGCGGAAACAATCTTAAGTTCCAACTATGCTAGTACTCATATATTTCGACTATCTTATCTCCTTGCTCCAGAGAAAGTGAGTAGACCGATCTTCGCCATTTGAACCTTGAATGTCGATAGTAGTCTAGAAGGTGTGATTTGAAGAGACATAGTCGTACTTAAATCCCTAACTTTGCTAGACCGCTTTTCGGGTTTTAGTCTACCGGATACCTTTTTGCCCAAGCCACCTTTCGTGTTTTCGACTTGCCGGGTGTACATGTTTTGTATATATCCTTTATTTTTGCCCGAACCTTTGGTTCGCCAGTTCCTTATTTTTGCCTAAGCCACCGACCTAGCGGTCTCTTTTATGCGTAGTATTTTTGACTATGTCTGCTGCTCACTGTGGTGTGGGAAGTCTTCACCATCCATGGTGCTAAGTATCATCCGCCGTAAAATATGTCTTGACTACAAATGGTCCCTCATAAGTGGGAGTCCATTTGCCCTCGATCACCTTGTGGAAGAATGATGCGCTGACTACTAGGTCACCAACTTGGTAGACTCTTGCTTGACCTTCTTGTTAAATGCTCGATCATTCGCTTCGATAAACTGTCCATGGCGTATGGACGCGAATCGCTTCTCATCAATCAAATTAATCTGGTCAAGGCGAGTCTCGACCCAATCGCCTTCGCTTAACTCGCTTCCCGGAGGACCCTAGTTGAGGGTATCCAACCTCGATGGAGTGAGTACCAAATGCGCCTCGTAACTCTTCCATGATACGTATTGTCGCTTTTCTCGTCTACATAATGAGTAAGCACAAATCGTGGTTGCGCTTGTATAAATGTCGTTGTCGAGGAAGAATTTGATGCAAATCTTCTCATGAACTTCTTATCATTAATGATGCCCCCTGGATATTCCCGAGTCTCAAGATACCTCTTCACGCCATAGTACCAAGGTCTCTCTCTCAAGGCCAAGCTCATAACAATATGCTAGTTCGTCGAACTTCTCAATGATGATCCGGGAGCCTCGTTGTCCCATCCGACCTTGAACATAGATTATAGTAGCCAATGCGCCGCCAAATTGATTCTCTTCTCGTGGAATATGATTGAAAGTGATTTCTTCAAAATAGGGAATCAAACTCAACATGCCTCGATACGAATGAGATTCGGATGCTCGTATCCCACTCGCCTTTAACTGATCGATCACTAAAGTCGAGTCTCCATACACTTGTAAGAACTTGATTCTAAGTCAATAGCTTTGAGACCCATGATGCACGCTCATATTCGCCATGTTGTTCGTGTAATCAAACATAATCGGTGAAAGGCGATGTCCCTCGCAGGGATATAATGATGGCGCCAATGCCATTGCCAAGCGTTGAGGCTCCATCAAGACCATGGTCCATCGGGATCCTTGTTCGTGTCCTTCGTCCGGCCCGGTTCTTCGCAATCTGAACTAGTAAAACATCTTCGTCTGAAATTGAATCGATAGACCGATAGTCATCTACGGCTTGATGAGCCAAATGATCGGCTACTACACTTCCTTTGATCGCTCGAGAAGTGTACCGATGTCATACTCGGTCAAGATCATTTGCCATCTTGCTATTCTTCCGAGAGAGCTGGTTTCTCAAATATGTATTTTATCGGATCCATCTTAGAAATCAACAAGGTAGTGTGATTCAACATATACGCCTTAGTCGGCAGCAGCAAGCTAAAGCGTTGCAAGTTTTCTCGAGTGTGAGTATCTTGTTTCACGCTGGTAAACTTTTGCTAAGGTAGTATATTGCATGCTCTTTTCGACCGACTCGCCATGTTGCCCCAACACACACCCCATTGAATTCTATAGCACCGCAAGTACATGATGAGAGGTCTTCCTTCTCGGCATCGTGATAGGAGGATTTTGTAGGTACTCCTTGATTTTGTCAAAAGCGATCCGGCAATCGCTGCTCCATTCCACTACTTGATCTTTCTTAAGTAACTTGAAGATTGGCTCACAAGTAGCGCTATGTGCAATGAATCGCAATGTAATTCAATCGCCCAAGAAACCTCCGACTTCCTTCGGGAGTTGGCATCTCTTGAATAGCTTTAACCTTGGGGATCAACTTCAATACCTTTACCACCGACAACAAACCCTAGGAGTTTTCCTGATCCGACTCCAAAGGTGCACTTGTTGGGATTCACTCAATCAGACTTCTTCAACCGTCAAAGCTTTCGCAAATGATCTAGATGTTCTTCTTCAAGATATGATCGAGCTATCATGTCGCCGACGAGACCTCTATCTCGTGATGAATCATGTCATGAAACAATGTCACCATAGCACCGATAAGTGGCGCCGCGCTTCTTCATCGGCATAACCTTGTAGCGTAAAGTGCCCCATCGCGTAACGAAAGTAGTCTTCCATGTCTTCTGGAGCCATTTTGATCTCGATTGTAACCGGACAAACCATCCATGAAGGAGAAAACCTTATGCGAGCGGTGTTGTCAACCGTAACATCAATATGAGGAAGTGGAAATCGCTTTCGACTCGCTTTGTTCGATCTCGTAATCCACACACATCCGCATTTTACCATCCTTCTTAGGGAACCACATTAGCAACCCATCGTGGATAGGAAGTAATCGCTAAGAAACCGGCATTGAACTGTTTATAACTTCGGCTTTGATTTTCTCGACATCTCAGACGCATGCGATTTAACCTTCGCTTTCACCGAGAAAACCTTCTTTTGTCGATTGTACCACAATATCAATGTCCAACCCCTGTCTTCGTATGACCAAGCAAAACCTCAATATAGTCTCAGTAGCATCCGAACCAACCTTTCTTGACATCGCTCTCAAGACCCCCTCCTATCTTGATCTCTTTTCTGCCTTCACAAGACTCAAATTCACAACCTCAACTTGTTTCTTCGTGGTCAGATAACTCGCCTTCTTGTCAGAAACCGCAAGTTCTCCGGCACTTCACAATCTTCCTCACTTTCGCCTTCGCTTGGTAGATCGATTATCAAAGTCATATTTAGCACTAGCATAGTGTTATTAACTAGATTCGGAGTGATTCGCAGTTGTATCACGGGTGTGTAAGAAACACATAGCTTTTGAAGGGTGATAAAGTAAAGAAATAGAACAAACAATTGAATGCAAAAGTCCAACGAATTTATTGAATGAAAATACGCAATGATGTGATAATAACCCTCGAACGAGCCATGATGCCCCGCAAGGCACTAGGCTTTCAAAGTTTATTGTTCAAAACATAAAGAAATACGAAAAGCAAAACAAAACAAGAGCAATTACTCCCGACTAAAGGAGATTGGTATGACGCCTTCACCTTCCAATTGCCGAGCCCATGATCCGAGTTGGAAGATCCACTTGTCGATGTCGTTGTCGCCGCCTTCTATGGCATGGATTCCACTGCCGATGCGGAAAGGAAGTTGGCCAAGCACGCTCACGCGTATCATCTTCCTCAAGCCTAAACCAGCCTTTGTCAAATTTGAAAGGAAGATCGTGGAGTCGAAACAAGACTACCTCCTTATTCAACAAGAAATGAGCATCTTTCAATGAGGCCATCCTAGGCGGACTTGTGTAGTTTCAGAGGACAGGAGAGTCAACAGCATGACTGGGTATTGTTTCAAAAGCTTGACAGGAATCTCAAGAATTCACCTTCCATCTCGAGGTATCGGAATGATTGTAGATGACTAACCATGTACTCTTCTTCACCACATACCGTGACAACCTTCCTTTCACCTGCACTTCCGCTCGATGTAAGGTAGAGGTAATACCGCCCCATGTATCCAAGGGCGTCCGAGTAGGCAAGAGTAAGCGGACGGATGTCCATGACAAAGAAGGTGGAGTCAAAAGTCCGGGAACCGACTTTAACAGCAGAGTGAGCTCCAAGCACCGCTCATTGAACCATCAAAAGCTCTCACGATTATGTCACCGGGTCTCGTAACCAACCCTTCGACATCAAGTCGATCAAAAGCGCCTTCGTAAGATATTCGAGCGTAACCCAGTATCAACCAAAACATGAGATGTGGTAACGCCTTGCATTCAACAGAGTGCAAGGCTTTGTTGTGTTTCTTTCGCAGAGTCAAATCAAGATCGAGAAACCTAGGCCGTTGCAGCCGTGCTATCAATACAAACTTTGAATTGATCAAGGTAGTGTCTTGTGGCACGTGAGCATTCTTCTAAACTTCACCAAGGCTAGCATGAGCCTCGAGCACAAGAGCAGAGCAAGCATGGAAATTTTGATGGAGTTTGTCCCAATTGTTCCACAACATTGTAGTCACTCTTCTTGATAATCTTCTAATTCCTCCATTTCTTGTTTGAGGTGCTTCAAGAACCTTTGGTACTTCGTCGAGGTGATGAGCCACCGTTCTTTCCTCTAGCTCGGGAATGGATTGAATAGTCGGAATGCGAATGGAGTCGCGTGTCTTTGGAGGAGAGATATCTCGAGAGAATACCCTTCCGGTTCGGGTCACCTTACTTGATCCGTGATGTTGTCAATGTCGAATGGTAGCTTCAATTGTAAGATCTTCAATGGTCAGAGGGTCTTGCTTGACGCCATGATAGTAAACATCACCCATAGTTCCAAGGGATAGCTTTGTCGAGGAATATGGAACTGGTCTTGGGAAGTGATAATGAGAGGTGCCACTCTAGGCAAAGGATCAGCAGAGGAAACTTATTGTGTTAATATCAAGATAGTCTTCTGGGAAATCATCACCCCATCCGTTACCTTAACATCTTCAATAGGAATCTTGTAGCTCGTGAACAAGTACTTCACCATGTAATCATACTTTCCACTTGGCTGCCCCAAGGTATCCCATACAGATGGTACCGCTTTCACCGCATTGTCAATCTTCAACTTAGACATTTCTTCACACGCTTCGCATGTGTGGTTTCGTAAATAGTATCTCACTATCCATCATGCACCGAACACGCCTTCTCAACCAAGCACAACCATCGTGTACGGGCACCAACGACACCGGGCATCCCGATTGACACCGCTTGCAACAAATTCTTCTTAATACCATCGAGGAATGGTCAAGTCATCTATGTTGAAAACATAAGTATCGCCGCCAACAAAGATTGGAACTCTTGTCATGGTTAGGCATAGGCGCTGATCACATTCGAGTCTCAACAGAGGATCAAATTCAACTGCTTAGCTTCAATCATATCTTGAATCTTGTTCTTCGAGCCCAACAATCATCGCTGTTATGTCCAGGCTATGGAGTGGTAAGCACACTTAGCATTAGGATTGTATTTCTGAGAGGAAGTGTTGACATTCGAGGAGGATCCTCAAGGTAATCACCGCTTTCAACATGTGTTGCAAGGCTCATGGCAAAGGCATGTTGATCTTCAGAACCGCCTTCGTGGCGCTGCTCGTTACGCTTGTCTCACCGAGGTTGGCCGATGTAGGATCGAGATCACAACCCCCACAGATCGAGCGGTCGGTCTTGGCCGGCTTTTCTACACAAGATTAACTTCTTCTTAGTACCAAAAGATTTCTTCAAAGATTGAAGATGACCCTATCCGAATCTTCCCACTTGATACCAACCTCAATACGTCGTCAAGACGCCTTGAATCCTACAAGAGTTTCCAATCGATGATTGAAGAAAGGCTGTTCCCATAAACATATCAACCAACTCCCTATCGACAAGGGTGGTCGAACTCACCGCTAGATCTCTCCACTCGAGCATACTCCTTGAACTTCTCATCACGACCCATAGACATGCTTTGTAGTTGCGAGCGAGGGTGTCAATTCAAAGATTGTACTCATATCGTCAGAAAGCATCAGCCAAATCACCCAAGTACGGATACGGTCATTCTCTAGTGATAGTACCATTCCAACTGGTTCCGACAAACTCTCTTGAAAATAGTGCATCCACAACTTTCGTGATCGTGGGGATTGATCTTCCGGACATAGGACTTCAAATGCAGCTTTGGGCAAGACATGCCATCATACTTGGCAAAAGTTGGAACTTTGAACTGGGAGGAATCACAACACCGTGAACAAGACTCGATCATCAAAATTCAGCCCTGACATCTTCAAGTTTTCCACAAGATTCTACGATCTTCAAGTTGCTTGTACTTGTCATCTTCATTAGAGTATTGGCCATCATCATAGTTCTTCTCAAGCTCAGCCGATCGCCTTCATCACCCTTGTTACTTTCCTCAAGATGGACACTTCCTTCGAGAGCTCAATACTACCGACCAACTTAGGACCACCTTTGTAGCGATGCCCATGTTGAGAAGACCAACAACCTTCTTCTTCGTTGATGAGCTTCTTCAAATCTTCTTGGCCTTGGACCAAACGTGAACATCTAAACCGAGCATTCCGAGCTTGAGATCTTTGATGATCGCTCAAGAGCCATTTCGCTAAAATAAATAGCGAGCAAATGAGAAAACCAATCTCCAATGTACCTGTGATGCAATGTTATGCTATGCTATGCAATGTTTATGCGAATGCAATGCAATGTTTATGCGAATGCAATGCAATGTTTTCAAGGACCTTAGAGATTTAAATTTGTTAAACAAGCAATGAACAAACATTTATTAGTACTTTTCATTATTCTTTTCTTTTAAGTACAAGAGATAGTTCAAAACAAATAAAAGAAAAACATAAACATCCTAAAGCTCTAAGTCTCCCATGGGCGCTTCCTCTTGGTGCCGATGTAGGCATTGATGTTTCGCTCTTCGTGAAGTAACTTGGTCAGCTCTAACACTTTCTTCTCGCTTGCATAACATTGAGCTTCAAAGGTATCCTCTCTTCTTAAGTCGAATCCGTGATCTCTTCAAGTCTTCAAAATCAGAGGCATGTCGATGGAGAATAAGATAGGTATGTCACCCATAGCAACAGTTCCATAATTACCGTAGAACAGCGTGAATGGCATCATGAGGTTTTGAGCTCGAGCTCGCACCCATTTGAGGTAAGGTTCCCAAGGAATGGAGTTCGGTGCCCCAAAGTCTTGGTATCGTCTTCTTTACCATGCCCCAAGCATGTATAAACCTTCGCTTGAATTCGAGATCATGATTGTAATCGAACACAATATCTTGGAGAAGCATATCATGTGGACCATCTCTTCGAGCAAAACCAAACCGACGTAGCTAAGGAAGGGTAAGTAATACCTCCCTTATACCAAGGAGTGGTACATTAGGGAATTCTCCACAACGCCAATGAATGTGAAACTTTTGAGAGAAAAGATTCCAACGGATATCTGAATGAGAGAGTGACATCAATCTTGAGACCATCTCAACCTTTGTTCATTCTTCAAAACCGATGGAGGAAGGTGCAAATAAACCACCGGAAAGTAACGGTATACAACACATGAGAGTTCCTTGTCGCTTAGTAGTACGAGTGTGGAGAGAATGTAGAATATCTCCAAGTAAAGTAGGCACAGATCGGGTAAGAAACAACTTGATGGCGTTGACATCTATGAATTGATCCGAGTTAGGAATAGAACCAAACCATAAATTAGCAAGGCCACAATGTCTTCGAATGCATGGAAACTCATAGCTTTGAGGAATTCCTTCTTAATTAGAAACTTATCAAGTAAACCCTTAACTCCACTAGTTTCCCAATTGGCTTCAATGTCCGAGCGCTTAAGATGTAAGGTCGATGCAATGTCTTCATACTTAGGAACCTTTTCTAAACCGGTGAATGGCATTTGGTCGAGAATAGGTACCCCAAGTAGCTTAGAGAACTCTTCCAAGGTAGGAACCAACCGATAATATGGAAATGTAAAGCAATGGTGTTTGGATCAAAGAATCGAATAGGACATGCATCATATCTTCTTCAAACCGGAGATAACCAAATCAAGTAGATAACCGTGTCTTTGATGAACCGAGCATGGTCGGGAATTCTCAAACCAATTTTTGAGTTGAGAAGGGATACCCATGAAGTTGATCGGACGGTCTTTCTAGAAGCCATAATCCCTACAAAACAGCAAAGATAAATCCCTAGGTCCTTGAAATAGTTAGAAATGATATGCAATGCGAATGATGTCATGATGTCATGTTTAGCACACACAAACAATTCACACAATGAGCCTATGTTTAAGGCTTGCATGAGGTATAGGTGATTACCCCACCAAAAGTTTGAGTTGGTTCATCCTGTCCTATAATAGTAACCGGTTCTAGGAATCTCACATCACGCATCTTTCTCGTAGGCGCTTATTTCAATACGACGGCCAAGTGGTCGATCGAAAATGTCCCAAAAGTCTGATCTCAATGAGCGTAGCATCGAGTATCAACCAACCTTGGTCTACACCAAAGTCGGCCATCTCACTACCTTCTAATGGCTAAGATGGGTCAATTAAGGTTCTAAAAGTTTAGTTAGCGCTTGATGACACCACGCAGAAGCCAAATACTATCTTCAACTTGGGAATGAAGAGTATCGACAACCAAAGTGTCACGCTAACGTAGCCATCATGTTGACCGCTTAGTTATACGCCAACAATGAATGATCTAATGCTACTTACCTAAAAGGAAACCCGGATCCGGGTGTAGGATCCCCCAACAATATAATACCCAAGCAACCCTTAAAGATAAAGCATACAATTCAAATAGAAAGCAATAAAGGTTATCTAGAAATCCCTAAGGCAATTCTCTTTAGGATTCTCCCACAGAGTCGCCACTCAGAATACTTGAACCGACTTTGTAGGATTTTTGTATCCAAATGCGGATAGCAAGAGTCGCCACCGACTTTTATTTTTATCCAATTAAGGGAAGGTAAAAGTAAAAAAGACCTTCGTTAGATTCTCGAGTTCGGGAGAATGGTTATGAAAAGGGAAGGTATTAGCACCCTTTCCATCCGTAGTTTTCTACGGGCTCTTAGTTGCTCTAGATCACCTTTTAAAATTGCTTTCTGTGTGTTTGACAAAGATGTTTTGAAAAAAGGCATTTCGCTTTGACTTTGTAATGACTCATGTAGGAGTGTATACAAAGTGTTCGGAAATGTTTTTGTTTTGAAAAGAATTGAATTTTGACAAAAGTGTGTGGTGTGAAAAGCATTTGATTTAGAGCAAGCAACTAAAAGACTTATTTACCCACTCAGAATTGGTCGTTTTGTTGTACTTCTACGTTCCTTTAGAATAGCGCTAGCCGTACCATTAGTTAGTAGGTAGCTCCATTCGCTGGATGTAAGCGACATTCAAGGGACATCGGATGGTCATAGAAAGCAATAGGAAGTATCCTAGCACATTCAAGGACTATCATCATTTTTCGTAGGCTTACAATCGAGGGTCAAGATCATGTATTCGGAGGCGACATCGTGGGTCTTATGATCTTTGTATCGAAGGGACTATGATGATTTGTTTGAAGGCAACAAGGTTAGAATACCTCTACGCTCGAGGGACATGACCATTTAGAATTCGCAAAGGCAACGAGAGAATTACCCTAAGGGTGCGTGTGAAAGAAGTGTATTGATTTTATATTTTATCTTGAAGTTAGTGGGCTATGTTCAATTTTAGTCTTGCCATACACGCCTAATTACTAGCAATTTATAGGGTGCGGAAAGTAAAATGGAATGTAAAGTGCGGAAAGGTAAATGTCCCACGCTATTACAAGGCTTTGGGCGTATACATAATTTAAAATGCGGAAAATAAAAATCCTAAATTAAACTATTACATCCCATATACAGTTACATTATTGAAAAATAAAATGAAAACAGTAAAGAAACGTCCGAATTGGAAGAACCTGTGAAACGAATGAGAAATCGGAAAATGTGATGAAATCGAAATAAGAGAAAATGTTAGAAAAAATGCAAATTTTTAATTGGAAAAAATATGACATGCTGGCAATAATGTAAATATGCTAAAATAATTTTTTGGGATTTTTTAGATGCAATTTAATAATTAAAAATGAATTTACAATGATTTAAATGCAAAATTACAAATAAAAATAAATATGCATGCAAAAATATGTTTTTTAATTTTATAAATTAAATAAAGGTTTTATGAAAATAAATGCAAAAAGAAAATTATTTTTTGATGGGTTTTTAATGCATAAATAAAATTATGAAAAGAAATTAAAATGCTGCAAAAATATTAAATAAAATGAAAAAATAGGAAATAGTTTTGCAAACTTGTAAAAAC